>CM042379.1:7508133-7560633 GCA_023634145.1 Thymallus thymallus
TTGTTCATCATGGGAAAACACCCTCAACCATAATGTGCACAGTGCCCACCTACACCTGTTATTAGGCCTATGTGCAGGCCTAATAACTTTCGTATGGTATTAATGGGGCTACAATAATTGTCTTGCTCCTTTTTACCTCTGCTCTGACAACATAGCTGTTACTTAGAACATAGTTTACAGTGTTACAGTGCTATGGATGTCTATTGGGGGCTGTTGTGGACAGTCTCAGGATTATAAATAAGATTTACTCTAGACATCATCTCTACACTGTAACGGGGTTACTGTGAATTTACAGTAGCTTACAGACAGCTTGGTGGCAAGTAAAATTTTGTATTTCATATAACAGTACACCTACTGTAATAACACGGTCTCAAAGCAAGTACTGTATAATGACATGCAGTACAATACCGTAAAATTTACTGTATTATACTGTAAAAAATTAAATGCTACCAGAATCAGTATGAATGGATGGTTGAATCAATTAAATTAATTGAGGGGTTTTGTATTGTACTGTAATTACATGGGATTAGGGCAAGCAGGTTGGCTGCTAGGGAAAGTGTTGACACATTACAGCATATTAATATTTGTTGTTTTATATCACTTGCACTTCTAGAGGCCTTAACAAAGGCTTCCAAACTGGCAGTGACTACAGATCAAAACAGGTCAAGGCAAAATACACAACCATTTAAGATTTGAGACTGGCTGCCCTCCAATCTGTCCCCCATACAAATTGATGGAGCACTGTAACCAGAAAGGAGTTAAATTGTTACAGCATTCTCACTCACAGGTGCCGCAAATACAGCCTCATACAAGGCACGCCTCAAAATATGTTAATGAGACAGAAACAACAATACCATGCACCCACTAGTGGTCAAAAGGTTTTTGGTGCTCCAAAGATACATTACGGTACTGTATTATGTGGGGTGGAATGACATTACCATTTGAAATACAGCAATTATTTCCCTGCCCACAACATTTTCCCACAATGCACCATCATTTACCGTATGCTGCAGCAAAACGTTTCAGAGTATTTTACTGTTGATAATACCCCCAATTACCGTATAATTTACAGTTTTCCATTAAGGTGTGATTCTTATGACTTATTTGGTGATCATATATTATATGCATACACATAACAAAGCCTGTCTCACGGTCATACAATTCACTGCAATACTATTCATTGTTGAAGGTTCAATCTGTGAAATTATTTGTAATGGTGAAATTACATAAATAGTGAAATTATGCCTAATTCATCATTGCAGTGTTGTAAAAAAGGAGGTTGGAAGAGATATGAGAAAGCATTAGTGCCAATGCCTATTCCCATTGAGCGGGCATCTTGGTTCAAGTCAGTCTTGGCAAGGGAGGAAGAGAGCAAGAAAGCGAACATCAAGAGCAGAGTGCCATGCGTTAAAACCAGGGTTCAATACAGTGATTGTGGTAATTGAGAAACGCTTTTACAAGACTTTACTCTGCCTGGGCGGGCTGTGTGTGAAAGGATCACATCACTGCAGCTGCACTCCCAATAGCCTAGTCCCAGATCGGGTTGTGCTGTCTTGCCAACTCATACAATTATCAGCAAGACAGCACAAACAGATCTGGGACCAGGCTACACTCCAATGCCCGTTAGCCTTATAATGAGTCACTGTGCCCTGCGGTCCAGGCAATGTTGCCAGATTCTTTTGACACTTTCTACCCCAACTAGATCAAAAAACCTGCCCAATCCACTATAAAATAGCCAAATTGAATGTAAAACTGTCCAATCTGGCCAGGCTTGCATGGTTCCAAGCCTGATTTGTGTACTCTGTTACTTTTGTGAGCAACATTAAGTCACAACCTTGACAGCCAGTACCCCCTACTAGCCTAGTCTGTCAACCTTGACCGCCAGTACCCCTTACTAGCCTAGTCTGTCAACAATGGGAGCATTCATAGGCACTGATTCACTATCAATAGCCTGTCAGCAGTCAGCAGAAGAAAGGGAATTTAGACTAAGGTTTAAGTGATTTTGTTTGTTGCCTAGGGAAATGAGGGAGAAAGAGATGGAGAGGGTGAAATAGGAAGAATAGAGATGCGAGAGGGATATTTGGAGAAAGATCAATTCTGTCAGATGTGTCAAATGTGACTTTCCTATTTGGAGAACTGAGGAAAATGAATTTGTAGTAAAAGTTCAAGTGAATTATTTTTCTGTCTGTAGCCGTGGGAGATTGGGGAGAAAGAGAGAGGAGGATAGACGTGGGATAGAGAGGGATATGGGAAGAAAGATTGAACTAAAAGTGAATTCTGTCAGATCTGACGTTCCTTTTTGCTGGGAGATCGAGAGAGCATCAGAGCGAGAGAGAGGGTGATGAGAAGAAAGGAAGAAAGAGAGAGAGAGGAAGAAAGAGAAAGTGATATTGAGTAAAGGGCACATTCTGTTGGATGCTTTTTTCTTTTGTCTTTCTGTGTCAGCTTCAATTGTGTGTGTGTGTGTGTGTGTGTGTGTGTGTGTGTGTGTGTGTGTGTGTGTGTGTGTGTGTGTGTGTGTGTGTGTGTGTGTGTGTGTGTGTGTGTGTGTGTGTGTGTGTGTGTGTGTCGGAAAGAGAGATAGAGAGAGAGAGAACTTTAGTTATTTTCCCATTTGTACTTTAACTATTTGCACATGGTCACACCACTGTATATATACATAATATGACATTTGAAATGTCTTTATTCTTTTGGAACTTAGTTTTTATTGTTTACAATCTACTTTACTTGCTTTGGCAATGTTAACATATGTTTCCCATGCCAATAAAGCCCTTGAATTGAAATTGAATTGAGTGACAGAGAGAGAGAGAAAGAGAGAGAGAAAGAAAGAAAGAAAGAGAGAGAGAGAGAGAGAGAGAGAGAAAGAAAGAAAGAGAGAGAGAAAGACAGAGAGAGAGAGAGAGAGAGAGAGGTGAGGGAAAGAGAGAGAGAGAGAGAGAGAGAGAAGGCAAGAAAGAGAGAGAGAGAGAGAGAGAAGGTGAGGGAAAGAGAGAGAGAGAGAGAGAGAGAGAGAGAGAGGAAGAGAGCGATAAAGAGAGAGAGTACATTGATGTTTTGTGAGAGAGATAAATCAGTGTGTGTTTGGGCATCATCCTTTCTAGATGAGACTTTGTCTTTGTTTCAGACCCTCCCCCATGTTATGTTAGTTGGGTGTATACTGTAGCTTATAGGCCTACATTACATCACAGCAAAACTCACACACCATAAAAGTGTCTAGAAACAGATGGTGAATGGCAGGTGTTGCAGTTTGCGTCCCAAATGGCACCCTATTCCATATGTAGTGCACTATACAGGGAATAGGGAGCCATTTGAGATGCATCCATATTCTTGCTTGGTCTTGCTGGTCTGTCTATATAGTACGAAAGGTATGCAGAGTGTGTGGTGGATGATTTGTTACAGGTTTTATGCCTTCCACCTCCCTAACGGCCCTGAGTTGTAGCCATCTAGTCTGCGATCTTTCAGAGTTCATTCTGACTAAGGTTTCATTTAATTCCAAAGATGTTTTTCCCTCCCATTTTCCTTCATTAACTCCCCAACACAGATCTGAGACGAATGGGTTGGTATAAGCATAGTTTTCACCATATTGCTTTCGCCTGTCCAGTACTGTCAGATCTGTGAAGGGGATTAGGGAGGGACCGAGAGAAGATAGGGAACAACGTTAGGGAGTGAAATGCGTCCCATGAATCCTGTATGCTCTCTTTAAGGTCAGACATAGAGCTGATGGTGAGCTCACGCCTGTGTGTGGATTTACAGCCTTGTGTCCAGACACAGGACACCATACTGTATACAACACATGTATTAGTCAAGACAGTGAGTAAGACTGAACTATGTTCATTCGGAGCTAGACAAATGTCTGGTTCATAAAACACACATTCTGTCTTCAAACGTGGCAGAAGCCCAAGTTCTGCGTTAACTCACACATTGTTGCACTGATGAGTAAGTTGCTATAAGCATTTAATCAAAATAGGAATGCTGATGATGAACTTGACTGTGATACCCCTCCTGTATGACGACTTTGCCTCTGCATTTAACAGTTGTGTTATGAGAGTGATGATGTCATTTCTGCTTTCTCCATTTCTACGGTTGGTCGAGTCAGAGACAAATACCTTTGGTATTGTTCACAGGGCTGTGTTCAGTCTGAATGGTGGACCTTGAATATTTCTTGGAGTTTGTGAGAGTTTGGTTTCATTCGTCTGAAGAATGTGGCAGTGTGTAAATGTGTGTGCAGATGCATGCGTAAGAGTGTGTGCAGGGGTGTGTACAGGCGTGTGTGTGGCAGGATGTACTGTAGGTGTTTGTGCAGGCGTGTGCATGCTTCCGTGTTTCTCAGGTCTCAGTGACAAGAATTCCTCATGGGCTCGACACTGGCAGCATAGTCCAGAGGACTGGAGCAAAGTTAACCTCCTTTAACCATAGTCCAGAGGACTGGAGCAAAGTTAACCTCCTTTAACCATAGTCCAGAGGACTGGAGCAAAGTTAACCTCCTTTAACCATAGTCCAGAGGACTGGAGCAAAGTTAACCTCCTTTAACCATAGTCCAGAGAAAAAACTAATAGAGGACTGGAGCAAAGTTAACCTGATTTACCTCATCATATTTATGTTGGAAAACCACTGTACTTCAATGACAATGTTGCCGTCATTGAGAGGTTGAGAGAGAGAGAGAGAGAGAGAGAGACGGAGAAAGAGACAGAGAGAGAGAGAGAGAGCGAGAGAGACACAGAGAAAGAGACAGAGAGAGAGATAGAGAGAGAGACAGAGACAGACACAGAGAAAGAGAGAGAGGGAGAGAGAGACAGAGAGAGACAGAGGGAGGAAGAGAGTGAATGTGTGTCAAAGTGAATTGAATTGAATTGAATTGAGAAGGAAAGGATGATACAGAAAGAGAGAAATGCAGAGAGAAAGAGAAACGCAGAGAGAAAGGACCATATCCAGGTTTAAGTGTTCTTGTAGGTTTCTCAGCTCTGTAAATATTTAATACACATCCTCTTGGTCTCTCTCTAATCACTGTCTTCTTATAGCTCTGTGAAGCTGTGCATTTCTACTCTGTGGGTGTGTTTGAAATTGCACCTTATTCCCTATAAAGTGCACTACTTTTGATAATTAGTGCACTATGTAGGGAATTTCAGATGCAGCCTGTGTTGGTGTTGTTACAGTTCATAGTCAGTTGAAACGTCATGTGTTAATAGATTTATGTATTTAAATAGGGCTTTTACATTGACCTAACACTATGTGAGCTCACAGTGACTGCTGTGTCTCCATCTGTCTGTCCCTCCGCTACCTTGAGCTTTGATGATGTCACAGTTCATACTGTAGTCAGGTGAAACATGTAATGATGGATTGGACCTCACTGTGAGCTCAAGCTGACTCTGCTATGTCAGGTCAATTCAATTCAAATTGCTTTATTGTCATGAATTACATGATGTTCTGTTTCTCTGTCCTTCAGCTCTGTGAGGTGGCGTTGTCCCATGGCTACCTCCCCGTGGTGTTTAACCGGCGCAGCCACAATGCCACCCCCCTTAGCACCGTCAAGTTGCAGCAGTTTGGCGATCCAGGGGACTTACGCGAGGCCGTGCGCTACATGCGCTATCGGCAACCCGTGAGCCGGCTGTACGCGGTGAGCGAGAGCACGGGGTCTGGTCTCCTCCTCTCCTACCTGGGAGAGTGTGGTTCATCCAGCTACCTAACGGCCGCCGCCTGCCTCTCACCAGTGTTCCGCTGCCAGAGCTGGTTCGAGAACGGACCCATCTGGCCTCTCCACTGGGCTCTGGTGACTTACCAGAGGATATGCCTCAGCAGGTAAGGGATGGAGGAAGGGGCGAGGAAGGGAGGGGGAGGAAAGGAGGGGAGAGGGAGTATTTGGGGGGGGGGGGGGGGGGGGGGGAGAAGGGAGAGCGGAGGGAGGGAGGGGGAGGGAGGGAGAGGAAGGCAGTGGGGAGGAAGGGAGGGGGGAGAGGGTAGAAGGGGACAAACACACAGGGTAGGGATGGAAAGGGAGGGATGAGGGAGAGGGAGGCTGGAGAAAGAGAAACCTGGTTGAGAAGAGGAAAAGAAAGGGAACGTTGTCAAATACCCTGATATTATAGGATTTGATTAAAATACAATACCATAACCATGGCAACCGGTGTCCTGCCCACCATGCTATTGATCTAGCGGCATCAGGACCTGTGGTTTCACAATCAATGCTAACAAGGATGTTATAGAGCCATGTAGCTCTTCTAGATTGATTTACTGATTGTACTTGTTTGTGTGTGGGTGTGTGTGTGTGTCTCTCTGTTTGTGTGTGTGTGTTCATGAACATGTGTGTGTGTGTGTGCTTGTCTTTGTATATGTAGGTACAGGACGGTGCTGGGTGAGACAGTGCACACCGACACCCTTTTCTCCAGCTGTTCCCTGCGTGGCCTGGAGGAGGTGCTGTTCTGCCAACCGCCTGGCCCTAAAGAAGCCCCGGCCCTAGCAGCGGGCACCAGCAGCAGCAGTGGGGGAGCGTGGGAGGCCTACTGGGAACGCAATGAACCCCTCCGGGACGTAGACGAAGTCGCCATCCCCGTTCTGAATGTCTGTGCTCAGGATGACCCTATCAGAGGAGACCCCCAGTCCACCCTACCCCTTGAACTCTTTGAGAGCAACCCCCACTTCTTCCTGCTGCTGACCACCAGGGGGGGACACTGTGGTTTTAACACCCAGGAAGGGAGTGCTTTCTCTGGGGGAGTGACCGGTGAAGGGACCCCTGGGACTAGCTGGAGCCACCGGGCCCTGCTGGAGTTCTTCAGGGCCACCACGGACTTCATTGCGACGGAGGAGAGGGCTAAGCAGGCTGCCAGACGGAGGGGCCTGGGGGGTAGCAGCCAGGGCAAAGCCTTCAGACATCGTAGTGTTAGTACCTGTAAGAGGCTGCCCGCATGCTCACATAATATACACGCTATCTACAACTGGCAGAGGTCTTATACACGATGAGCTGGGGTAATGATGTTGGATATTATGGATGATAAGGATTGTATCTGCAGCACAAGAGAGCTTTGCATTTAAGGGCTGAATACTAGTCTGTGTGCAGCAGCCACCTGGGTAATTGATGGAACATGGTTTCATTGACACACACACACTCTCAGAATCTGAGGATGAACACTCCAAAACACACTAGGGGTAACCAGAAAAGCCTGTGTGTGTGTGTGTGTGCGCGTGTGTGTGTGCGCGTGTGCCCCTGCCCGATGACTGTCCAAAAATGCCTGTCTGGACCAGTGCCGGCCCTAGCTATTTTTGCCCTAAGCAAGATTTGGTTTTTGGGCCCCCCACCTTGCGTGTAAAACATTTGGTGGTCCCTTTTCTTGATGGTAGAGAGAAATGTTGTGGTTTTAAAGCAAATTGGGGGGGTTGGGGGCCCTAAGCGACCCCTTATATCACTTATGCCCAGGGCCGACCCTGGTCTGGACACTGGACTGCCAGTATTTCTCTGACGAGCCAATCAGATTCAAGGGGAAACTATGTGTAATGATATTGTGATGTTTCGCTGAACTGGGTGGAACCTGTTGGGTTTGTGGGTTTTCCAACATGTTGTAATTCAAACTCTGAGGTTTGTTGAATGTAGCTGGAATCTGCAACTTAGTGACATGATGATTTTCCTGTCGTTTTCTAAACAATGTTAAACTTGTTAAATGATGTGAATGATTAGTAAGGAACTATGTAATAAAAGATAACGAGGAGGGAACATGTATCATGCAAGAATTACATTTTGGGCACATACTGTTGTTTTTTGTCCAGACATAATTATAGTAACATTGTGTAACATTGTATGAATTAAATAGTCTTAATTTACTGTATGTGGGACTTTGTGTCATACTTTGAACTTTGTGACTATGTACAGCAGAGTTCTGTTTGTCTGAGGATTCATCAAACGCATGGAGATTTTTCCATTTCGACATCTCCTAAAATAGCTCTATGCCCAGAGCAATGCCACTGTCTTTGTGTGTGCGTGTGTGTGTCTGATCTAATTAGACATCTTCCCACAGTGTGTCCCTACAGATCCTTATCCACTCAGACAGCTGCTACTGCTGGACCACAGCTCCAGCTAACATCTAGCCCTAACCCTTTAAAAAATACCTTTCCTTGGTATTATTCCAGGAGTACTAAAACCGTATCTACGTAACTTATGTAATTGTACCTTGTTGTACCAGAGCCATATGTGTCGTCTACAATCTCTCCACTTTTGTAAACCTCTGCATCACAGTATGCAAACAGGCATTATGGTTGTAATGTAACAATGTGCACCTACATTGTAATGACACTGTAACTACCATGTAAATACAGGTATTACTGTACATATAATCACAGTCCCCAGACAATTTCAGCACAGAACATAGCCACTGTTATTTTGTTGCAACAGTCATTCCGGTTCTACATATGACTATGAGCCGAAGCAGCCTGCACCTAGAATGCTCATTCTTTTGTTCATTTTCATTGAGTGAAACGTCACCTAGAGCAGACAGACATAAACAATAACCAGCAAGCCTCTCAGTCTCTCGGTGTTAACATCGGATTGGCCTTTAACACTTTGCTTATTTAATTCCAGACCCATCGTTTGTGTCTGTCCAATTTAATTAGCATTTATTGATATTTCATTAGCTTACATAGCTTATAATAACCTAGTCCGTTGATATGATCAAGATATATTCATAGGTCAGTGAGAAAATCTGCATTGGATTAGAGAGGATATTATAATGGGATTTGTTTGGAAGACTAAGTGAAGTAGGCTAACGCTCCAGACACTTGGGGCTCCCAAGGTAAGGAATGCCATCTAGTGGGTGTTGGGTGCAAGTGACGTTCAACAAGTTTTGGTATAGACAGCATTAGTGTCTTCTCGCAGCCGCTAACACAGCATTGAATATAAACTGATGTTATGATGAATTGATACTGGATTCATAGAGCACCACAGCTACAGATTAATATAGCATATGTTTCCACCCCTATTACATGAAATATGTAATATTCCGTGAAGGGCATGTGGCCTAACAACCAGCGCAGAGCCATGCAAAGACTTTATGGCTCTCCTAAGACCTGTATGCATGACCTACATTTCTAATGATGCTCTTACATTGGTGTTACCGTCTGATCTATTCACCCATCACAATGATGTCATTAAGACCACATCCAACAAACCTCTGGTGTCCAGTAAGTGGCAGCACTGGCTTGGTTTATGAATGGGGGTATTTTTCTCCCATTCTCTCTCTCTCTCTCTCTCTCGCACTCTCTCTCTCTCGCTCGCTCTCTCTCTCTCTCTCTCTCTCTCTCTCTCTCTCTGACAGACACAATGACGCAGCTATATTTCTGCAGTGCTTGGCTGGAAAACTGGAGCACAGCACATGGAGGCCAGATATAGCCCTGGTTTAAAAAGATATCTACACAGTCACAAGTAAATCTAATCAGGGAAGTGATACCATTTATTTTGTGCCATAAATGCACATAATTATGTGTATTATATCATATCAATAAAGTCATGAATGCATATAATGTACTGTACTTTTAAATCCAAGTATGCATACAATATGTGTGCAGAGTGAACATTGTGGACCAGTATTTAGAATATGTCCACCCTCAGGTCATATATGAATAATGTGTATAATTTGTGCTATTTCACATGGACCAGTGAATTTGACACCAGTCACTTTGCATCGCTCTCTCACTGTTCTCATTTGCGGTGAGGAAGTATAGCTTGGCCTATCCGAGGTCGCTTGGATTCCAAGTCTCTTCTCTAATCCAATATGTTGCCCTTACATGCCAATAAGTGCAGCTGCATAAACTTCTAAGAATCTGTGACTGCCAGTCTTGGCAGTATTTATGAAAAACATCAATAAACACAAAAATCCCACAAATGTCAGACCGTCGGTAAAAACATCTGCTCATCTGGAGCTTTATCAACCCTGTTGCACCTCCTCTCCCCTTCCACTCCCCCTCTTCTCTCTTCCTCTTCTCCTCCACCCTTACCCACCTCACTCCTTCTCTCCCCCTCCTCTCTCACATTCTCCCACCTTTCTCCCTCCTCTCCTCCTCCTATCTCTCCTCCCAGCCCATCCTCTCCTCCCCCTCACTCCTCTCTCCTCTCCTCACCCTCAGTTGAGTTGGTGATGCGTGAGTATCTCCATCTCAAGCAGAATATTTGTCGTAGCCTACTAGCCTTCAGCACATTCCTCTGCAGACACATTACACAGGCATATTGGGTGTGGTGTGGGTATATCTGCTAGGAAAGGCCTAGCTAGCTATTGCATCAAATTCTATATGGTTCCGTGTTAGATTTTGGGTATTGTGATATCTGCTAAGGAAAGCCTTCTCTATTCCCTGTAGCTAGCACATCAAATTCTCAATCCTATATGTTATGCTCTGTGGTTCATATTGGGTATTTCGTGATATCTGATTAAGGGAGGGCTCACTACTATACTTTTTTATAGTCAACACATCAAATCCTGTATGCATAGCCTCTGTGGTTCAAAGTGGGTTTAGTGGTATCTGCTAGGAAAATACCTCACTGTTCTCAAACCCTGTAGGCCTATGATAAATGGCTTGGTTCTGTGTGGTTCATATTGGGTGTGGTGATATCTGCTAGGAAAGGCTTTGCGGTTCTCTATAGATAGCTAGTACATCAGATCATTTGTGGTAGCCCGTATACACTCGTACCCGTATATGGGTTGAAAATGGCAGATTTGGACACTTCCAGTATAAGTGCCTAAATTGGAAGACAGTGGCTGTACAGTAACATGCTATACATGACATCAGGGCTCAGGGTCTCCGATCCACAGCTCTGTATGGGTTTTGACTGACAGACATTCTGAACTGCCCCGCCCACGACAAGTTGCCCCCATACCTCCGTTAATTGGGCAACTTTTGCAAATGTTTTGTTGTCTGAGTGAGGAAAATGCTGTAAATTAAGAGGCTTCAATGTATTTTGAAAGATGAGATGTTGAGGATTATAATAAATACCACTTTGATGTCATACAAGCAAGCCAAACACAGTCCAAATGTGCACTTCACATTTACATATCACAAATCTCATGTAATATACAGTGTCAACTGCATTAGATGTACAGTAACAAGATTACATGGCATTAAACCCAGGGTTGTCCTGAACAGAATGTACCTATGTTTGTTGTATTTTGAAGAAAATTCGCCGCGGATCACACATCTGAATGCACTCATGACTCCATTCTGTTCGCACCAAAATGACGATCTGCTTCTCTGCATTGCCTTGTGAAATCCTCACACTGTAAGATCATATTTGATCATTTAGCTAGTCATGTTTGCAATAGAACAGTCTTTCAAATTATGCCCACCCGACCCAGATTGCGATTTACGATGGAACGTTTTTGGATTGTGTAAACAACAACAGTAATTGTGTGATGCAGGGCTTTGTTCCAAACAAAACAACTACACATGTGCTTTCTCTAGTTCCCAGTTTGTCCTCTTACTCAAACCCTTGTAATGTTTTTATCTTATGTTGTACCTGCCTCACATTTTTCCAAGAGTATTCTTATCAAGTTGCTGAATGTGTCCGCAGAATTTTCAGATTTTGTTATGAACAAATCCGGCGAAAAGTACAATAAATGTAAAATGCACATAGAATCGACAGTGTAATGTTTGGATTCAGTCTTGTGTCAAGTGAACTGTTGTTTCCTCACCTTTAATCTAATAATTTTCCCATAATCTCCAAACTGTTCCCTTTTTATTGCTCCCATGGTTTTGCATATGCTTTCCATAATTCTTCAATATAGCCCTATCCATATAGGCCAATTCCCATGAGTGTAAAGGGTTGAAGGCCTTTGGCTATGGTGCATATTGGGTGTGGTGTGGGGATATCGGCAAGGAAAAGCGTTGTTGTTCTCTATGCTAGCTAGTACAGGAATTCCTGTTTGAAGTATCATGTGTATCCTGTGTAGCTACGGTTCAGGTTTAAGGACTTGTGTGTTAACACCTATGCCTGAAGCTAAGGGAAGGTAGCCAGACACTATGGGAGAGAGCTAATTCCATGTGACAACTAGGTACCCAGCTAGCACATAACGTTCTGAGAACCATATGTTTCTTAGCGGCAGTGGTGAAAGTAAGCCGGTACGGTTCGGTACGGCTTCCCAGCCAAATCAATAGTGTGGGTGCGCGTTACCGGTAAAACATGAGACTATCACAATAATTAAAACAAAATGACAAGAAAACGGAAGGCTTTTACAATTTATCATGACTGCATGAAAAATTAGCGAATGGACTTTGAAAATGGGTGGTACTGTACAGTATATACACTCCAAAATGCTGTGTGATTTAATTAGAACACTGACATTTCCTAAAAGTTCAAACATTACTGTTCATTTCAATTTTGGTAAGGTTCTAGGACCGTTCTCCAACTGGTGGGACATTGGGAATGTTCTCAAATAGTTAAGAGAATGTTAAGAAACAACATTCTTCTGTGGGAATTTCAGTACTTCAGTATGACATTTCCTACAGGTTTCCTCGTGGTTCTATTTAAAATCATGTTCTCAAATTGTCGAGAACGTCTAGAAACAATGTTCTTCTGTGGGAATTTCAGTACTTACATAGAACATTCCACACAAGTTCCCACGTGGTTCTATTTAATATCATATTTTGACTACATTCTGGGAAAGTAAAATCTTCAGCGATGTTCTTATAATGTTCAGATAATAACATGGTTCTATTTTATGTCAGTTCTTGGCAATATTCTGTAAATGTTCTAAAAAAATGTAATTGTACACATTTAACATCAATAAGCTCTAAATTCCATTCTCAGAACATTAAGAAAACTTTCCATAAAAAACAGAAGATAACTTTGGTAACGTTTAGATTAAGTTCTAAGAATGTTATTTAAAAACATGTACATTCTGTTTTCAGCATCAACAAAACTGTCTCTATCCTCTATCTTGCAAAGTGTGTTCAGATGTGTCGGCCGCGGCCACTAATTGGCCAAACCTGATCTTAATGAGTGCCTGTTTCCATTGAAATGGGGTCTGTTTGAATAGACTAAAATTAACAACTTTGTATGTGTTAAAAAAGCATTCTGGTGGCTCAGGGGACTAATTCCATGGATAGAGAACAGAATATAATTGGTTTGAATCTCCCTGATGCCGTGTCACAATATAAAATACATGTGTTCACATGATTAATGCCTAAGGAAATTCATTTCCATGTGTCCTATCTGTGCTTGGAGTTAAAAAAGTTATTGAAACATTCAGTGATTTTAAGGAAGTTTAAAAAACCTCCAAATAACCTACAGTGTCATTGGTGTTCTTAGAGCATTAATAAAACCTCCCAGGACAACTTTCATGGAACCAGAGTAAAAAACCTCAAAACAAATGTTACCAGAACAGGCAAAATGTTCACTTATGTTCTCAGAATGTTTAAAAAATGTTCGATCAGGAAACATATGGCTTTGTTCTCACAACTAATGTCAAAACAAAAACATTAGTTCCCACAACTTCCAAGAAACCAAATGTGCTAGCTGGGTAACTTTGGGATATGCTGCGTTTCTGAAGGATATGGTGTATTTATGGAAATGTGTTGGCTAAGTGGTAACTAAGAGTGCAAGTTATTCTATGTTGGTGTCAACTCTCCTTGCATTGTATTTCCTCCTCACATCTTAGTTCATCCAATACCAGAGAAATCATCATATCACTTTGTGATGATCACTCTCTGATGCTTAGAAGGGCTGAACCAGGCTTGACACCTAAGAATGCAAAATTATTATGTGAAAATTTGGTTTTTCTCATTGCGATGGAAGAAAACAATATAATTAGATTTCTCTGGAGGGAGGAGAAAGAGAGAGGTTGCGAGAGAATATCTCTGCAGAGACCTGAAAATAACTGTGCAGTGACACTCCCCTTCCAACTTGACAGAGCTTGAGAGGATCTGCAGAGAAGAATGGGAGAAACTCCCAAATACAGGTGTGCCAAGCTTGTATCGTCATACCCAAGAAGACTAGAGGCTGTAATCGCTGCCAAAGATGCTTCAACAAAGTACTAAGTAAAGGATCTGAATACTTAAGTAAATGTAATATTTCAGATTTTTTATTTTAATACATTTGCAACAATTTTGTAGATTGATTAGGGGAAAAAACAATAAACATGTTCTCTCTCTCTCTCTCTCTCTCTCTACCCATCTCTCTTTATCTCTATATCTCCCCCCTCTCTCATTCTCTCTCTCTTTCTCTTTTTCTCTCTTAATTCAATTTTAATTTAAGGGCTTTATTGGCATGGGAAACATATGTTTACATTGCCAAAGCAATTGAAATAGATAATAAACAAAAGTGAAATAAACAATCAAAAAAGTCAACTTTACACTCACAAAATAATAATGATATTTCAAATGTCATATTATGTGCAAATAGTTAATGTACAAAATGGAAAATAAATAAACATAAATATGGGTTGTATTTACAATGGTGTTCGTTCTTCACTGGTTGCCCTTTTCTTCTGTCAACAGGTCACAAATATTGCTGCTGTGATGGCACAGTGTGGTATTTCACCCAATAGATATGGGAGTTTATCAAAACTGGGTTTGTTTTTTAATTCTTTGTGGGTCTGTGTAATCTGAGGGACATAATGTCTCTCTCTCTCTCTCTCTCTCTCTCTCTCTCTCTCTCTCTCTCTCTCTCTCTCTCTCTCTCTCTCTCTCTCTCTCTCTCACACACACCATCCCCGCCCTCTCTCTCTCTCTCTCTCTTTCTCTCTCTCTCTCTCTCTCTCTCTCTCTCTCTCTCTCTCTCTCTCTCTCTCTCTCTCTCTCTCTCTCTCTCTCTCTCTCTCTCTCTCTCTCTCTCTCTCTCTCTCTCTCTCTCTCTCTCTCTCTCTCTCACCATCCCCACCCTCTCTCTCTCTCTTTCTCTCTCTACTCTCTCTTTCACACCCCCCGCCCTCTCTCTCTCTCCCTCTCTCTTTCACTCCATCCCCGCCCCCTCTCTCTCTTAATGTGTAACCCAGGCAGTGTGATCTGTGAGCACTTGGGTGCTGACTGTGGAGACTTCAGCAGTGCAGGGGTTGGCCCCTAGGAACACAGGGCTGGGGCCATCTGTTTCCACCAAAGTGTGTATTTCCACCAAACTGGATCAGTCCAGTCCTGTTAGCACCCTCTTCCCAGGAATGCTATGACGAATGGCACTGTGTCAAGCACACACACATGTAGGCAGGTATACACGCAGAAACTAGCTCGCACGAGCAAACACACACACACACACACACACACACCCCCACACACACACACACACACACACACACACACACACACACACACACACACACACACACACACACACACACAAACACAAACATGCCCTGGCCTCAAAGATGTCACAAGGATAGTGTCTGTACTGTAAGGGTTGTGCCTTTTTGTTTGGGCGTTTCACAGTGCAAGAGAAAAGCAGCACATGACATGCTAGTTTCTACATTGATATCCACACACAGACACAACCGTTCTCTCACAAACACACCTCACATGAACAATCTTTCTCTCTCTTTCTCTCTCACACACATAACACACAGACATACCCATAACCTAACCCCTAACGCTAAACCTAACCTAACCCTAACCTTAAACCTAACCCCTAAAATACATTTCCTTGTGCGGACTGGCGAAATGTCCCCACTTGTCCGAATTTTCTTGTTTTACAGTTTTTACCAACTGCTTACACACAAAATCTTTTCATGTCACACGATTTTTGAAACCTCTCACTCAAAGTGCAAAACTACATGCCAAATCTTCAAAACCATAAGCTATTTCTCAGCCTTTGACTCTCAAAACACTACACACAATTCTCTACTTAAAACACAAATTTCTAACAGGAAGTGACTTGCTTTCCTTTTCCAAACACAACCAATCAAAATGCTACACTTATTCACCAGGTCACACACACACACTCCTCACATGTGCAAAAACTAATTGCTTAACTGATCACTAACCAATCACTGCTTTACTGTAGCATAGGCCTATAAATAGGTCAATGGTCCGATTACCTGTTTTGAACAAAGGATGCTAACAATGGACAGAGAGCAAGAGGAGTAGGAGGGAGAGGCAGGGGACAACAACGAGGACAAACGAAGAGTTGGAAGAGGAGGAGGAGGAGGAGGAAGGGGAAGAGGAGGAGGAAGAGGAAGAAGAGGACGAGGACGAGGGCAAAGAAGAGAAGGAAGGAGAGCCATCTCTGATGAGATTAGGGCAACACTTGTTGATCATGTGATCAACCACGGTTTGACCATGAGAGAGGCTGGACTGAGAGTCCAGCCCAACTTGAGTCGATTTACAGTGGCGTCCATAGTTCGAACCTTCAGAAATGAGAACAGGTATGCAACTATCTAATGACTATTTTAGCATTACAGTAATGTACTGTAAAATACGTATGACTGCATAGTATTGCATAAAAAACACAATTTGTAGTTTTGTACCTACCCCCATATTCATCTTTTCTAAATCCCATAGAGGAATTCTTCTCAGCCTGGCGTTGGAAAGTGTATGATCGCCAACCCTATGCCCGCATGCCGCTTCTCCAGGCAATGGAGGACGCATGTGGGGACATAGAGGTTGCCTCTGTCCAAGGTTGGATACGCCATGCTAGGAGATACTTCCCTCAATGTTTGGCAAGAGAAAACGTATCTTGTGATGTGGACGAAGTATTGTGGCCAGACCCAGCCCGGAGAAGAGATGAAGCGTAGCTTAGCACTGGGGACTGCACCCCCCCCCCTTCCCCCTCCCCCCTTCCCCCCCCCCCCCCCTTCCCCCTCCAATTCCTGGACTGACCCCCCCCCCCCACCTCCGGGACCCCAGACACACAATTACTGTATTCTAAAGAATATACTTTTGGTTTACATATGTTTATGGTTTTGTTGTGTGCTACTGTATACAACAGTAATGTTTGGCCTAATAAATATTTTGTTTCTACATTGCATTGGTGTTTCCAGTGTACTTGTTACCCCTCTCAGCAGATTACTTTCACTGTAGAACATTGTATTTAAATGTAGATATAAGCCTATGAAAGACCAAAGAGCTTTAGATTTAGAACAACAGTGTTTACATGGTATATCCAAAAATGTACTAGTGTTTGCCATTTAATGCAAATGCTTCATTCTGACATGTGTTTATGGCATTTTGAATGCAGTGTTACATTTTGAAGGAGATGTGAGGCATTTTGCATTTTGTGTGTGCAGTTTGGGGAATTGTGTGTAGAGTTTTGAAATAAGGAGACTTAGTTTTGAAAACGTGTGTAAGCAGTTGGTAAGCAACTGTATTATCCTTTTGAGGACTTCTGGTCCTCTCTCTCTATCTCTCTCTCTCTCTCTCTCTCTCTCTCTCTCTCTCTCGCTCTCTCTCTCCCTCCCTCCCTCTCTCACACACTCTTACACACAAACACCCTCACACTCAAATTCCCCCCACCCCAGACAGTTTCGCCAAGTCAGGCTGTCATACTGTATCAGTGGGATCCTCAGTCTCGTACAGAGGATGGTACAGTGCCCTTGGCACCTCGCTGATCTGCCTACCCGCCTGTCTCCCTGTCTCCCTGCCTGTCCTGAGCTGTCCTGGATCTGTGTTCAGTCTCAGCTGGAGGCCGGAAGGGAAGAGAGGGCAGAGAGAGAGAGAGAGGGAGATAGACAGACAGAGAAAGAGAGAAAGCGGGGGGAGCGATACAGAGAGAGGAAGGGAGAGTGAGAAAGAGAGAAAGGGAGATAGAAGGGAAGAGAGGAGGAGAGATAGAGGGCGTGAAAGAGAGATAGAAATATGCCTTGAATCCAGACAGCCTTTCTCTTTGTCCCAACGCAACCTCCACAGGCCTTCACATTTCCATTCATCTTCCCCAAAATAATGCAGAGGGCAGGGCGGGCAGAGCAGGCTTATTTTATTTATTTAACCTTAATTTAACCTGGATTGGTGGCACAAGGGGGAGGTATGTGAGTCGCTGTGTGTGTGTGTGTGTGTGTGTGTGTTTGTCTCTTATCTCCACAACCTAGGACATGTTGTGTCTCATCAACATCTAATTCCCCCCCTCCCCTGTCCCCTCCTACATGTCCTACTCCTCTCCCCCTCTTTCTCTCCCTCCTGTCTGCTTCTATCCTCCAGCCTGTTGATTCCAGCTGTGGGCATCAGCGAGAGATTGATAAAGAGACCAGACAGACCTTCAGACAAGCTAGGCAGGGGAGAGTTCACTGGCTTAAAACCGTTGAGTAGAAGGGCATAGTTAAATGTAACACTTACTATGGAGCGCATAGCTCAATGTAACACTAACCATGTAACACATGAAACAAATCAAAAGTCCAAAGTGTATTATAGTGCAACAAATATAGCTGTTGGCTTTAGAAAGGTATCGCAGTGTAATGAGGTCCCAGTAATACATAGGATGAGGGGTTCCTATCTTCAGAATGTTACAGGAATGAATGATTGTCTATTTACAGCAGCAGGAAACACAAGATGCTGATGAGTCATACAGTTCCGCTATGCTAGACGCTAGTGGGCGGCTGACTGACGCAGCAGCAGGCCCTGCAACACAGTCTCACAGTTGAACTGTGTCATATACAGTTCCTCTATACCGCGCTGTATCACAACCGGCCGTGATCGGGAGTCCCATAGGGCGTCGCACAATTGGCCCAGCGTCGTCCGGGTTAGGGGAGGCCAGGGTAGGCCGTCATTAAAACTAAGAATCTTGCCTAGTTAAATAAAGGTTAAATATAGATTTTTTTAAATAAATATGCTATAGACGGTATTTGACACAGGCCATGCCTACAGTCTGTATCAGAGGCAAGCAAACGGATTTTGGCTCTTGGTAACATCCCATCTTTGAAAAGGTGATGACCTAAAAATCTCCCTCAAAATATAAATGCTTTGTGTTGTAGTCATGACAGAACCATTCACTCTCTTTGATTCCCTATCTCCTTTCTCCTCTGAACCCAGACAGGACAGGACACACATTGGAAAAATGGCGCAGGAAGGGGGTGGCTGCAGTTTTACGGGCTCCTAACCAACTGTGCTATTTTGTAAAAAAAATGTTTTAACTTATTTTGTACATTATGTTGTTGGTACGATTAAGACAATCCTACCAACGGGACATAAAAACTGTAATATCTTATGTTCCGCCGAGTCGTGGCTAGAGCTGGCTGGGTTTTTCGTGCATCGGCAGAACAGAGTCTATTTGTCAATAACAGCTAACAGCTAACAGATGTCTAATATTAAAGAAGTCTTGAGGTATTGCTCGCCTGAGGTAGAGTACCTTATGATAAGCTGTAGACCATACTATCTACTAAGAGAGTTCTCATCTATATTATTCGTAGGCGTCAATTTACCACCACAGACCGATGCTGGGACGAAGACCGCACTCAACCTGCTGTATTAGGCCATAAGCAAATGAGAAAATCATCATCCAGAAGCGGCGCTCCTAGTGGCCGGGGACATTGATGCAGGCAAACTTAAATCAGCTTTACATTATTTCTACCAGCATGTCACATGTGCAACCAGAGGGAAAAAAACTCTAGACCACCTTTACTCCACACACGGAGACGCATACAAAGCTCTCCCTCACCCTCCATTTGGCAAATCTGACCATAATTCTATCCTCCTGATTCCTGCTTACAAGCAAAAACTAAAGCAGGAAGTACCAGTGACTCGCTCAATTTGGAAGTGGTCAGATGACGCGGATGCTATGCTACAGGACTGTTTTGCTAGCACAGACTGGAATATGTTCTGGGATTTATCTAATGGCATTGTGGAATATACTACCTCAGTCACCGGCTTCATTAAGTGCATCGACGACATCTTCCCCACAGTGACCATATGTACATATCCCAAAAAGAAGCCATGGATTACAGGCAACATCGGCACCGAGCTAAAGGCTAGAGCTCCCTTCAAGGAGCGTGACACTAATTTGGACTCATAAGAAATCCCACTACGCCCTCAGACTAACCATCAAACAGGCAAAGCGTCAATACAGGACTAAGATTGAATCCTACTACACCGTCTCTGATGCACGTTGGATGTGGCAGGGTTTGCAAACTATTACGGACTACAAAGGGAAACCCAGCCACGAGCTACCCAGTGACGCAAGCCTACCAGACGAGCTAAATGCCTTTTATGCTCACTTCGAGGGAAGCAAAACTGAAGCATGCATGAGAGCACCAGCTGTAATAACGCTCTCAGTAGCTGATGTGAGCAAGTGTCTTCACTGACATATTTAACCTAGTCTGTAATAACTACATGTATCAAGCAGACCACCATAGTCCCGGTGCCCAAGGAAGTGAAGGTAACCTGACTAAATGATTATCGCCCCGTAGCACTCACGTCGGTAGCCATGAAGTCCTTTGAAAGGCTGATCGTGGCTCACATCATCGCGGAAACACTAGTCTAGTCCCACTCCAATTTGCATACTACCCCAACAGATCCACAGATGATGCAATCTCAATCGCACTCCACACTGCCCTTTCCCACCTGGACAAAAGGAACACCTATGTGAGAATGCTGTTCATTGACTACAGCACAGCATTCAACACCATAGTGCCCACAAAGCTCATCACTATGTTAAGGACCCTGGGACTAAACACCTCCCTCTGCAACTGGATCCTGAATTTCCTGACAGGCCGACCCCAGGTGGTAAGGGTAGGCAACAACACATCTGCCACGCTGATCCTCAACACGTGGGCCCCTCAGGGGTGCGTGCTTAGTCCCCTCCTGTACTCCCTGTTCACCCACGACTGCGTAGCCAAACACGACTCCAACATCATCATTAAGTTTGCTGATGACATAACAGTGGTAGGCCTGATCACCGACAACGATGAGACAGCCTATAGGGAGGAGGTCAGAGACCTGGCAGTGTGGTGCCAGGACAAAAACCTCTCCCTCAATGTGAGGAAGACAAAGGAGCTGATCGTGGACTACAGGAAAAGGTGGGCCGAACAGGCCCCCATTAACATTGACAGGGCTGTAATGGGTCGAGAGTTTCAAGTTCCTTGGTGTCCACATGACCAATGAACTATCAAGATCCAAACACACCAAGAGAGTCGTGAAGAGGGCATGACAACACATGACGAACACCCCTCAGGAGACTGAAAAGATTTGGCATGGGTCCCCAGATCCTCAAAAGGTTCTACAGCTGCATCATAGAGAGCATCCTGACCGGTTGCATCACTGCCTGGTATGGCAACTGCTCGGCATCTGACCGTAAGGCGTTACAGAATGTAGCCAGTACATCACTGGGGCCAAGCTTCCTGCCATCCAGAACCTATATACTAGGCGGTGTCAGAGGAAGGCCCAAAAAATCATCAAGGACTCCAGTCATCCAAGTCATAGACTGTTCTCTCTGCTACCGCACGGCAAGCAGTACCGGAGTGCCATGTCTAGGACCAAAAGGCTCCTCAACAGCTTCTAACCCCAAGCCATAAGACTGAACAATTAAACCCCCCCCTTTGAATTTACACTGCTGATACTTGCTGTTTATTATCTATGCATAGTCACTTTACCCCTACCTACATGTACAAATTATCTCAACTAACCTGAACCCCCAAACATTGAACCCCTGCATATAGCGTTGTTATTGTTATTTTATTGTGTTACTTTTATTTATTTTTTCATTTTTTACTTTAGTTTATTTAGTAAATATTATCTTAACTCTTTCTTGAACTGCATTGTTGGTTAAGGGCTTGTAAGTAAGCATTTCACAGTAAGGTCTACACCTGTTGTATTCGGCCCATGTGACAAATACGATTTGATTTGATTTTAAGTCAGGATTTGTCTCACCTCTGAACCTTGACAGGACAGAAGTCAGGATTTGTCTCACCTCTGAACCTTGACAGGACAGAAGTCAGGATTTGTCTCACCTCTAAACCTGGACAGAACACAAGCCAGGATTATTACCCAATGAGGTGGTTAGTTACGTTCCATGTTCGGTATGATCTTGGCTGTGGACTCACTCTTAGAAACAACACTCTTAAAAACAAAATGGCTGTCTATAAAGTCTGCTGGCTTCGTGCTTCAGTTCCCGCAGGACTTGGATTAAAGATTCCTTTTCTTCACAATGTATTTCAATGGGGTGCTGCTGAAAGAGCAGAGTGCTTATGAATGATTTCAGAAACATCTATAGTCTTTATAAAGCATTCATGAAGGCCTTTAATGGGGTGGTGCTGCTGGTCCTTATCAGCTTATAGTAATTGTAGGTCAGATGGGTCAGGGTGACATTCTCCCAAGATAGACTTCACCTCAGGGGATTGTTACTGTACAGGGGAAAACCCTGAGACCTCAGTGATGCTGTCACCGTCACAAAGAGTGATGGTTGGTTCAGGTTTTTCTTAAAGAAAGAAAAGTCTGCACACAGTATGCTACCGTGCTTTATTCCTGCACACACATAAAAGTTTATGGAATAGAGCAGTAATGCAAGAATAGCATTTTATTATGTATTGCTAAATGGACATCTGTCTGGGCTGCATTGGCAGGTTTTGAGTCCTTAGTGTTAGTGGAAGACATAGAGAAATGTCTTTATGTTTTGTAAATTTATTTTCCTGAAAAGCTTTGGGTGGTGCTGAACAGGTGTGCGTGAAGTTGTTCAAGCAAAGGCTGACTGTTTCTATAACACCATTGGAACAGTTACACACAGGGCTGGGCAAAATGAAGGTGTATACACTGCAGGCATAACAAAGTAAAAACACTAGCTACTTGGCTTGGTGACATCATTACCAAAGGTAATCACCTCTCAGTAGTACAGTACACCTGCCTGGTTGACTCCTTTTTCAATAAAGTTCCCCTCCATTCAAACCCAGAGACCCTGAGAAAAGGATAGATTCAATGCCTCTTAGTGGCTTCCTATCATGTTGTCACACTGCTTGTCTTGTGCTTGTCTCCACCCCCCTCCAAGTTCCACCCATTTTCCCCATTATCCCCTGTGCATTTATACCTGTGTTTTCTGTTTGTCTGTTGCCAGTTTGTCTTGTCTCGTCAAGCCTACCAAAGTGTTTTCCCTGTACTTCTGTTCTCTCTAGTCCCTGTTTTTTAGTTGTTTTCCCGGTTCCAACCTACCCTGCCTGCCCTGACTCAGAGCCTGCCTGCCGTCCTGTACCTATCAGACTCTGACCTGGTTACGAACCTCTGCCTGCCCTGACTCAGAGCCTGCCTGCCGTCCTGTACCTATCAGACTCTGACCTGGTTACGAACCTCTGCCTGCCCTGACTCAGAGCCTGCCTGCCGTCCTGTACCTATCTGACTCGGACCTGGTTACGAACCTCTGCCTGCCCTGACTCAGAGCCTGCCTGCCGTCCTGTACCTATCAGACTCGGACCTGGTTACGAACCTCTGCCTGTCTACTGTGATTTTAATAAACTCCTCTGTATATTGAACCTTCTGTCTCCTGTGTCTGCATCTGGGTCATATTCGTGTTACATATGCCCTTTCTAGTATTGCTAAGTGTGTGCGTGTGTGTGTGTGTGTGTGTGTCTGTGTGTTTGTGGCACAGTGGCAGCTAGAGCATTGTCTGGCTCTTTCCATGAATGTCCCAACGGTTATGTCATGAGCCACTGCCAAAATAATCTATATATCCCCTGCCTGTCCAGGCTTGTCACAGTACTGCCGTGACCCACTCTGCTTTCGTGGGGGTTGAGGGTGGTGGTGACTGGGGGAGGGCAAAGGAGTGAGGAATGAGTGATGGCAGAGGGGGAGGAAGGGGGGAGAGAATGTGGGTCATCATCCACACCCAAAGCTTTATCACGTCCCAGTCAGCTGGAATCCCATCTCCAGCTCAAACCGGCACCACCGAGGCACGTTATATAAGTGGTTATTGATCCATCAGAGAACACCACCGGGAACGTGAACAGGGACTGATGGACGGAGGGAGGGAGGGAGGGAGGGAGGTAGGGTGGAGGGTGGTTCAGTGATTTGGCTACCGCAGAGGTGTCACAATGTGTCACTATGACTCAGGGTCCAAAATATAAAGCAGCCTGCCCTGTGATTGAGGAGTGCTGTGCTAAGGGGTGCAGTTAGAAAGCAGCTAGCACTGCTTTGTTCAGCCATGGCCTACATAATACACCTGAGATTATCTACTTTAGGGTTGATCAATCACTTAAATGAGGGTCAATCAATATTTGCACTAGGATTTTTAGGAGGATAAAATCAATGATTACACTGAATGGTGAACAGTTCACCAGTGAACTTAATGGATTGGAAATACAGGGCTGACTCACTAATAATGTGAGTTGACACTGAAAGACTCTGAGTGCCTGAGAGTAATCTGTCAGTCTAGACAGGGCTTATTCAGGTCAGTGACACGTCTACTCCCAAAATCTCCAATGTGGGATGTCATAGTTTTCAGCAGCCCTGCAGTTCTGCTGCTCCGCCCACATCAGTGGCGGTCAGTGCAGCTTAAGATTAGGGAGGACGATTATTTTTTTATATTACAGCAAATTGGATGACTGTCATTCATATTCCATTCACCCAGCTCAATGTAACATCGATAGGTTAAGGCTACTACATAATACTTGAATTTGCCCTATCTATACCCATCATAAGGCTGCTACAACGTAGGCGCACAGGTCGAGAGACAAATTTGAGTAATCAAGGTGACAGACAGTGCCTTGCACACTTTTGCCTGCGTCTAGCTGATCTGGGGTGTAATCATTAGACCAAACAGAGAGTTCCTATTGGACAAATTCATGTAGGTCGCTCCCCGTTTCGTTTGCTTCTGTTTAAGAAACATTTTGCAACAGAATCGGCGGAATGAATACACAAACTAAAGTTTACCTTGAGCTGCAGTGCCTTAGCCAGACAGCTAACATAAATTGCATTCTTCTCTGTATGAGTCAGGTTGTTGAGTAGGCTAAATGAGCTTCATTAGCAAAGTAAGTGATCGGTAAACTAAGCGTAGTTAAAAATAATACAACAAAATGTATCCCACTCACTCTGCTGCTTTTCCTTAATTTTTAATCCACTGCAGTGTTAGCTAGCTGTAGCTTATGACAACATGTCAGTTCATACTGCAAGAGCTCTGTTAGGTTGGAGGACTTCACCAGGAAGTCGTCATAATTACTGTGTAAGTCTATGGAAGGGGGTGAGCTCCAGGAGTCTCTTAGGTTTTATATTCATGTCTATGTACCCAGAGGAGGATGGAAAATAGCTGTCCTCCGGCTACACGATGGTGCTACCCTGAAAGGTGCTGTTGAGGCTACTATAGACCTTCATTTCAAAACAGTGTTTTATTCAGTTGATCGATGGCTTGTTGGTTCAAGCCACAAGCAGACAAATAAGGATATTTTGAAATGCTGAGAGACAGAGAAAGAGAAAGAGAGAGAGAGAGAGAGAGAGCGAGACAGCAAGACAGCGAGACAGCGAGACAGAGAGACAGAGAGACAAAGCGAGAGAGAGACAGAGAGAGAGAGAGACAGACAGAGAGACAGACAGACAGACAGAGAGACAAAGAGACAGAGAGTGTTTTATTCAGTTGATCGATGGCTTGTTGGTTCAAGCCACAAGCAGACAAATAAAGATATTTTGAAATGCTGAGAGACAGAGAAAGAGAAAGAGAGAGAGAGAGATATGGGAGGGAGAGACAGAGAGAGAGAGAGAGAGAGAGAGAGAGAGAGAGAGAGAGAGAGAGAGAGCGAGACAGCAAGACAGCGAGACAGAGAGACAGAGAGACAAAGCGAGAGAGAGACAGAGCGAGAGAGAGACAGACAGAGACACAGACAGACAGACAGAGAGACAAAGAGACAGAGAGAGTGTGTCTAAGGATAGTGTATTCCCTTTATATGTACAAGGCTAATCATATCTGTAAGTAAGCCGTGGCCTTGCCTCCGTGTGGCATCGCAGATAAATACTCCAAAACATTTCTCTTACTGGTGCCTCTGGTCCCGGGGCAGGCGTAGCGTTCACATGCACAGGGTCAGAGTCCACTGCTCGCTATGGAGAGTGTTGAGGGGTGAAACGGGAAGTAGGGCAGATGAGGTAATACAAGGTAATGGTGCATCTATGACCGGCGGACACTGTACTGGTGACATGACAGGATAAAAAGAGTCCAATTGTTTCTCACTTATTCCTAGATTCCTGGAGATAAGGCTTGAGAACAGTAGTTAAAGTTTCTCTAGGAAATATGTTCACTGTTTACTGGAGTGGGTCTTTAATCGCTCCAAATGGTGTCCAAATGAGGGCTACAGAGAAAGCTTCAGTCTGTGTCAGGCTCAGCAGTGCGGAGAATGGCATTGATGAATAAATAATTAAAGTTACTGACTCCAATATAGATCTGACTCCATTCAATGTCTTCTCTCTGAATAAAAGGTCTATACAGAACTGACTCCATTAATGTCTTCTCTCAGGATAGAAGATCAATATAGAACTGACTCCATTCAATGTCTTCTCTCAGATAGAAGATCAATATAGAACTGACTCCATTCAATGTCTTCTCTCGGGATAGCAGGTCAATACAGAACTGACTCCATTCAATGTCTTCTCTCGGGATAGAAGGTCAATACAGAACTGACTCCATTCAATGTCTTCTCTCGGGATAGCAGGTCAATACAGAACTGACTCCATTCAATGTCTTCTCTCAGGATAGAAGGTCAATATAGAACTGACTCCATTCAATGTCTTCTCTCAGGATAGAAGGTCTATTCTAACATTAAATGGGCAGCCTATCCACTTCTCCTTACTTCTTCATGTAGTTACAAGAACAGGTGTTGTTGACATCATCATACCTTTTATGTGCCGCTTACGAAACCACCGACCTGACAGAAAGGGAGAAAAAAAGAACGAGTGAACGAGAGGCATCCCGGATCACATAGATCGATACGGAAATGTCTGATTGTTCAAGTCATAATATAACTGTTATGCCTACACACAATCAACAGTTAACCTTGATGAGGAGGGCTAGTAGGCTACGGTTCATGTAGAATGCATTGGGATAGACCTACTCTACAGGGTCCACAGAATTCAATGAACCGGAAACCTACCAAAATACCCTTTTCGTTCAGGCAAGGATAAGTCAAGACCAAAGTACTGTGTATGCATGCATGCTTTTGTCGCATGTACAAGAAGTTATTTAGCAGTCAGACCTAACCAGATTCAGTTCTGCCCACACATTTTCTATAGGATTGAAGTCAGGGCTTTTTGTGATCACTCCAATACCTTGACTTTGTTGTACTTAAGCCATTTTGTCACAACTTTAGCAGTATACTTGGGATTATTGTCCATTTGGAAGACCCATTTGTGACCAAGCTGACTGATGTCTTGAGATGTTGCTTCTATATATCCACAGAATTATCCTTCCTCATTATGCCGTCTATTTTGTGAAGTGCGCCAGTCCCTCCTGCAGCAAAGCACAAATGATGGTCATTATGGCCAAACAGTTCTATTTTTGTTTCATCAGACCAGAGGACATTTCTCCAACAAGTACGATCTTTGTCCCCATGTGCAGTTGCAAACCGTAGTCTGGCTTTTTTATGGCGGTTTTGGAGCAGTGGCTTCTTCCTTGCTGAGCGGTACTATTGTTTGTACAGATGAACGTGGTACCTTCAGGCGTTTGGAAATTGCTCCTAAGGTTGAACCAGACTTGTGGAGGTCTACAATTTTCATTCTGAGGTCTTGGCTGATTTATTTTGATTTTCCCATGATGTCGAGCAAAGAGGCACTGAGTTTGAAGGTAGGCTTTGAGATACATCCACAGGTACACCTCCAATTGACTCAAGTGATGTCAATTAGCCTATCAGAAGCTTCTAAAGCCATTACATAATTTTCTGGAATATTCCAAGCTGTTTAAAGGCACTGTCAAATTAGTGTATGGTAACTTCTGACCCACTGGAATTGTGATATAGTGAATTATAAGTGAAATAATCTGTCTCTAAACAATTGTCGGAAGAATTACTTGTGTCATGTTCAAAGTAGATATCCTAACCGACATGCCAAAACTATAGTTTGTTAACATGAAATCTGTGGAGTAGTTGAAAAATGAGTTTTAATTACTTCAACCTAAGTGTATGTAAACTTCTGACTTCAACTGTACAATATACTTGCAGTGAAGCCACTCAACATCTACATCACATTATTCAGCTAACAGACTCCCATCTAGAACGACCCACAGAAGCAACCAAGGCCAACGCCCTGCTCAAGGGCACATTGACAGATCTCCCAAGAACCAGCGACCAATCAGCAACACAAACTGTGTGTGTGTGTGTGTGTGTGTGTGTGTGGAGGGGGTCGAGAGTGTGTGTGTGTGTGTGTGGTGTGTGTGGTGTGTGTGTGGTGTGTGTGGTGTGTGTGTGTGTGGTGTGTGTGTGTGTGTGTGCGGTGTGTGTGTGTGTGTGTGTGTGTGTGTGTGTGTGTGTGTGTGTGTCCTCACCGCTCAGCAGGCTGTAAATGCAGGCTGTAAATGTCATATACTGTATGTCACACCGCAGGACAAAACTATGGATTTATACATCTGTCTGTGTGACATTGTCAGGCTCTGGCCATAGAGAAGCCTATTGCTGTATCCATGGTCAGAGTCTGACAGGTGTATTATTTCTGTTTCTGTGTGGTGTTTTGTGTTGGATCCAAATTTGGGGCAGCAGCACTGCATTGTCTCTAATTAGGGATTCTACATATGTTTGTATGTCCCACACCTTTGTGTGGGTCGTTAATTTCCATGTCAAACAAAGTAAGTGTGTTTCACGTTATATGTTATCATTTTTTCATTTGTATAGTTGGTCATTTGAGTTGATATCATTGAGTGTATACTCTATTAAAAACCATGTCGAACTATTACTGCGCTGCGCCTTGGTCTCTCCACCTAATGCAAGAACGTGACAGAACGACCCACCACGACGAGACCCAGCAGCGCAAGTGGGGAGAGAAGGAGAGCGAGGAGAAGCAGCGTCAATATACGGTAAAGGAACTCCTCAGAGGGTTCGAGACGGACTCGTCGGAGGAGGACGACAACGACGACGTGCTTCGGTTCCCTCACTCGTGGGGGCTCCTGGAGGAGACCTCACCGGAAGGGGATAGATCGGGGCAGTCCCAGCCCTCCAACGCCAGTTCCCAACCCGGTGCCTCCAGCGCCCTCCCAGAGCTCGGTACGGCCCGTGCTGACTCCACGGACCACACCATCGGTGCACTCTCAGCACCCGGAGAGGCTGGAGGAAGAGGATCGCCCACCACTTAGTCTTCCCACGATCCACGATAGGGAGAGACCGGAGGGGTTTTTCAAACGATCAGAGGAGGAGCAGACGAGGTGGTGGAGAGCCTGGAACACTCTTCCTCTGGAGGCGCCGAGGGATCCGCGGATCATCCAAATAGAGGAGAAGAAGGACCCCCAACGCCGATGTGCTCTAGTGACGAGGCTTATGGCTAGACGGGAACCTCCAGCGATGGTCCCCAGCCTGGAACCTCCAGCGAAGGTCCGTAGCCCGGAGCCTCCAGCGAAGGTCCGCAGCCCAGAACCTCCAGCGAAGGTCAGCAACCCGGAGCCTCCAGCGAAGGTCAGCAACCCGGAGCCTCCAGCGAAGGTCCGCAGCCCGGAACCTCCAGCGAAGGTCCGCAGCCCGGAACCTCCAGCGAAGGTCCGCAGCCCAGAACCTCCAGCGAAGGTCAGCAACCCGGAGCCTCCAGCGAAGGTCAGCAACCCGGAGCCTCCAGCGAAGGTCCGCAGCCCGGAACCTCCAGCGAAGGTCCGCAGCCCGGAACCTCCAGCGAAGGTCCGCAGCCCGGAGCCTCCAGCGAAGGTCCGTAGCCCGGAGCCTCCAGCGAAGGTCCGTAGCCCGGAATCTCCAACGAAGGTCCACAGCCCGGAACCTCCAGCGAAGGTCAGCAACCCGGAATCTCCAGCGAAGGTCAGCAACCCGAAGCCTCCAGCGAAGGTCTGCAGCCCGGAACCTCCAGCGAATGTCCGCAGCCCGGAAACTCCAGCGAAGGTCTGCAGCCCGGAACCTCCAGCGAAGGTCCGCAGCTCGGAACCTCCAGCGAAGGTCAGCATCCCGGAGCCTCCAGCGAAGGTCCGCAGCCCGGAGCCTCCAGCGAAGGTCCGCAGCCCGGAACCTCCAGCGAAGGTCCGCAACCCGGAAACCCCAGCGAAGGTCCGCAGCCCGGAACCTCCAGCGAAGGTCAGCAACCCGAAGCCTCCTGCGAAGGTCTGGGTCCAGCCGTCTGCTCCGCTCCTGAGCCAGAGCAGTCCGCTCCACCGGTGCACAGTCCGGGTCCGGCCGTCTGCTCCGCTCCAGTGCCAGAGCAGTCCGCCCCACCGGTGCCCAGTCCAGGTCCGGTAGTCTGCTCCACTCCATGGCCGGAGCCGTTTGTCCCACTGGTGCCCAGTCCGGGCCCGGTTAATTGCCCTGCTCCATGGCCGGAGTCATTTGTCCCACCGGTGCCCAGTCCGGGCCCGGCAATTTTTCCCGCTCCATGGCCGGAGCCGTTCACCACACCGGAGCCCGGTCCGGCCCCGGTCATAAGGAGAGGGCATGGCCGGAACCGCCACCAAGGAACTAAGCTCCATGTCAAACAAAGTAAGTGTGTTTCACGTTATTTGTTATAATTTTTTCATTTGTATAGTTGGTCATTTGAGTTGATATCATTGAGTGTATACTCTATTAAAAACCATGTCGAACTATTACTGCGCTGCGCCTTGGTCTCTCCACCTAATGCAAGAACGTGACAGACGTCAACAGCATACCAGAGGTCAGAGGTCATCTTAGAGGCAGTCATGGCCAACATCATGTCACCCTATTCCCTACACTGTGGACTACTTTTGATCAGGTAGTGCACTATAAAGGGAACAGGGAATATTGTGACATTTGGGACGCATCCTCAGAGGACACAATGTTAAGACTCTGGAGTGGGGTGGAGTAACATGGAATTTATTTTAAGTTGTTTACTGGTTGTGTTTTAGTCAGAGAATGGTATGTGCTGTATAGCCAATTAACCCTGAGTGGTTTGGAGTGCCATTGTGGCATTTATGGCAGTTATGTCCTTTTGCTTACAGTAGACAGGTTGTTGGTGGGAGGAATAATTAAACAACCTTGTGTGACAATGTGTGTGTCCCAAATTAAACCCTACTCCCTATGTAGTGCACTAGTTTTGACCAGAGCGCTATGGGCCCTGGTTAAAAGTAGTACACCAAAAAATTAAATAGGGTGTAATTTGGGATGCAGGCTTTACAGTGTAGTGTAAATCAGTGCTGAGTCATGATGCATTCCTTAGAGGGAAACACAGGCATTGTCCCCTACTGAGAACCACTAACGTCTGAAGAATACAGCATTGTCCTCACTCCTTTCCTAAAACCCTGCTGCTGCATAGTTACAGCACTTTGAACCCGGGCCACGAACACAGTGTAGCGTGGGCAGAGAGAGGAGGGAGGGAAGAGGGAAGAAGGCAAAAAAACAGCTGGCCTGATTTTGAAAGTGCATTTTTCAGCTTCCTTCAGACTCAGAGCTGGATCTGCAGCCGGCCGGCATGCCGTGCACTGGCTCTTTAAATCTCTGTTAAGTGTCATCTTGCACGCACCCAACTGCTGAGTCATTGGGTTCAGTCTGATTTTGTAACCTCCGCCCAGCGGGGCTCCTCATTGGCTCTAGTCTCCACACAGCGGTACGCGTGGATGGCTGCCAGCACCACTAAACAGTTACTTTTTGCCAGAGGAAGCTTTTATTAAAGGGACAGTAGCGAGATAATTGAACCATTCCCCCCTAAATGAGTTAATGACTGACTGAGTGACTGAATATCTAACTGAAAGACTGAAAGGCTGGACAGCTGTCTGGCTGGATGGCTGACTAACTGACTGACTGGCTGGCTGGTTGACTGTCACTGACTGACTGGCTGAATGGCAGGCTGGCTGGCTTGCTGGCTGGCTCTGACTGACTGGCTAACTGACTGAGAGTGTGTCAGGGCCACTGGACCACAGCGGTGGGGTCACAACACTGTCCGCGAATGAGGAAGACAAGAAAAAATCCCTGTTTTGAGAGAAAGAGAGAGTGACAGAGTGAGGAGGGGCTACAGAAAGAAAAAGAGTGTGAGATGGAGCCCGATATGAAAGATAAGTGCTTTTGAGAGATCAACTTGTACCGACAAATCAGTAAATCTTGTTGAAGCCCAGAAAGAAAAGACGGAAAAGCACTGAGGCTCATGCAATGTGACTCAGAGTAATGCCTCCCTCATGCAATGTGACTCAGAGTAATGCCTCCCTCATGCAATGTGACTCAGAGTAATGCCTCCCTCATGCAATGTGACTCAGAGTAATGCCTCCCTCATGCAATGTGATTCAGAGTAATGCCTCCCTCATGCAATGTGACTCAGAGTAATGCCTCCCTCATGCAATGTGACTCAGAGTAATGCCTCCCTCATGCAATGTGACTCAGAGTAATGCCTCCCTCATGCAATGTGACTCAGAGTAATGCCTCCCTCATGCAATGTGATTCAGAGTAATGCCTCCCTCATGCAATGTGACTCAGAGTAATGCCTCCCTCATGCAATGTGACTCAGAGTAATGCCTCCCTCATGCAAAATGACTCTGACGCCTTGGAAGTGTACCTACCACCTATACCTTGTAATAGTCACCTGGTAACTAAGTAACCTAGATACGACCCTGTAATAGTCACCTGGTAACTAAGTAACCTAGATACGACCCTGTAATAGTCACCTGGTAACTAAGTAACCTAGATATGACCCTGTAATAGTCACCTGGTAACTAAGTAACCTAGATACGACCCTGTAATAGTCATCTGGTAACTACTTAACCTTGGTACGACTCTGGGCCTCCTGAGTGGCGCAGTGGTCTAAGGCTGCGTTGCTACAGATGCTGGCTCGAGACCCATCTGTGTCGCAGCCGGCCGCGACCGGGAGACCCATGAGGCGATGCACAATTGACCCAGCGTCGTCCGGTTTAGGGGAGGGTTTGGCCGGCCGGCATGTCCTTGTCCCATCGCGCTGTAGCGACTCCTGTGGCGGGCTGGGACAAGACTGTAACTACCAATTGGATATGACAAGAATTGGGGAGAAATATGTAAACAAAAAAACCTTGGTAAAACTCTGTAATAGTCCTCTGGTAACTACGTAACCTAGATATGACCCTGTAATAGTCCTCTGGTAGCTACGTAACCTACATATGACCCTGTAATAGTCCTCTGGTAACTATGTAAACTAGATATGACCCTGTAATAGTCCTCTGGTAACTACGTAACCTAGATATGACCCTGTAATAGTCCTCTGGTAACTACGTAACCTAGATATGACCCTGTAATATTCCTCTGGTAACTACGTAACCTAGACACAAGCCTGTAATAGTCCTAAAATTCTACTGTACGCCATACTAAAAGAGTTCTTAGCGAAAGTCCACTTGCTGTACAGCAGCACAAACCCCTCCCTGCTATGCTCTCTAATACTGTGTATGGATGGATCGTGTCTTCATCATAACATGCTACCACTATTACATTTCACCCATGAGCCTTGCTCTCACTCATCCACAGAGGAAAGGTGCCCTCCTATTCCCTCCTATTGCTTCCTAGATCAGTGTGGACTCCATGGGGTGAGGAAAGAGGAATGAGACATTATATCTGTGGTTGAAAGGGATCCAAGCTGTTACTATTTTTTAAAAAATGTTTTTTACTTAACCTTTATTAAGAGCAAATTCTTATTTACAATGACGGCCTACACCGGCCAAACTCTGCACTGAGATGCAGTGTCTTAGACCACTGCGCCACTTGGGAGCCCAATGTAATGAAACAGGCAGGGAGCAGGTCTCAAACCCTCAACCTTCTTGCCCGAAGTCCAGCACGCCATCGACTGTGCCCCAAAAGCATGCTCTTTAGCACTGTAAAATACAAAAAAATGATGAAATGATGTTGATAGCTCTATTCAAATACAAAACAAAAATGCATGTTTGAAACATTTCCTTTAGTATTTTCAAACTGACATTAAGTACTAGGACATTATCATTCCAATGATTCCAACACATATACACTACACTTGCCTAGCAGAAGTGCTGATTGAGAGAGAGAGAGAGAGAGAGAGAGAGAGAGAGAGAGAGAGAGAGAGAGAGAGGTAGCAGCAGCTCTAAGTACAGTAGAGCTGCTGCTACAGTATCCAGTCTGTGCAGACAGAGTTAAAGGGCACTATAATCCTGCTTTCAGTGCTTATGAAGGACACATACAGCCACACAGGAAGCTCTAATGCAAAGTATCCATCCCACGGAATATGGTCAATCTCATACAGCATAACAGAGCAGGAATTCCCCCCACTGACTGTGATAGAAGACTCTAATAAGAAAATATCGGGACCATGTCATGCTTTATCAGTATGGTGACTCAGCCAACGACTGTATAAGGAAGGAACTCAAGTTGGAGGCGGTTCAATGGAATCACTACTAGAATTCTAATGGAGGGTGATGGGGCAGACAGCTGTGTCTGAAAGACAGAGATATGGAGAGAAACAGATGACTGGAGAGAAACAGCATTGTGGTTCAACAAAGCAACGTATTCACTGAATTTTGGAGATACAGTGTAGAACGATCATCACACTCATACAATATAGCGTAAGTGTTTCAGGGCGAAGAAGTTAACAATATCCTCACAGTTTTCTTCCAGTTTTCTTCTATTCAGTGCCTGCGGTGTCTAAAATAGCTCCGTTGTTCCTGCCTTGTGCCACCTGTCTCCAATCATGGAGCCGGCATCGAAGCACATAGCTAACATGCCTGAGGTAACAGCACACAGGAGAGGAGCATATCTGAAGAGAGAAATCAACCAGGCCTATAAATTTCAATGTGGCCCTCATGGAGGATCATTACTTATTCAAGCTAGCTAGAGGTTAGCTTAGCTTAGCTTCTAGGCTATTCCTAGACTATAAGTCCTAGCGGTTAGAGCGTTGGGCCAGTAACCGAAAGGTCGCTGGTTTGAATACCCGAGCCGACAAGGTGAAAAACCTGTCGATGTGTCCTTGAGCAAGGCACTTAACCCTAATTTGCTCCAGGGGCTGACCATGTAGGTAGACTGTCTTTGTAAATAAGAATTTGTTCTTAACTGACTTCCCTAGTTAAATAAAGGTTAAAAATCCAAAGGATCCCAAGTTATTCAAGCTAGTGGCTAGCTTAGTTAAGCTTCCAGGGCATTCCTAAACTATAAGGCTGTGATTTGTTGTTGTCTCACCTAGCTATCTTAAGATGAATGCACTAATTGTAAGTTCGCTCTGGCTAAATGACTAAAATGTAAGGCCCATGCATGGCAATGCCAATTTAAGCTAGATGTGCGCTTCCAGGCCAGGATATTATTCCTAGACTACAGCTCTCTGTGGGTTGAGGTTGGCGCAATCCACTGCAAAAACATACAAATATGGGTGTGGGAGTGTGAGATGCAGAAGGATTTGGGAATGGGACACCCTGTTTTGACCATGGCTGTTTCCCAAATGGCACCCTATTCCCTACATAGTGCACTACTTTTGACCAGAGCCTAGAATGAGAAGGTTCCGCAGCAGTCTTCGGCCCAGGCAGCTCACTGGATGGCAGACACACACACACACCCTTATTTGTGTGTGTGTGTGTCTGCGTGTGCGTGTGTGTGTGTGTGTGTGTGCGTGTGTGTGTGTGTGTGTGTGTGTGTGTGTGTGTGGAAACACCCTCCCCAGGTCACTCTTTAGTCTGGGCCCCACAGGGACCAACCACTGCTGGGAGGAAGAAGGATTTACAGTATTTCCTGAACGAATGGTGTCTGTAGCACATTCCTGCCCGGCTTTACAAACACACACACACACACACACACACACACACACACACACACACACACACACACACACACGCACGCACGCACACGCACACGCACGCACACACACACACACACACACACACACACACACACACAAACACGCACACGCACACACACACACACACACGCACGCACACGCACACACACACACACACACACACACACGCACGCACACACGCACACGCACACACACACACACGCAGCCCGTTCTTGCCCTGCTTTACAAACACACACACACACGCACACACACACACACGCACGGACACACACACACACACGCACACACACACACACGCACACACACACACACACACACACACACACACGCACGCACGCACACACACACACACACACACACACACACACACACACACACACACACACACACACACACACACACACAGCCCATTCCTGCCCTGCTTTGCAAGTCATCCACATAACTGAGGCTAAGGAATAAAAGCTGTGTCACTGTGCTGAGGCTGAGGAAGAGGCCTTGCTTCTCGTATTACTGCCTGTTTGATATGTGGAACAAAAAAGGGGTTGACAGGTCAGTGCCTTTCATCTGACTGCAAAGCAACTCTGCAGCTAACCGGAAGGGGGTGTTACAATGCTGTTTAAAGTGCCTTCTTCTGATGCCAGACCCCAACACACACACACACACACACACACACACACCACACTCTTACACAAGCAGGCGCGCACACACATGCATGTACGCGCGCACGTATGCACACACGTATGATGGTTGCAACTTCAAGCATCATGCGCACATCCGCACAAGTATATACACACACATTCTCTCTCTCTTTCTCACTCTCTCATAGAAATCTGCAATAAAAAGACATGAGGTAGAAAATACACTCACGTTCTGCCTCTCCCCATGCATGCTAAGGAGATGTGAGATATCTTCAATTATGTATCATCAGCCAGAGATGGTTAGTATCAAAATCTGCCTTCTGGCTGATGTAATGAGCAAAAGATGTGAAGAAAATGATGATACAGTGTATAATGTCCAAACTATTGTACCTGTATATTACTGTATGTCATTTCTATGTTTATGTGTTTGTATATAATTATCTATGATATAATAGATACCGTTGTTTTGTTGGGTTGCTGAGATTTTTTATACCTTTGGGAAGCCACTGTGCTATAATTGACATGTGAATGCTGAGGGAATGTTTAAGTTTGAAATGTAGAATTCCTCTGTTTTCCAAAAAGGGAAATTCCTTTGACTTCAGCAAGCCATTAATTAAGGTTTCCGTCCACAAGATGGGCAATGGCCTGTTTGGTAGTGGAGCCCCACTGCGTAGTACTACTCTCACAACCTCAGGAATGTTGCATTTGCTCAAAAAACTTATGTTGAAAAATACTTTATATGCAAAGAGATTTTATTGGGGTGACTGGGTAGATTGGGGTTACGTTTTTCTGGTTTTCTTCCTGAGTGGAATAGCACTATAAGGAATAGAAGTATTTATTTTGTATTTATTTAACCTTTATTTTAACTAGGCAAGTCAGTTAAGAACAAATTCTTACTTACAATGAAAGCCTACACTGGCCAAACTCGTACGACGCTGGGACAATTGTGCGCCGCCCTATGGGAGGGATATAATGATTCATTATAGGCCTCAGCATTGATGATATAGGGATTAAGACAGTACAATGACAAATGGGGCAGTATACTTAAGGGTGACGTAAGACAGCTATGGCAAAGGAATGCCTTTCTTTGTTACATAATACAGTAAATGTACTTAGCAGACATCCTTTAGGGGATGCATCTATTTTATTCACATTGGAGAAACATCTGTGATATAGACATATTATATTTCCCAATAGCACCTTATTCACTATACCAAACTCGGTCCAGAGGCCCTCCCCTGGGTGCACGTTTCGTTTTTTGTGGTAGCACTACACAGCTGATTCAAATAATCAAAGCTTGATGATGATTTGCTTATTTGAATCAGGTGTGGGAAACCCTGCCATATACAATGCACAGAAGTAGGCCCAGTGCACTATGTAGGGGATAGGGTGCCATTTGGGACACACACACACACACATTTTCAGAGGTGGAGTTGACAACAGAGAGAACTGTTCTCTTGACACTATGAGAATGTTACCACAGTTTTGTGTTATTACAATGTTATTATGCAATATCAGAACAACATCTCAATCCTTCTCTCCTTACTAATCTACTGTCCACCCTCTCTCTTCTCCTCATCTCCTCTCCTCCTTCCTCCTCTCCTCTCAGGAAAGAAAATCACCTTATATAGCCTACTACTAGATATGCTGTAACCTTCTTGCAACGCACACAGAGTCCTGCTCTAGATATTGAATGGAACTTGTTTTAACTATGTAGAAAAGTTCAACTACAACCCTAATTTATGATTAAAACGCCTCTCTGATATGCCACTCCTATTGGTGGGCATCTTTTGTCCACGTCTTCTTGCCCATAGTCACCCCCCACAACATTGGTGGGAGCACCTGTCACTCAAGGTGCGTACACGGTGGGAGTCGTCAGTTTTCTTTGACGTTGGAGTTTGATTGGCCAGCTGTTGCTATTGGCGTCACTGCGCTGCCAGCTGATCGCAGTGAGAAGCCGGTTTGAAGGGAGTTGGACTAGAGAGAACCAAGACGCGGCGATAGAGCGACTGGCTGTTTGGGGAACTGCTGGGAAACTGTAAAGTGAAACTGGGGCGGTATCTTCGTTTTTACCGGTTAAGTTACAATGTAGCGCGCCCTAAAAGCTGCAAGAGTGATAGTCGAATAGTTGTAAGTGTATTTTAAACTTGAACTATTATAGATGCGTTTCGTCCAGGACTAGAACTGTCAGAATTGACTGAGAGTTAAGGTGTGGCTGCCTTTAAAACGGTTTTTCTTCTTCAAGACTTCCATCTGACCTACATGCTTATATTAATAACGATTGATCATAGCTATTTACAGTGAGAAGTAGCATAGCTGATCGATTTTCAACATTAATGGCGCATTTGATAGAGGAAGCATTCGATTATACAACAAATAGTGCCACCTCGACAAGGCTAATATGCATTATTCTAAATATTACCGATGGAATCTATTCTGCTATTATTTGGATGATTATAACACGTATTTAATAATCTTTTAGGATCATTCAATGTAAAATGCTTTGAAATGGACGTAGCAACTTTACAATCGTATCGCAGCCCACAGATGAGAGGCAAATCAACGGAGCTGTGGGAAGTAGGCCTAGTCCGTCATATACTGTAGAGCAGTTCTCGCACGATAATCGATAAAACATCTTATTTAAAAAATAAAAAAAATCTTTATAATGGAGCTGCTTGTAACTAGGCTACCCACCGTGGAAAGAAGTCTAACGTACAAAAAAGTAAGTGCGTCTATATTCATTTAAAAACTTTTAAATGTCTTGAGTGTGGATTAACCTTAACTGAATAGAATGAAGTAATCTAGATTGTCTGCAATTAAAATATAAAATAGAGCGTCAAATGAAGCCCGATTAATATGCGCCTACTGAGACTATTGCCATAACCGTTACAAATATTGCTAATTGAATGTTCCAAATGATGTAATCAAATAGTTAACTTAAAGTGCCATTTGGACTATTTGTTCTCCGCTGGTCTGTAGGAGGTGCCTTCATTACCATGTTACTTAATTCAATACAGAATTGTATTGAATATTAGATTCAAGAGTTATTTCAAAGGCCATCTCATATAGACTAAACGTTACATTTATTGGTTTATGGATACTTCTATTGCGCGCATTCGTGGCCTATGGAGGCAACGGGCGTTCCCATCAATTAGTCTACTTCTGAAAAAGAATGGGGCCAAAGGGGCCAGAATCAGATTCGGTCATACTTAAAACTAAAAGATCAAGCTCATTGCTGTACTGTAAACATGTATAGATCTGAGTTTTTAACCATACATTTGTATAATTTAGTAATAGGCTACTAGCCTAAAGAATAATGCGTAATGAACGTAGCATTACTCATTATCTTCTCGTTATTTAGTTACAGTAACTCGCTGTAATTCCATTTATTTCGATTTAAAGGAGAGGATTGCGAAGCAAATTTCTTTAAAGCCCCATCCGCATCTCTCATTTGATGTTGATAAACCCTGCTTTAAGTGGCGAGAACCTGTAACCTTGCCTATAAACTGGCTGGCAACACCCTAAAGATCAAGCAGCAGGATCTTCATTCAAACCCCCATGATGTCTCCCTTCCCTTGATCAAGGTAAGATATCAACAGTCTTACCTCATTATTGAATGCAATAAGTAGTCTATGATAGGCCTTGCTCTTTTAAATGAACTTTTTCCATGATTTACTTATTTTTCTTTTAACTTTTGTGGCAGGGATTATGTAAGTATGGGAACAAGTGTTTAAAAGCTCTCCAACTCATGCAATCACAGTTTGAGGATTTGACATTTATTCACTGGGGTGGATGAATTCTTAAGGCTTAGCTGTTTACTGGCTGGCTGCAATAAATTGACCAGGCAGGCTACTTGAAAGGGGCACCTTCTTTTTTGATGCCTCTGGAGAGTGAAATACTGTTTTGTCATGAGAGCGAGACTTCAGCCTCCCAAGTTCCTCAAGGCCACTTTGACTTCATCCCCCTCCTCCTCCCTCCTTCCGCCTCCTCCACCCCTCCCCTCCCCCTCCTCCCCAGAGAACGTGTAGCCAGCAATTATCAGCTGTTTGGAAATTCATTGTGTAATATGTAGCCTAGCAAAACTAACAGTCACAGGCCATACTCGATTGGCTACATCCAGATTATCTGAATGCCACTTTTTAACACATAGTCCATGAACTATTGTTAGAGAATTACATGGGAATTATGTCAGTGGCAGCTAAATTAACGCCCCATTGTAACTTTAGATGGTTCAATGGTGTAACTTGAGAACAGCTTAACGTACATGACATGTAGCCTACTGTCTCTCTATCTGAGGGACTCCATTGTTCGTCTAATGTACTGTATAAATTAATGCTGTACTAAGACCTACTTAGAGGATCTGAAATGGTTGCATCCATAGGAACGGTTATAGTGAGGTCCGATTTAACTTACCTGTAATACCGCAGTTGTAAATCACATGAGATGTCATTGATTGGGTGATGAACGAGGGGGTGTGGCTCACAATCGAATTGAATTAAAATGGAATGGACAACAACCCAGATAAGATTCTTCTTACTCATTCCTAAATCCAATGGATCACAGCAAAGTCTTTCTAAAAGGGACCTTTTTATTCACAGCTATAGAGACGAAACCCTCAAGACTGTAAAAGTGATTTTCTGCCTTTGCAACAACATAGCATCTCTCTATCTCTGGCTGTGTGTTTGTTCTGTGTCCTGATTGTCTAGCCACGTCACACTGACCTGGCTGTGTGTGTGTGTGTGCGTGCGTGTGCGCGCGTATGAGTTTGAGTGTGTGTGTGTGTGTGTGGTTAGCGAACGCTGTCTTTATCTCTGCATGACTAGATAAGATTAATACAGATGTCAACAGAGCCGCACCCCAGAACGACAGACAGAACGGAAGACAGACAGACAGACAGACAGACAGACAGACAGACAGACAGACAGACAGACAGACAGACAGACAGACAGACAGACAGAACGACACCCCTGCTGGCTGGCTGGCTGGATGGACAGACTGGCAGGCAGATCGACTGACGGACTGTATGGGCGTATATGAACAGAGGAATTGAGAGAGATATAAAGAGGGAGAGGGAGGATATGATGAAAGAGAGGAATGCTTGTAATTCAAGGTCTTTCTCTGCAGTTCTGTGTTCCCTCTGCCTTACTGCCCTCTACTGATTGTAGTCATAGCAAGTCAATGTGTGTGTGTGTGTGTGTGTGTGTGTGTGTGTGTGTGTGTGTGTGTGTGTGTCACATGAAAGGTATTAAACCATTCTGATCTATTAATAAAATAATAATACATTAAATTTGACACACACCTTTCAGGACACTTAAGGACGCCATGCATTAAAAGTGCATAAATTAAAAAGCAGGTTAAATTGTATTTAACCATTGGATTACTTACATTTATGCTATCCTCTGAACAAAACTTAACAGTTTAATTTCACCAGAAGCCAATATTACTCTAGTCTAGCTTTGACATTAGCATGCTAATGCAGCTCTTATTGAGTAGCATAGTTGGGCTGTGCTGGATGCTGGATTGCACATTGACAGTTATTGATAGGCTATCAGAGTATTCCCAGTGGTGAGGAACTGCAGTGGAAATGCGCATTCTAGAAGAAGGTTGCGTGTTTCAGACTGGGCCACACCCTATGGCTATAGATATACTGTATACACTGCATCACACATCAGAGTACACACTTAACTTTACACTCAAAAATGTAAATCGGTATTTCTGGGTTGTTACAATTAATCCACATGTAACCGAAAACTTTACCAAGGTAATCATTATTTTATAACACTTTTATAATTAAAAAAATAAACAAATATTTCACCTTCATTTAACCAGGTAAGCCAGTTGAGAACTAGTTCTCATTTACAACTGTGACCTGGCCAAGACAAAGCATAGCAGTGCGACAAAAAAACAACAACACAGAGTTACACATGGGAATAAACAAACGTACAGTCAATGACACTATAGAAGATATATATGCAATGTGAGCAAATGTAGTTAGATTAGGGAGGTAGGACAATAAATAGACCATAGTGGCGAAATAGTTACAATTTAGCATTAACACTGGAGTGATAAATATGCTGATGAGTTATTACTAAATTCACTTAGGTGACCGTGGAACCAGATCAGATGAAAATTTACTATCAATGTTAGTTAACTTCTTTTGAGATGACAATTTACTGAGAAGTTAGCAACAGACATTGAGTGGGCTGAGTAGGCTCTACTTAGCAGGTGCTGTGGGGGTGTGTATCAGACAAACATGGGCCCTGTGTGTGGGACTGTGTGCGGGAGGGCAGTGTCAGTCTGCAGCTCAATATTAACAGACAGACTGTATTAAAAAACACACACAGCAGAAGTTGATTTGTGACTCAAGGCTGAGTTCCCTTATCACTAAGGGCTGGGACTGGGATTGAGTCTTGTGTTCTTGTGCCCTTGGGGTCTAGTCCGCTGTCAAAGGACAGAGGCTTTGACTGGCCCCTAAGGGCTTAGGCTGGGACTGGGTTTAGTCCTCATAGTGCCTTGGTCAAGTTTGGACTGATGGTTAACAGTTTACAGTTGAACGAATCTAACTTCCATTGGTTCCATGTTAAACAAGCAGTTGGAAACAAACCCTTAGGCCATTTCCAGTACCACCAAGAAATAGCCAGTACAGTGCCAGAATTCTTATCTAACAGTTAACTTAGCATTGCCAATTCAACATGAACTAGTCCCTTCCAGAGATTGAAAACCATGTGTGAAAAATGCCATCCTGTTCCCTATATAGTGCACAACTTTTGTCCAGAGCCCCTGGTTAAAGACAGTGCACTATATAGGGAACAGGGTACCGTTTCCCCTGTGATGGAAGGAGTACATGGCAGGAAGGACGCTGTGTCACTGTGTAATCTCTGGTTGATTAAATGGACTGCCCCAGGTTTTGCTTTTCACACAGCCCTCTATCCCTGGTCCTGTAAGTGACCTAGTTAAAGACCTAGCGCTATTGTGCCTTGCCGAATTTCAGTCTCCCTATACGTACTTATACACGGTGAGGAAGGTAGACATACTGTACATACAGGTAGACATACATTGACCAACCTACTGTATGCATACACACACAGTGGAACAGTGGAAAGAGAGGGAGGTAGAGTTGAAGCTAGAGAGAGCAAGAGAGGGGGACCGACAGTGAGAGAGCGCGAGAGCGAGAGAGGGAGAGGGAGAGAGAGAGGGAGAGAGAGAGAGAGAGAGGGAGAGAGAGAGAGAGAGAGAGAGAGGTGGAAAGATAGAGAGAGCTAGAGGAACAGGGCGGGTCTGAGAGAGGTGGGGCCTGCGCATGCGTGCTGTCTGTGTGTGTGTTCTTGTGTGTGTGCTGTGTTCAGACAGCGTGGAGGTCTGGGGCCTCTGTAGACTGAATTGAATTTATACCATATGTACCAGGCATCCAAGGAATGCACCCCAGGCCCAAAGAGCTGACCAATGGAAATAGAGGAGAGAGGGAGGGAGAGAGAGAATTGGAGAGAGTGGGAGAGAGGGAGGGAGAGAAGGGGAGAGAGAGGGGGTGTACAGCGAGCAAGAGAGAGAGAGAGAGAGTGAGAGAGAGAGAGAGAGAGAGAGAGAGAGAGAGAGAGCGCAAAAGAGTCGGAGGGAGAGAAGGGATAGGAGGGAGAGACAGGGGTGATGGGTTGTTGCAGGGTAGGGATAGGTAGAGAGGGAGGAAGGGAGCAAAGCGAGAAGGTATTCAGAGGGAGTTGATGGCGAGTGGAAGAGACAGAGGGACGGAGAGAGAGTTAGAAATCCATTCCGGAGAAACAAACCTGTTGAGCACAAGTCCTCCTGTTAGTGGAAAATGCTGCATATTTGTCAAAATGTCTGCTTGCTGTAGACACATCTGTTTGACATGGTTGTAGCTCAGGAACCTATGGGCCCTGGTCAAAGGTTGTGAACTATCAAGGGAATAGGGTGCCATTTGGGACACATTCCATATGCAATGATAAAGATGAATACACAGATTTTGCCCAACTAGTTATTGGAACGAGTTCTGCAATAACTATGTAATTACTATGTAGTTACACCAAGGCAACCCAAGAAATACTAACATTTCCATTTAACATCATGGTATCTGTGTGACCTCTTTTCCACCTCCATGAGTCAACCTATTCTTGTCACAAACATTAGTAGACTGTAGTCCTCAGAAAATCTATCTAACTCTTTCTTCCATGAAAGGCTATATTTGTTAGCAATTACTAAGCAATGAGCGGCTTTGCACCTTTTTACGACGTCCATATCACGTCTGTTGTTCTTTCTGCTGCTCAGCTGGTAACTACGTTAAGGTGGTAACTGACACTATTTAGTACATGCTTCATATAATAATAGAGGTTATTGGATACATGCTTATGCTATAACTGATCTATGCTTATGCTATAACTGATCTATGCTTATGCTATAACTGATCTATGCTCATGCTATAACTGATCTATGTGCAAGCTGGTTAGGGAGGACAGAGACGGAACACTTTGGCATTATGGCAGCCAGTGTCGCGCAAAGAATGTCAATGTGATCTGTGGTTGGATAAGAGCCTCTCTGTGTGTGTGTGTGTGTGTGTAAGTGTGTCTGTGTCTGTGTGTGGTCAACGCACTAGGCTGGGGGTTACAAGGTAGGTAGATACTCTAAGTAATGAGAGTCTTTGCGGGTTAGCAGGAGCTCATTTCCACTTGGAACTTAAACTATCTGCTCACTGTGTCTCAGTCTTCCAGAAAGTTCCGTGGATGGAATGTACTCACAGGCTATCTGTGTACATCTGTGTATGTGGCAGCCTGCAGCTCATGAAATGGTGGACCCACACACATAACACAGACATAAATGTTTTTTCACTCTTGCTCTCTCACTAAATTGTTTTACTCAATAAACACACACACAGATTTACACATACACATGCTCAAATCAATTCACGTTCTCTTTCCAACAGGCACAGTCTCTCTCTCTCTCTCTCTCTCTCTCTCTCTCTCTCTCTCTCTCTCTCTCTCTCTCTCTCTCTCTCTCTCTCTCTCTCTCTCTCTCTCTCTCTCTCTCTCTCTCTCTCTCTCTCTCTCTCTCTCTCTCTCTCTCTCTCTCTCTCTCTCTCTCTCTCTCTCTCTCTCTCACACACACACACACACAGTCCTGTGGTGTGGTCTGTTATCCCCACAGTCACGTCTTGTGAGGTGTGTCTGGAAACATGGTCAACCGCTAGTCAACAACCACTGTGAAACTAGCACTGTCCTTTATGAAGAAACAAACATCTTCTGTCCTATGGGGAAATGGATCCATGCCCTGTATGTGTGTATTAAGTGATAAGTTCACATGGGTTAGGATGGATGGAAGGATAGTCACAATGGTAAAGGGCACAATTCATGGGGCCCTGTTGGCCCAGTTGAGGCTTCCTCCCAGGCCTCCTCCCTTCTCCTGTTGGCCCAGTTGAGGCTTCCTCCTAGGCCTCCCCTTCTCCTGTTGGCCCAGTTGAGGCTTCCTACCAGGCCTCCTCCCTTCTCCTGTTGGCCCAGTTGAGGCTTCCTCCCACTCCTCCTCTCTTCTCCTGTTGGCCCAGTTGAGGCTTCCTCCAAGGCCTCCTCTCTTCTCCTGTTGGCCCAGTTGAGGCTTCCTCCAAGGCCTCCTCTCTTCTCCTGTTGGCCCAGTTGAGGCTTCCTCCCAGGCCTCCCTTCTCCTGTTGGCCCAGTTGAGGCTTCCTCCCAGGCCTCCTCCCTTCTCCTGTTGGCCCAGTTGAGGCTTCCTCCCAGTCCTCCTCTCTTCTCCTGTTGGCCCAGTTGAGGCTTCCTCCCAGGCCTCCCTTCTCCTGTTGGCCCAGTTGAGGCTTCCTCCCAGGCCTCCTCCCTTCTCCTGTTGGCCCAGTTGAGGCTTCCTCCCAGTCCTCCTCTCTTCTCCTGTTGGCCCAGTTGAGGCTTCCTCCCAGGCCTCCTCCCTTCTCCTGTTGGCCCAGTTGAGGCTTCCTCCCAGTCCTCCTCTCTTCTCCTGTTGGCCCAGTTGAGGCTTCCTCCCAGTCCTCCTCTCTTCTCCTGTTGGCCCAGTTGAGGCTTCCTCCCAGGCCTCCTCCCTTCTCCTGTTGGCCCAGTTGAGGCTTCCTCCCAGTCCTCCTCTCTTCTCCTGTTGGCCCAGTTGAGGCTTCCTACCAGGCCTCCTCCCTTCTCCTGTTGGCCCAGTTGAGGCTTCCTCCCAGGCCTCCTCCCTTCTCCTGTTGGCCCAGTTGAGGCTTCCTCCCAGTCCTCCTCCCTTCTCCTCAGGAAGTACTTTTAGACTGTATTTTAATGAGAGTTACAATCTACAGCCCAGTCATACAGGCAACAGCTGTGTGATGTGTCTGCATACTGTATACTGTACATTGGGTCCAATGCAATTCATTGTGTTATAAGCCCATTGAAGGAAGGGGCTCCTGCCCTCCCTCCTTCCCATTCCCTCTGCCCTGTACTTGACTACTACTCTCTTTCCCTCAACTTTCATAATTACATATTCAAGAAGAAGTATGACTCCATCTCTCTCCCCTGTTCCACTGCCTCCCTCACCCCTCTTTCCCTCTCTTTCCTTCCCTCACCTCCCTCTCTCAGCTCATATTCACCTCTCTCCTCAAAAAATGTGTTAGGAGATTATGAGAATTTCTGAGATGGTTGAGCTTTTCCATGTTGCCCTACAATCCTCTCCATTGTATAAGGGCCATAAGGGCCATAAGGGCCATAAGGGCCAAACTGTTTGGTTTCCTTGCTTGTCTGTTTGCATGCGAGTGGCCAAAGGAATTTGTTTGTTTTTAGCACTGAGGCCAAAGTTCACACATGGAGAGGTCAGGGAGTGTGAGGAGCTTGAAGGGGAACATGCAAACACAAACACATGCGGACACAAACATACCAGGATGGACACACACAAACATACCAGGATGGACACACACAGATGGACACACACAAACATACCAGGATGGACACACACAGATGGACACACACAAACATACCAGGATGGACACACACAGATGGACACACACAAACATACCAGGATGGACACACACAAACATACCAGGATGGACACACAAAGATGGACACACACACAAACACACACACACACACACACACACAGATGGACACAAAGGTAGACACACAGACACATTCCTACAGACAGGCACACACAGATGCAGACCCAGAAACAATGTTTTTATTCACACACACTCCCAAGTCCGGGAAGGGAAGGGCGATGGCCAGACTGGTCTGGTCGGGGGGAATACTCCCCCATCTCTCTCCCTTTCTCCCCTGCTGGCTCTCTGTCTCTCTCCCTCAATCCCTTTCTGTATCTAGGGTTGCAAAGGGTCAGACACTTTCAGGTACATTTCCTGGAATTTTTCCTGAAATTTTCCATGGGAAGTTAAGCCCTGGAATTTGGGGAATTTTGCTTACATTTATCAAAAAAGTTAGCTTATAACAGTGAACCTTTTTACACATAAGGCATTTTGGTTAAACTATCCCCAATTAAATGGAATTGCAACCCTCTGCATGCACAGTGCATTCTTCCATCACATGTGCAGTGCACTCTTCCATCCAGCTGATTCTCAAGATCTTGCACACTAATGAGTTGCTATTGAGCCCACTCTACTACACTGTTCTGCTCATGCATTGAATCTGCTCCTCAAGCACATCATGGCACTGAAAACAATGGATATTCTCTACAAGAGAGCCAAGGAAATGGTTAGGTATGTGAAGGGTCATCAAGTTATAGCAGCAATCTAGCTCACCAAGCAAAGTGAGAAGAATAAGAGACCCACATTGAAGCTGCCCAGCAACAACCGTTGGGGTGGTGTTGTCATCATGTTTGAAAGTCTCCTGGAGGGGAAGGAATCTCTCCAAGAAATGGCCATATCACAGTCTGCCGATATGGACAGCCCCATCAAGAGGATCCTCCTGGATGATGTATTTTGGGAGATAGTGGTAAGCAGCCTGAAACTCCTGGAACCTATAGCAGAAGCCATTGCATGGATTGAGGGAGACAATGCCATCCTGTCTGTTCAGACTCTGCTTGCAGATGTAAGAGAATAAATCAGTACTGCCCTGCCCACTTCACTGTTGCTCCAAGCAGAGGAAACTGCAGTTCTGAATTACATCAAAAGGCGTGAAGACTTCTACCTGAAGCCCATACATGCCGCAGCGTACATGTTGGACCCCAAGTATGCTGGCAAGAGCAACCTGTCTAGTGCAGAGATCAACAAGGCCTATGGTGTCATCACTGTTGGTCTCGCCACCTTGGCCTGGATGAGGGCAAGGTTCTTGACAGTCTGGCGAAGTACACTTCCAAGCAACCGGTGCTTGTTTGGGAACACACACACCAAAGCACGCAGCAGGCTGACCAATACAAGGGTTCAAAAAATTGCTGGCCATACGGGCAAATTTGAGGCTTTTTGAGGCTGACAACGAGCCATCCTCAACAAGGTTGGAATGTGACAGTGAAGATGAGGCCTCAGAGTCTTCAGTTTAGTGGACTCCAAAGCTTTAGTTCTAGACTTTTACAGATGTATGTTGAAAACGTTTTTTGGGAGATGCAATGGATCATTGGGGATCATTCAATATTCCCTTTCTTTTGTTGTTCAGTGAAATCATCCCATGTAAAGAGTCAACTCGTTTAATTAAAGTTAAATTCGTAACAAACATAATTTTTTTTTGTTTTTATTGGACAAATTATTTAATCATTTGCAATTATGTCTACTTATGATAAGGTAAAATGTTTATGTTTCTGTCTCCATATGCAAAAAACATCTACATTTAAATGGTATTCATATAAATTTGCATATATTTCCGTTAATTCCAATATATTCCCGTTAATTCCCACGGAAAGTTTCTGTATCTCCCTCTTAATATTTCTCTCTTTCTCTCTCTCTGATTCTCTGTCTACCTCCCTCTCTCTGTTGGTTTTAGAAGAGCAACATTAAATGATGTAGCGAGTCACGACACATTGTTGATAACCTTGCAGCCCCCTTCTTTCTCATACAAATGTATGATCTTAATTTGATCACCCTGTTGCAAGAGAACTTTTCTGCAATGCAGGACATTTAAAACGTGTAGTGTATTTGAGGTTTAAAAGGCTTGATTTTCCCTTACGAAAAATGTATATCAACCGCTACAAAAATATAGATGAATTATAATCTACATAATTCCTATATCCTGTTGCTGCAGGATTTTTTTTACTGCTCTAGCAAATTGGCTCGAATTATGAGGAGGACTAAAGAAAGAATACAGGAAGAAAAGCATCAGTGCGCATCAAGCTGACGACACGGGATGTCATACAAATACACAGGCAGCACAGCCTTGATGATCAGCTAATGACACAAACACACACACACACACAGACACACACACACACACAATCTTGTACTGCTAACCTTGTGGGGACATACAATTCAGTTCCATTGAAAATTCTATTTTCCCTAACCCCTAACCCTTACCCTTACCCAACCCTAACACCTAACCTTAACCCTAAAACTAACCCTATCTCCTAACACTAACCCTAAACCTAATTCTAACCCTAACACTAATTCTAACCTTAACCATACACTCCCCAGAAATAGCATTTGACCATTTTTCCCTTGGTTTACTATTTACTTCTGGTCCCCACAAGTATAGTTAAACATGCCCACACACAGCTGTCATGCAGGATGAGTGTGCAGCACTGTGTGTGTGTGTGTTATGGGGGTAAACAGGAAGTGTGTGTTAGGGGGTATCCGGCTCCCAGACGTCAGAGGGACAGCGAGGCAGACATCCTGCCCTAAATGTCCCACAATACAGCACACACACACACACACACACACACACACACACACACACACACACACACACACACACACACACACACACACACACACACACACACACACACACACACACACACACACACACACACACACACACACACACACACACACACACACACACACACAGACTCTGAGGCCTAGGTTTGAGTGGAAGGGGGTCCTGGTTGATGCATATGCATGGTGTTGTTATGACTAATTCAATGAAGGCCAGTGAATTTCTAAAGGTTAGTCTGGGCAGTGTGTGTGTGTGTAAGGCTGGCGCCACTATCTGTCTCTGGGTTCCATATGAACACCACCACTGCTGTTTATGCCTGCAAGCCTCCAAGGCCTACTCATAATTTGTTTTTTTCTTCTCACTCCCTTTATTTCTCTCACTTTCATCCCTTTCTTTTTCTCACCTCTCTCTCTATGTATCTCTTTCTTATCTTTTCCTTTCTTTCTCTCTCTCTCCTCTGCCTCACCTATTTCAGGCATTAGCTCTGGGGCTCCTAGCTTATTAGTAGACAACCTCTCGCTGCTACAGTACAGAGCTGCATTGAGGAAAAGATACTAAGTAATATCTCCGTCTGGGGAGTCATTTCATATAATATATAGTTATGTATTTATTAATTATCTTTGAATTTATGAGAAGTTGTTATATTGGTATGTTATGGGTCAATCTAATCTCGATGGAGTCACATTACTGCCATAATGTTTTAAATTGACAGGACATGAGTGGCATTTGCAACACATAACATATAAATCCTATGGGATGTCAAAACACATACGGTTGCAGTAACAGTGATGTGAGACAGAGAGATGTTTCCCCCGTTGTAGTGACTAGTCTGGCCCCCCTCTCCTCCTTCGTTAGCAGTGTCAAATGGCATTTTATAACCCAAATGGATTGTGTGTATTCCCAGAAGGCTCAGCGGTTTTCCCTTCCAGAGATTCCTTCTGCTGCCTGCAGTCATTTAGGGAAGAAAACACTGTTTCATAACTCATACCACATCCACTGTTATACCCCCCCCCCCGAGAATGGTGTACAGTATGTGTATGTGTGTCGGTGTGTGTGTTGATGTGTTGCAGTGATTTTTTTTAATGGAAGATCACAGAACTGCAGTGCATATTTATACAGTTGAAGATTGTATAAAGTTTACTTAGTAAAATTCCTGACATTTAATCCTAGTAAAAATTCCATGTTTTAGGTCAGTTAGGTCACTTTATTTTAATTTATGTGACATTTATGTGAAATGTCAGAATAATAGTAGAGAGAATGATTTATTTCAGCTTTTATTTATTTCATCACATTCCCAGTGGGTCAGAAGTTTACATACACTCAATTAGTATTTGGTAGCATTGCCTTTAAATTGTTTAACTTGGGTCAAACGTTTCAGGTAGCCTTCCACAAGCTTCCCACAATAAGTTGGGTGAATTTTGGCCCATTCCTCCTGACAGAACTGGTGTAACTGAATCAGGTTTGTAGGCCTCCTTGCTCGCACAAGCTTTTTCAGTTCTGCCCACACATTTTCTATAGGATTTAGGTCAGGGCTTTGTGATGGCCACTCCAATACCTTGACTTTGTTGTCCTTAAGCCATTTTGCTACAACTTTGGAAGTATGCTTGGGGTCATTGTCCGTTTGGAAGACCCATTTGCGACCAAGCTTTAACTTCCTGACGGATGTCTTGAGATGTTGCTTCAATATATCCACATAATTTTCCTTCCTCATGATGCCATCTATTTTGTGAAGTGCACCAGTCCCTCCTGCAGCAAAGCACCCCCACAACATGATGCTGCCACCCCGTGCTTCACGGTTGGGATGGTGTTTTTCGGCTTGCAAGCCTCCCCCTTTTTCCTCCAAACATAACGATGGTCATTATGGCCAAACAGTTCTATTTTTGTTTCATCAGACCAGAAGACATTTCACCAAAAAGTACGATCTTTGTCCCCATGTGCAGTTGCAAACCATGGTCTGGCTTTTTTTATGGCGGGTTTGGAGCAGTGGCTTCTTCCTTGCTGAGCGGTCATTCAGGTTACATCGATATAGGACTCGTTTTACTGTGGATATAGATACTTTTGAACCTGTTTCCTCCAGCATCTTCACAAGGTCCTTTGCTGTTGTTCTGGGATTGATTTGCACTTTTCGCACCAAAGTACGTTCATCTCTAGGAGACAGAACGCGTCTCCTTCCTGAGCGGTATGACGGCTAAGTGGTCCCATGGTGTTTATACTTGCGTACTATTGTTTGTACAGATTAATGTGTTACCTTCAGGCATTTGGAAATTGTGGAGGTCTACAATTTTTCTCCTGAGGTCTTGGCTGATTTCTTTTCATTTTTCCATGATGTCGAGCAAAGAGGCACTGAGTTTGAAGGTAGGCCTTGAAATACATCCACAGGT
>CM042379.1:7565633-7913133 GCA_023634145.1 Thymallus thymallus
CTTTTCCCCCTTGTCTAGCTTGTCTATCTCTGCTTTTGTGTCTCTGCTTCAAACTCCTTATTTTGTTGTCTTGCCACTGTTCTCCTCCTTTCTCCCCCTTCTGTCTAACATCCCTCTTAAACACACACAAACACACACACACACACACACACACACACACACACACACACACACACACACACACACACACACACACACACACACACACACACACACACACACACACACACACACACACACACACACACACACACACACTCAGACAGGATTATTCCACTCTCACAAGTTGATCCTCTCCGGGAAGCACTGCCAGTCCCCTGTGAGCCTGTAACAGAAGCACTGCTGTCAGGTCAAGGCTATGACCTAGAGAGTAGTGTGTCTGTGTGTCTGCGTCTCTGTTTGTGTGTGTGGCCCCCGCTGTGTGTTTGTGTGTGTGTCTCCCGCTGTGTGTTTGTGTGTTTGTGTGTGTGTCTCCCGCTGTGTGTTTGTGTGTGTGTCTCCCGCTGTGTGTTTTTGTGTGTCAGGTCGCAGGCCAAGGTCTCCTACCTGATCCGCTCTGAGGGAATCGGCCTGCGAGTGTATTAAGAGATTGCGGGGGGGGGGGGGCGCCAAGCCGAGGCTCACTGGCTCAACTTAAAGACATACACATAATCCTGGCTGCTCTGCTACACCTGACAAGGATACACGTGGCACGTGTGTCTTTCAGGGACTGTGTATGTGTGTGTGTGTCTCAGTGTGTGCAAAACAAGTGTGTGCATGTTTGTGTGTATCCTCTCTGAGCTGTACCCCACCTACGCCCTCTCAGGCATGCCCATGTCCTTGGGCACCCAGACCTGCCCTTTTTCATACTGCCGCACTATCTCTCTTTTGTGTATTTCGTTCTGGCATTTTGCACCTGTCCTGTGTTTTTCGATGCTGCTTGACAAAGTAATTCCCCCTCGGGATCAATAAAGTACCTATCTAATCTAATCTAATCTACCTATCTAGAGAGGGGTACAAAGAGAGACAGAGAGAGAGAGAGAGAGAGAGAGGTAGATAGACAGATGGAGGGAGAGAGGGAAGCAGACAGTAGAGAGATGTGACAGGACAGAGGTTACCCCACACCCTCATGCCATCCATCCCAGCCTGACCACCCAAAGCACGGTCAGTTAGCTATAGTCACAAAGCACACCTAACCATTCACTGTATGGTGTGTGTTTTGGTATGCTATAAAATGCTATGTATAATAAGGTATGCTACATAATTCCACTATATGTCACTTGATGTGATAATAAACGGAATAAAACATTGTTCTTTGTGTTGAACTGTGAGTAGATATATCTCTTGGCTATAACAAATACACTTACAATACCCTACCAAGCGCACAAACTTTCGAATAGTAGGATTTTTATAGGAAATATTTGAAAATATGTTCAAATACCAAAAGAAGTAGTTGATTTGGGCCACATTATTTAAAAACACTAAAATACAAAACAAGTATTTAAATAACAAATGATCAAATACACATGTATTTGAACCCTGCTTACAGTACTACACTGGAAAAGGTAATAAGTAAATGCCCTGTAGTTTCCCGGACATAATACTTCCTCTGGAAGTTCTGACCTATTCGAATGGCAGTGCCTGCCCTTAGGAATCTGCAACACACCAGCTAACTCACAGCGCTAGGACATGTTGACATACTGTAGTTCCATTAGCAGGGTGTCACACACACGCACACACACACACACACACACACACACACACACACACACACACACACACACACACACACACACACACACACACACACACACACACACACACACACACACACACACGAGCTAGGGTGACCCCAGGTCACATGAAGATTATTTTATAGGGACTCTATAGCAGACTCTAAAACTGACCCTACCGGAAGGTCACAACAATCTCAGGCATTCTTAGCCAAGGCTAGAGTGTGTTTGTGTGTTTGCGTGTGTGTGTGTCTGCATGCTTGCTTGTGTGAGTGTGTGTGGTGTGTGTGTATGCACATGCGTGTGTGCATGTGTGTGCGCACGTGTGTATGTTCATAGCCAAGGTCGTGGTGGTAGCCGGGACAGCTCAATCCCAATGCAATCGGGAGGGAGGAGAGCAAAGCTCTTTTTTTTTCTCTGGGGAAAATGGCTGCCCAGTATGATTACATGATTATGTTTAGACTTCAGCGGATACTCATAACACAGGACGACCTAATCTCCCCCTCTCCTGTTCCTAGAATGAATGTCAGTGTCACTGTTAGTGTGTGAACGCTATTAGTTAATAAGAGAATATGGAGGGGAAGGGAACTAATGTGTGTGTACACACACACACACACACACACCACTTCTCCTCAATGCCTCCCTCCAGCCATACTGAAACCCACAAAGAAGGAAGGAGGAAGATGCACAATGAGTCATCATTGGTCTTCTCAATCACCCATGGAAAGAAGAGGAGTGGAGGAAGAGGTTCCCCTGCCAGTCAGAGGCCAAGCCTGGCTTTGCTCCAAAGAGGTTTACAAACCTTTCCTAAATTCCCCCTAGCCTGGTGAAATCGTCTGTGAAAGCTTCTTAGGGTTACGATTACCGACCGGCTGACGAAATGGAGATCAACACTGCACCTGACAAAAACGCTGCCGGTGTGCAACCTAACCCCAACCTGACCTAACCCAACCCCAGCCTGACCTAGCACGTTCCCATAATGCACCCCGACCTTTACCAAGGGGGCCCAGCAGAGGCCTGTGGTCCCTCACAGAAGGGAGGCTACTTAAGGACTATGTCTGAGAACGCTTATGGCTCTCTCTCTTTAAGGGTCGTGGTTAACACAGCCACAAAGTCCTAATTATGGCTAAACTAAACCCTGCCTATTTCTACCATTTCTCTTCTTATTTGATTTTAAACCAAACCCTAACCTTAACCACACTGCTAACCTAACCCTAACCTTAACCACATTAATAACATTATGCCTAACCCTAACTTTAAATTAAGACCAAAAAGCTAATTAGTGGAAACCCTCTTTAACACTTTAAGCAGGAGATGGGCAAGGTTGGATGAATCCAAAATAATTATAATTACTCTGCTCATCTGACTCAAATAGACAAGAGAAAATATTAACAATACATTTTAAGATCTTTTATAATTTGTTCTTATCTCTCTTTATCCAGATATAACTGGAAGCCCGTGCTGTACCAGACTAGGACAATAATTTGTCCCACATCACTCTGTGCGCCGTCAAATTACCGCATAAAGTAATTCACAGTGCTTTATTAAGGAGTGTAATAAATTGAGGTATTCAAGAAATACGTTTTTTCATCTAACAAGTCCCAAGCAGGAATGCATGACTCAAGATATTTTGATGTGCAACCCTAATCCAGTGACTGACATGCATTTAGACTAGTATTTTACTGTCGAAATAGGACTCCAGAATTTCCAGATTATTTATTTCAACAGAGTTAAATCACATATCTTTCGGTCCACTAACTAATATCATTGACTAATTAATTTGGGGTTCAACAACAGGAAGTGGAAACTGAAAAAACACATGAACTACTGTAGATAGCTAACTCTAAATATATACTGAACAAAGAAGATCCCGCAACGTGAAGAAGCCGGAAATGATCTGGCAACAGCTCTGGTGGACATTCATGCAGTCAGCATGCCAATTGCACGCTGCCTCAAAACTTGAGACATCTGTGGCATTGTGTTGTGTGACAAAATTGCACATTTTAAAGTGGCCTTTTATTGTCCCCAGCACAAGGTGCACCTGTGTAATAATCATGCTGTTTAATAAGCTTCATGATATGCCACACCTCGTATGGAACATTCCTGGGATTTTTTATTTCAGCTCATGAAACATGGGACCAACACTTTACATGTTGCTTTTATATTTTTGTTCAGTGTAATAGGCTACCCACTGCTAGTAGCCATATGTTCATCCAACAGTAGATGTCTTAAAAAAGCTTTGCAGTTGTAGGTTACTACTCATGAGACCTATAGGCCTGTGCACTTGCACGCAATATCGCAAAGTCATATCATATCTAGGTTGTAGAATAGTTGCTATTAAGCTGAATATTGAGAGTTGAGAAATAAAAAGTATACCTACAGAAAGCTGAGACGAAGCTTTGACACGGACAAGGGGACGAAGCTTCCAAAGCTGTGTTTTTTCAGAAATTGCATTTTGAAATGTTATATGATCAGAATGCATTTTTCTGTCTAGTGCATGGGGGAGAGGAGAGTGGCTCGCTCATCACAGCGAAACAGGCACAGTGGCAGGGCAGGGCAGGCACAGTGGCAGGGCAGGGCAGACAATGGCAGGGCAGGGCAGACAATGGCAGGGCAGACAGTGGAAGGGAAGGACAGACAGTGGCAGGGCAGGGCAGACAGTGGCAGGGCAGGGCAGGGCAGGGCAAATAGTCGCAGGGCAGACAGTGGCAGGGCAGGGCAGACAGTGACAGGGCAGACAGTGGCAGGGCAGGGCAGACAGTGACAGGGCAGACAGTGGCAGGGCAGAGCAGACAGTGCCAGGGCAGACAGTGGCAGGGCAGACAGTCGAAGGAAAGATGGCCAATCCACCCCTGCTGTACCTCGTCAGTGCTGACCATTAGCCTGCATGTATGTGTTAATGTGTGATTTAGTGGTATGTGGAAAAGTGTGGCCCCACTCTCCTGTGCTGTATGTCTCAGTTTCCATGTTTGGACACCCTGGCTACTGTTGCTCCCTCCCTCCCTCCCTCCCTCCCTCCCTCCCTCCCTCCCTCCCTCCCTCCCTCCCTCCCTCCCTCCCTCCCTCCCTCCCTCCCTCCCTCCTTGTCTTCTCTACTCAGTCTGATGACTTCATCAGGTGGCCCTGGAAATACCAACCCATGTGGGAAGGCATGAGCCAGAGAGAGAGAGAGAGGGTGGGGAGTGATATAGGGGAGAGGTTGCAGCACACCATGTGTAGAGTGTGCCCATGGTGACATAGCAGAAACCAATAGAAAAAGAGAGAAAGAAAGAGTGAATGTGATATAGAGACATGACCAGGACCCAGGGAAAGAGAGAAAGACCAAGAAAGAAAGAGAGAGAGAACTTGCCCAGTATACCCACCCACCACTGGGCCCCATCCACTGACAAGACTCCCATTTCAATGAGGCCCCAGACAGCAGGCAGCCAGGCAGTTCAGGCCATGATGTATGTTACACATTGCATCCAGGCCCTGGGCCCCAGCCATGCAGTGTAAGACTCCAGAAATAGACTTCCCCCAGACTTCTCTATAGGTGGGCTGTAGAGGGAAAAAGGGTGAGCAAGGAAGTGAGAGTCAAAGAGAGAGAATAGGAAAGAGGAAGGAGGGGGAACAGAAGGAGAGTTATTGTGTATCTTTAATCTACTGACTGGTTGCCGTGGTTAATCCTGGGCTGTGAAGTCAGAGGAGGCCTTGCCATCACCTAGACGATTTCCCCCTCGGGTCCACAGAACGCTTGTTGCGTAATTCCTCGGAAAGGAAAGTCTGACCAGGGCAGACCTACGCACAGCAGCGACCAGACAATCTCGTTAAAGGGACATGACAGCCAGACACACACACCTACACACACACACACACACACACACACACACACACACACACACACACACACACACACACACACACACACGCACAAGCTAACTCTCCAGGACACACAGTCCTTAGGTGTACCTCCAGTTTACCAGGACATACATTCATATTAAATACTTTATTTTAATCTACAATTTAGGCCAGGATTCAATCAGATCAAGCGTTAACTGGCGATAGCTGACACCCGCATAGGTGATGTTTTGGTGGCGTCGGAGGTGTAACAGCATTGGAGCTCTCAAATTGGTGAGCAGCTGCTCATGTGATCATTGTCAAGAAGCCACACCGTCCCACTCGCGTTAGAAGATCAGAATGAGAAAGTGTAGGCTATATAGAAATAATGATGCTTAAATGTAAAACTTGTAAACAAGCCACTTTTCTATTTGACAACTCTCTGTTGACTAAAACGGATCTGACTGAATCAAGCCGTTAAAAATGTAAAGGTTATTTCCTATTGAGCCGACATCTGCAGCGTTTGCCGTGAATGCAATCTCCGTGAATGTGGGAACATTGCCTTTAAATTTAGATCATGCTGTAACACACAGTTTCTGCAATTCGGATTGAATAGAGCCCTAAATCAAAGTACATTTACCAGCACATGCACACACACACACACACACACCACTTCTGCTGTGTCCAAGTAACAATGACAGTGAGTCCCCTCAGGTACTATCTATGGGTGGCTAGTAGTTATAAATAACTGTACAGTACCTTAAGAAGGTTTTGTGTGGCGGAGGGTACTGAGAGTTCAATGGAACCTGACAACTTAATCCTGCATAAGAGAGAGATAGAGAGAGAGAGAGAGAGAGAGAGAGAGAGAGAGAGAGAGAGAGAGAGAGAGAGAGAGAGAGAGAGAGAGAGAGAGAGAGAGAGGAGCCAAATGGATAGCAAGTGCTTATGTGTTTATGTCTCAGCCACTGTTGCTTATATTCACACTTGGTTCTTAATACCAAACACAGGGTGTTGCTTTCAAGTCAAGTCACATTTTATTTAAAGTGCAATATACTTTACAAAAAAGTCAACAAATGTTTCTGTACCTATAGCTTGCCAAGATACACAGACAAACAGGCAAGCAAGCACACACAGACACACACACACGGACACACACACACGGACACACACACACACACACACACACACTGTACTGTATTCCTGTTTCTGTGCTGTGGCCGGCCAGCCCAGGACAGAGTACAGAACAACATGTACTGTGGTAGACAGTGGTGTAAAGTACTTAAGTACAAATAATTTTAAGTACTACTTAAGTCGTTTTTGGGGGTATCTGTACTTTACTATTTATAGTTTGACAACTTTTACTTTTACTTCACTACATTCCTAAAGAAAATAATGTACTTTTTACTCCATACATTTTCCCTGACACCCAAAAGTACTTGTTATATTTAGAATGCTCAAGCAGGACAGAATTATGGCACCTATCAATATAACGCTTTGTTATCCCTACTGCCTCTGATCTGGCGGACTCACAAAACACAAATACTGTGTTTGTAAATGAGTGTTGGAGTGTGGTCCTATCTGTCCGTAATTAAAACTTATACGAAAATCGTGCCGTCTGGTTTGCTTAATATAAGGAATTTGATTTATAACATTTGCTTTTACTTTGTACTTTTCCTTAAGTATGACAATTGAGTACTTTTTCTACCACTGTACTTAAGTACATTTAAACTTTTAGACATTTACTCAAGTAGTATTTTACTGGGTAACTTTCACTTTTACTTGAGTCATTTTCTGTTAAGGTATCTTTACTTTTACTCATGTATGACAATTGAGTACTTTTTCCAACACTGGTAGTAGGGACATGGCATGGGACTGAGACAGAGAGAAAGAGAGAGAGTTAAAAAGAGACATAGAGTGACAGAAAGAGCAGGGGTGATGGAGAGATACAGAACATTTGACATTTTACACAGATGTTACACAAATTAAAACAAGTTACAACGCTATAGTCATGGGAATGACGAGCATTAACGTCCACAGTCACTAGGGACTTGTTTGTCTACGTCCAGAAGTTTCACCTTTGTGATTATCCACACAGTAAATCAGTGTGTGTGTGTGTGTGTGTGTGTGTGTGTGTGTGTGCACGTCTGCATGAGTGTGTGTACCACATGCAGGGCCTACGTGAGAACAGGCTGACCTTTGATTCCATCCGGCAGCAAGGTCCTCATTGGGATGGGGAGAAGCGTGTGGTGCGTGTGTGTAATGCACATATGAGTATGTGCCTCACACATTGTGTGTGTGTGTGCGTGTGTGTGCCTTGTGCATACTTGAGGAAATTGTCAATAGTTGCTTGCAGAGGGAAACGCTGCATGCCACTCCTGAACGCAGCCTCGCTGTCTCCCGGCAGGCCACATGAAAGAAATTAGAGTAGACAGAGCAATCTCCTACCAGAGACCAGAGGCCGCTGCCGGTTTCTTGGTGCAAATGTCTGAGCATTTCAATGGATTTCCTTATAGGGCCGGAAAGCCACCCCCTCCTCAGGCGAGATAGAGTTCAGTGAGTTTATGGTGTGGCCTGTTTTAACAAGTTGAGGTTATAGGTAGGCATGAAATGGTAGGATAACTTTTGAACAGATGGGGAACCCACCCGTAATGTACCCAATACAAAGGCAGATTTTTGTTTTACGTTTCAAAACATTTTGTCCCGTTTGCTCCTGGTGAACGTAACCCAGGTGATGTCACAGTAAGAGGTGTGTCTGCGTTGTCGAGGCCCACCGGTTTAAAGTTAAATGTATTGAGGTCAGACACGTGTTCTACAGTTTGCCCTTCATCCCCCCTCTAATCCACAGACCTGGGATGACCCCAGATTAGGATTGAAGATATTGCTCATTTCAATCACGCTCTATACCCTTCCTCCTCCCTCTCACATCCCAGTAAGGTTTGCACTAAAGGTCAACGTCATTATATAATCACTTAATTTGATCATAATGAAGAGCAGAGGTACTGAATTTAATCTATTTAGAGATTTGGAATTGGGTTATTTGTCTACTTTCTTTATTGGAATGTATTATTAACTGTGTGTGTAATTAATTGTATATTGTATTGCATGTTATTGTGTGTTTGTGTATGACCCAGGATGATACACATTCCCAGGCTACTTTTAAATCAAATGACGTATTTCTGTGTGTGTGTTTTGTGTGTCTGTGAAGAGCTTATGGTGTGTGGGCTCTCCAAACTCTTGTTTAAAGTAAACAGTGGGATTAGCTGTATTGACTCCATACATGAGCTGAATGAGTTCCCAGTAGGTGTTCCCTACATTTCACAGTCCTCATACCAGCTCTTGTTTAAGTGACTGACTGGGTTTGAACCCTGAGTCATCTGCGGCTGCGTACCACAAGACTGTGTAAACCCACTGAGCTAAAGCCAAAGTTTAGGCTTGGGGGAGCTTGGTTCACTGAATCTGAAGAACTACTGCCCATTTATTTCCTCCTCAACCTGAGTAGGTCACAGGGTCCCACAGACAATACAGAAACCTGATCCCCTCCCTGTGTGTCCAGAGAGGTCTGAAGTCAGGCTCTGAACTGTGAGTGGGATGTCACCTCCATCCCATAATTCTCAGCTGGTCTCCCAGGGTTATCCATCTTATAGAATAGCCCTGGGCCCATGTGATTGTGTGAGGGCGGCTGTGTCAGCAGTAGTGTGCGTTTGTGCTTTTGTGTGTGTGTGTGTGCGTGTGTGTGTGTGTGTGTGTGTGTGTGTGTGTGTGTGTGTGTGTGTGTGTGTGTGTGTGTGTGTGTGTGTGTGTGTGTGTGTGTGTGTGTGTGTGTGTGTGTGTGCATGTACATGTGTGTGTGTGTGTGGGTGTTGTGGGTGGGGGTGGTACACAGTGAGTGTGTGTGACTGCTGTGTGCATGTGCCCTTTGTACTGGCTGCTATGTGCAGAGGTATGTAGCTAAAGGTCGGAGCAGGAGCATGAGGCTCTGTCAGGGAGAGCTGTGACAAGGAGAAGCCCAGAGATGAGGAGGTAATGGCCAACTGGAGCTGGGGTTACAGTGGCTGGGGTACACCCTTAAAACACCTAAAAGGGTTCTTCAGCTGTCCCCATAGGAGAACATTTTGGGGTTCTACCTATCAGAAAAGCCAAAAAGGGTTATCCTATGGGGACAGCCGAATAACCTTTTTGAGACCCTTTTTTCTAAGGGTGTATAGTAGGGCTAGGGCTGGGGATAAGGCTGGGATTGGGCTTCCAGTCCTCCTGCTGGACAACACATGTACTACAGTTACATGTACTACAGTTAGTTACTACAGTTACAGGTACTACAGTTACAGGTACTTCAGTTACAGGTACTACAGTTACAGGTACTACAGCTACAGTTACAGCTACTACAGTTACAGGTGCTATAGTTAGAGGTACTACAGTTACAGGTACAGCTACTACAGTTACAGGTACTTCAGTTACAGGTACTACAGTTACAGGTACTACAGTTACAGGTGCTACAGGTACTACAGTTACAGGTACTACAGCTACAGGTACTACAGTTACAGGTACTACAGTTACAGGTACTACAGTTACAGGTTCTACAGTTACAGGTACTACAGTTACAGGTGCTACAGTTACAGGTACATATACTACAGTTACAGTTACTACAGTTACAGGTACAGGTACTACAGTTACAGTTAAAGGTACTACAGTTACAGTTACTACAGCTACAGGTACTACAGTTACAGTTACAGGTACTACATTTACAGGTACTATAGTTAGTTACAGGTACTACAGTTACAGTTACAGGTACTACAGTTGCAGGTACTACAGCTACAGGTACTACAGTTACAGGTACTACAGTTACAGGTACTATAGTTAGTTACAGGTACTACAGTTACAGTTACAGGTACTACAGTTGCAGGTACTACAGCTACAGGTACTACAGTTACAGGTACTACAGTTACAGGTACTATAGTTAGTTACAGGTACTACAGTTACAGTTACAGGTACTACAGTTGCAGGTACTACAGCTACAGGTACTACAGTTACAGTTACAGGTACTACATTTACAGGTACTATAGTTAGTTACAGGTACTACAGTTACAGTTACAGGTACTACAGTTGCAGGTACTACAGCTACAGGTACTACAGTTACAGGTACTACAGTTACAGGTACTATAGTTAGTTACAGGTACTACAGTTACAGTTACAGGTACTACAGTTGCAGGTACTACAGTTGCAGGTACTACAGCTACAGGTACTACAGTTACAGGTACTACAGTTACAGGTACTATAGTTAGTTACAGGTACTACAGTTACAGTTACAGGTACTACAGTTACAGGTACTACAGCTACAGGTACTACAGTTACAGGTACTACAGTTACAGGTACTATAGTTAGTTACAGGTACTACAGTTACAGTTACAGGTACTACAGTTACAGGTACTACAGTTACATCAGCTTTATCACCATCGTCTTTATCGCCATCATTATCATCACCATCGTCTTCATCATCATCATCACCATCGTCTTTATCATCATCATCATCAAAATCATCATCATCACCAACAATGATCTAATGGTCCAATGATAATATGATGATACAATGTCATGGTTACTTTGAAATCACTATGTAGTCTGTCCATGTGTGTGCGTACTTGCTTGCTTGTGTGTGTGAGACGTGCCTATGTTTATGCGTGTCTGTCACAGGAAGAGGATGAGGCAGGCAAGAGGAGATGTCTAGCCAGGTTACCTGTGACTCACAAGGGACTCAGTCCACTCTGTCGTATCTGCTGAGACTCAGGATGGTGTGTGTCTGCATGTGTATGTTCTGCTGTAACCCTGCTGGTGTTTGCCCTTCTGCTGGCTCAGCGCTGAAGGTCAAGGCATGGAAGGAGGACACACACACAAATGCTACCGTTTTTAAGTTACCGAAGCATAAGTAGAGCGAACACACACACACACAAATTCTTTCTCCTTCTGAAGGCATAGAAATTAAAGAGGGACACACGTCAGAGCACCTGTGTGCGTCTTTTTCCATCACGGAAGCATCAGACTCAGTCCTATTCATGAATGAATGGCCTTTCAATAGGTCTCAATACCAGCAGCTAGATGACACGGACACAAAAAGCTTATGACGTCGTCAAAGGGAACTAATGCATCAGAGCTGCTAAATAGGAGTACAGTCACAGGGTGTTCCCCATGCGTTATACATACAGCTCGCGTGAACATAGAGGAAGCACAGATTATTAAAGGCCCAGTGCAGTCAAAAACGTGTGTGGACTGGGCTATTTCAGCCACACCCTTTGCTAACAGGTGTATGAAGTCAAGCATATAGCCATGCAATCGCCATAGACAAACATTGCCAGTAGAATGGCCCATACTGAAGATGTCTGTGACTTTCAACGTGGCACCGTCATAGGATGCCACCTTTCCAACAAGTCATTTTGTCAAATTTCTGCCCTGCTGGAGCTGCCCCGGTCAACTGTAGGTGCTGTTATATGGAAACGTCCAGGAGCGACAACAGCTCAGCCGCGAATTGGTAGGCCATACAAGCTCACAGAACGGGACAGCCGAGTGCTGAAGCGTATAGCGCGGTCCTCGGTTGCAACACTCACTACCGAGTTCCAAACTGCCTCTGGAAGCAACATCAGCACAATAACTGTTTGTCAGGAGATTTATGAAATGTATTTCCATGGCCGAGCAGCCGCACACAAGCCAATGATCGCGCAATGCCAAGCGTCGGCTGGAGTGGTGTAAAGCTCGCCGCCATTGGACTTATAAAGCTTGCCGCCAAATCTAACTTATTCAAATCAAATCAAAATTCACCATCTGGCAGACCAACGGACAAATATGGGTTTGGCGGATGCCAGGAGAACGCTACCTTCCCAACTGTAAAGGAGGAATAATGGTCTGGGGCTTTTTTTCATGGTGTCGGGCTAGGCCCCTTAGTTCTAGTGAAGGGAAATCTTAATGCTACAGCATACAATTACATTCTAGATTATTCTGTGCTTCCAACTTTGTGGCACCAGTTTGGGGAAGGCCCTTTCCTGTTTTAGCATGACAATACCTCCATGCACAAAGCGAGGTCCATACAGAAATGGTTTGTCGAGATCGGTGTGGAAGAACTTGACTGGCCTGCACAGACCCCTGACCTCAACCCCATCGAACACCTTTCGGATGAATTGGAATGCCGACTGCGAGCCAGGCCTAATCGCACAACATCAGTGCCCGACCTCACTAATGCTCTTGTGGTGGAATGTAAGCAAGTCCCCGCAGCATTTTCCAACATCTAGTGGAAAGCCTTCCCAGAAGAGTGGAGGCTGATATAGCAGCAAAGGGGGGGACCAACTTCATAGTATTGGCCATGATTTTGGAATGAAATGGTCGATGAGCAGGTGTCCACACACACTACATGGCCAAAAGTATGTTTTATATATATTTCCACACTATAAAATGGTGAAAATTATGATAATGCCTTTTTAGTGTAAAAGCTGTTTGAAAATAAATTTCAGCCTGTTTTGGTGGGATGGAATTTTGGCCTGCCTGGTGACATTACCAGGGGGTTGATTTGTAAATTTGAAAGAGAGATCCAAACCTCTCTGCCAATAACAGATAGTTTTCTCATCCCCACTCAGACCACTCCCAGACAGTCCTAGCAAAATTCTTGCTTGAGAAATTGCTCTTTGCTAAGAAGCTATTTTAGTTGAGTTTTTTTTTTACCATTTTAATTTAAAACAATCACAGTAAGGTAATTGTTACCCAGAAATGATTTAATATTGAGATAACAACAGCTGCATTGCTGTGTATCTCTACACCTGTTGAAGACGTAACTGGGTAATCATGGTGCTGTAAGTCAGCCTTTGTGTCAGAGTGACTCACTCATATAGCCTGCGTCACACCACCCACGCTGTTCTCTGATGCTCTGTGTGTGTGTGTGTGTGTGTGTGTGTGTGTGTGTGTGTGTGTGTGTGTGTGTGTAGAATCCCTCCTGCAAAGGCAAATATAGACTGGTATTTGTAACATATTTTCCAAAGTTATAAATATATACTGCAATATGTTATACAATATAGGTCAAACTAGTTTTTCCTATTCAGAGAGCAATTACATGTTTTCCATAAGAACTGAACTCAACAGCTCTCACGTTATCATCTCATATGAGGAAATTTAATTCACTAAGACTTTCAGTCTTGAAGGACAATGAATATAATCCATTACCTAATTCATCAAATTATTCATTCATCTGCTGCTCCTATGACCTAGTAATTTCAGTAAAACCTGCTCATTGATGTGTGTATACCTGACACAGCCACAAGTAGGCGACAAATCACCCTGTTACTAGCCTGGCCTTATTCCAGATACATAACGAGCTGTTGCACAATCATGATTATCACATGATTGGCGGAACGCAAACTGGAGAACAGCTTGTTGTCTTATAGAGTTTAGGGTTCCACCTATCTGACATTTAATGACCACATTATAGATTCCTAACGGACTATAAAACCATTCAAAATACAGTTAACTTACAAAATAAAGGAAACGCCAACAAAAAGTGTCTTAATAGGTCGTCGTGCCACCCCTATCCAGAAAAGCATCAATGGCAGTTACCTGGAGGTTGTTTTGGTTTTCTGATTCGTGCATTAGATTAGCCTATTAGAGTTCCTTGAATAGAAAATTAGAATTTCCAGAAAATAAACTGGCACACCCTGATGTTCTCTTTACTTGAGTGGAAATGCTGCTCCACCATTTACTGGATTTGGCTGCAACACACACCACCGCAAGAGCTTTGGATTTAAAACACACACACATCTGCATGGACGCACATGCTCGAACATGCACATGCGTGCACGCTCACACACACATACATTCATGCAGTCACGCACGGACGCACGCACACAGGCAGACACACACAACACACACACACACACACACACACACACACACACACACACACACACACACACACACACACACACACACACACACTCAGCAGTACATATGGGAGGCAGATGTGATGTATGAAGCTGGGGTCACAGAATCCACAGTACCAGCGCTGGATAAATGCCTACCCTGACATAGGAGTTTTACAGAGCACTGAGAAATGTATATCTATTCATCCTGATATTGGCAAATCCAGGAAATTTCCTGTGGAATGGAAATCATGTTCTACTCTAAAATATCAAAACCATTCTATTGCATTCGCATCTACCTCAACACAGGATATTACATGGGAAGGAGTCGGACAGACCTTTATGAGATGGATGACGGTCTTCTTCTATTCAAATCAAATCAAATTATATTTGTCACATGTGCCGAAAACAACAGACCTTACAATTAAATGCTTACTAACAAGCCCTTAACCAACAACGCAGTTTTAAAGAAAAACAAGTGTTAAGTAAAAAATTAGATAAGTACAAAATTTAAAAAATCAGAAAAATAACAAATATTTAAAGAGCAGCGGTAAAATAACAATAGCGAGGCTCTATACAGGTGTACCGGTACAGAGTCAGTGTGTGGGGACACAGGTTAGTCCAGGTAATTGAGGTAATATGTACATGTAGGTAGACTATGCATTGATAATAAACAGAGAGTAGCAGCAGCTTAAAAGAAAACAGTCTGGGTAGCCATTTGATTAGCTGTTCAGGAGTCTTATGACTTGGAGGAAGAAGCTGTTAAGAAGCCTTTTGGACTTAGACTTGGCTCTCCGCTTGTCGTGCGGTAGCAGAGACAACAGTCTATGACTAGGGTGGCTGGAGTCTTTGACAATTTTTAGGGCCTTCCTCTGATACCGCCTGGTATAGAGGTCCTGGATGGCAGGAAGCTTGGCCCCAGTGATGTACTGGGCTGTACACACTACCCTCTGTAGTGCCTTGCGGTCGGAGGCTGAGCAGTTGCCATACCAGGCAGTGATGCAACCAGTCAGCATGCTCTTTTTGAGGGTCTGAGGACCCATGCCAAATCTTTTCACTCTCTTGAGTAGGAATAGGCTTTGTCGTGCCCTCTTCATGACTGTCTTGGTGTTTTTGGATCATGATAGTTTGTTGGATCATGATAGGAACTTGAAGCTCTCATCCTGCTCCACTGCAGCCCCGTCGATGAGAATGGGGGCGTGCTCGGTCCTCCTTTTCCTGTAATCCACAATCATCTCCTTTGTCTTGATCACGTTGAGGGAGAGGTTGTTGTCCTGGCACCACACGGCCAGGTCTCTGATCTCCTCCCTATAGGCTGTATCGTCGTTGTCGGTGATCAGGCCTACCACAGTTGTGTTGTCAGCAAACTTAATGATGGTGTTGGAGTCGTGCTTGGCCACACAGTCATGGGTGAACAGGGAGTACAGGAGGGGACTGAGCACTCACCCCTGAGGTGCCCCCATGTTGAGGATCAGCGTGGCAAATGTGTTGTTGCCTCCCCTTACCACCTTGGGGCGGGCCTTCAGGAAGTCCAGGATCCAGTTGCAGAGGGAGGTGTTTAGTGTCAGGGTCCTTAGCTTAGTGATGAGCTTTGCACACTATGGTGTTGAACGCTGAGCTGTAGTCAATGAACAGCATTCTCACATAGGTGTTCCTTTTGTCCAGGTGGGAAAGGGCACTGTGGAGTGCGATTGAGATTGCGTCATCTGTAGATCTGTTGGGGCGGTATGCGAATTGGAGTGGGTCTAGTGTTTCCGCGATGATGTGAGCCATGATCAGCCTTTCAAAGGACTTGTTGGCTACCGACTTAAGTGCTACGGGGCGGTAGTCATTTAGGCAGGTTACCTTCGCTTTCTTGGACACAGGGACTATGGAGGTCTGCTTGAAACATGTAGGTAATACAGACTCGGTCAGGGAGAGTGTTAGCTTGTCAGCTTGCCTCGAAGCGAGCATAAAAGCCATTTAGCTCGTTTGGTAGGCTCGCGTCACTGGGCAGCTCGTGGCTGGGTTTCCTTTTGTAGTCCGTAATAGTTTGCAAGCCCTGCCACATCTGTTAGGCATCAGAGCTGGTGTAGTAGGATTCAATATTAGTCCTGTATCGACGCTTTGCCTGTTTGATGGTTCGTCTGAGGGCATAGCAGGATTTCTTATAAGCGTCCGGATGAGTGTCCCGCTCCATGAGCTTCTGGTTGGGATATGTACGTACAGTCACTGTGGGGACAACGTCGTAAATGCACTTATTGATGAAGCCAGTGACTGAGGTGGTATACTCCTTAATGCCATTGGATGAATCCCAGTACATATTCCAGACTGTTCTAGCAAAATATCTGACCACCGTATTGAGCGAGTCACTGGTACTTCCTGCTTTAGTTTTTGCTTATAAGCAGGAATCAGGAGGATAAAATGATGGTCAGATTTGCCAAATGGAGGGCGAGGGAGAGCTTTGTATGCGTCTCTGTGTGTGGAGTAAAGGTGGTCTAGAGTTTTTTTTCCCCTCTGGTTGCACATGACATAATGGTAGAAATTAGACTAAACGGATTTAAGTATGCCTACATTAAAGTCCGAGGCCACTAGGAGCACCACTTCTGGATGAGTATTTTCTTGTTTGCTTATGGCCTTAAACAGGTCGTTGAGTGCGATCTTAGTGCCAGCATCGGTTTGTGGTGGTAAATAGATGGCTATGAAAAATATAGATGAAAACTCTCTTGGTAGATAGTGTGGTCTACAGCTTATTATGAGGTGCTCTACCTCAGGCAAGCAATACCTTGAGACTTCCTTAATATTAGACATTGCTCAGCTGTTATTGACAAAATGATTAAGTGCTTCATACAATATGCCCCTATCACAATGATTTGTATCAGTGGGCTTGAAGTAGTGTTTTTATATCCCGTTCTGGATGTTTCTAGCAGATGATAGATACTGTAGTCATCCGGAGAAATGCTGAGAAGAGCTGATTGAGGGATGGATGATTGGTGGGAGGGGAGGAGGAGGGATTCTTAATCTCATTATCCCTTTCCTAATCATTGAAGAGTAATGTGTGTTCATACCTCTCTATGCCTCACACCTGCTATAGGCTACCCTAGCAGAAACACATACATACAGACACACATTATTTACACACCTATTTATTTACTATACACATAGACAGACAGATATATAGAAAGATGTCTTCAGATATGGACAGCACCATGCTCCTGGGGGTGGAAGGCATTAAGAAAACCATCCTGTATGGAGGAACAGCTGAGATGCCCCGGTTCATTACTGGGACCAAGGTAGGCCTCAATCTCTCCATCTCAACCTATTCCTCTGCTTCAACTTCTCTATCTCTATCCAAATGTATCGGATTTCAATCTCTCTATCTATTTCATTTATAATCCTCAGTCTTTCTCTCGTTCTATTTCTCAATCTGAATCTCTCCATCGAAATCTATCTATTCAGACAGAACTCCATCTATCGACTTTTCTATCCTCTCTCTATCACAAATAATGGAGGCTTTCTCCAGGCCACAAGACTGTTACTCATCCAGTGCTTTGTCTCCAATTCCAGACAAATCTGATTACTGTAAAGATGGTTGCAATAGATTGTAGAACATTGTGTAGATTCTGAAAATAAAAAATTGTGTTTGTCTCACTCATAACAGGCAAATAAAATTGTCTTACTTATGGAGTCATATGACACTAATTCATTGCAGTAGTAATGACATGGTACAATGTCTTATAATGTTGCATCCTGCCTGTCAACTGGGACCACATACCCACAACAGTATGATCAGTGTGTAAAGGGATGGCATTTGGTGAAACTGGAGAATCAGGAGAAAAATGACTCTGATCGCACATTCCTCTAAACCCCCTACCCTCCTCCACAGGTGACCTTCCATTTCCGTACCCAGCTGTGTGATGATGATCGTACAGTGATAGACGACAGTAAGGTGGTGGGCGTGCCCATGGAGGTGGTGATTGGGAACATGTTCAAGCTGGAGATCTGGGAGACCCTGCTCACCTCCATGAGGATCGGAGAGGTGGCCGAGTTCTGGTGCGATGTCACCGTGAGTAGGACTCATTCTCCCACAATTCAGTGCCACAGTAGTATACTTCCTGTTCATACATTAGAGTCTAGGTTTTAAATACAACTCCAACACCTCTCCAGAAGTCAACTGACCATCTCAATTAAAAACGGTTTGTCCTAAGTGAACTTTAAGAAAAATCTAACTTTCTCTAATTATTTTACCTAGGGAGACATTTAATAACAGCTAAAGGGTAACAATCACATCAGATTAAAGTCTCTCATGATAGTAGGCCTGCATCTTACAAGGAACTAAAAGAGACACCACCCATTATTACAGTATTGTCAAAAACACAATAGCTTTGTCTATTCAGAGCATACTGAGTAAACATTTATACATCTCAATAACTCTCTCAGTAGCACGAGACACAATACAAACACACTGGAATATCATACACTTAATATCATACACCAAATACAGGTGCTTTGTTGTCGCATGTGTGTGCATTGCCAGTGTTATGTGTTATAATGATGATAATGCGAAACAAGCAAACCTCACCCACTATTGAAGAGGATGCAGACGTTCCTGTCAGTTCCCCTTTTTGGTATTTGTCCCTTCTCAGAGTAAGCTTTGAAAAGCACATATTTGTTGAAAATGTAGGCCCGACTTTCAGTTGTCTGTGTTATATGTGGTCTTCAACGTACTGTGTCTGCAATTGTAGGCTTTCCAGGGGTTTGGTTATATATTCATATTTGGTAACACTTTATTTGGATAGTCAAGGTATGGAAAGGTGCCTCCATCATGCTGGAAAACGCATTGGTCGTCACCAAACTGTTCTTGGATGGTTGGGAGAAGTTGCTCTCGGAGGATGTGTTGCTACCATTCTTTATTCATGGCTGTGTTCTTAGGCAAAATTGTGAGTGAGCCCACTCCCTTGGCTGAGAAGCAACCCCACACATGAATGGTCTGAGGATGCTTTACTGTTGACATGACACAGGACTGATGGTAGCACTCACCTTGTCTTCTCCGGACAAGGTGTTTTCCGGATGGCCCAAACAATCGGAAAGGGGATTCATCAGAGAAAATGACTCTACCCCAGTCCTCAGCAGAATATCAGTCTGTCCCTGATGTTTTTCCTGGAGAGAAGTGGCTTCTTTGCTGCCCTTCTTGAGACCAGGCCATCCTCCAAAAGTCTTCGCCTCACTGTGCGTGCAGATGCACTCACACCTGCCTGCTGCCATTCCTGAGCAAGCTCTGCGCTGGTGGTGCCGCGATCCCGCAGCTGAATCAACTTTAGGAGACGCTTGCTGGACTTTCTTGGGCGCCCTGACGCCTTCTTCACAACAATTGAACCTCTCTCCTTGAAGTTCTTGATGATCCGATAAATGGTTGATTTAGGTGCAATCTTACCAGCAGCAATATCCTTGCCTGTGAAGCCCTTTTTGTGCAAAGCAATGATGACGGCACATGTTTCCTTGCAGGTAACTATGGTTGACAGAGGAAGAACAATGATTTCAAACACCACCCTCCTTTTAAAGCTTCCAGTCTGTTATTCTGACTCAATCAGCATGACGGAGTGATCTCCAGCCTTGTCCTCGTCAACACTCTCACCTGTGTTAACGAGACAATCACTGATAAGATGGCAGCTGGTCCTTTTGTGGCAGGGCTGAAATGCAGTGGAAATGTTTTTGGGGGATTAAGTTCATTTTCATGGCAAAGAGGGACTTTGCAATTAATTGCAACTCATCTGATCACTCTTCATGACATTCTGGAGTACATGCAAATTGCCATCATCAACACTGAGGCAGCAAACTTTGTGGAGACCAATACTTGTGTCATTCTCAAAACTTTTGGCCACGACTGTACACTGATTGAAGTGGATTTAACAAGTGACATCAATAAGGGATCATATCTTTCACCTGGATTCACCTAGTCATCCTATATTATGGAAAGGACATCATGTTTTGCACGCTCAGTGTGTATTTGTTCTACCTACAACACCTGCTAGTGAGGGTAACCTAAGATTGTGTGTGTTCTATTTTCATTTGTGGTTGAATTATTTTCTCACCAGTTATTTGTGTCTGCTAGTGTCTGGCTGTGTGTGTGTGTGTATTTGTTTGTGTATGTTGGTGGAGGAGACAAACAGATGGAGAGCTTAGAGAGTGTGATTAATCCACAGCAGCTTCACCTTTCCCTAATCGCCTGTGATTACTGCTGACCATGAAGACAACCTGGGAGGGGCTTTAAACCAGCTGGGGCACAGCCATTCATTCATTCATTATCTAGTAATGACAACCTGGGTGCATATTTACGTTAGGGAACGCCTACTTTGTGAAGTGCGTTTGTGCAATAACTAAGTTTGTCTTTGCACTCCTTCTAAACAACGCAATTTTTTGAAATTCTGGCAAACGGTAAAGTCTACTGAACTTAGTCCACTCTGTTTGTAACATATTTTAGTTTTGGGAACAGAAAACTGTATTGAGATCAAATGTTTCATTGATGAGAAAATTTGCAGAATGTCGGCCAAAATCCATCTCCTCCCACTGCCTGGGCTTCCTCTCACTACCATTTTTGGATGCTTCACATTTATACATCCAGTAAAATATCTGTTTCATTGTTCTATCTGTGATTCTAGTGTTGAGGGTAAAATGAAGTGTTTACTAATCCCAACCAGCGGAGGGCGATATTGTTAGGTTGGATACACAGTTCAGTTGAGGAGGAGAATAGACTGGTTTTCACAAATATTTGTGTATTCGCAAATACTAAAATATATATCCAGGGTCCTTTCTGGTTTGATTGACAGACTAAGTATGACAATCAAATCTGTGAAAAAGGGGAAAGCCTTTTTAGGAAAAGACAAATTCCATGACATGTCTTATATCATATAGCTCTGGTTAACTTTGCTTGCCCTGTCTCTCTGTCTCTCTTTCGCTCCCCAGCACACTGGCCTCTACCCCCTGGTGGCCAAGAGCCTCCGACGCATCGCAGAGGGCAAGGACCCTGTGGACTGGCACATCCATTCGTGTGGCATGGCCAACATGTTTGCCTACCACACCCTGGGCTATGATGACCTGGACCAGCTACAGAAGGAGCCTCAGCCTCTCTACTTTGTACTGGAACTGGTCAAGGTTTTTAATTATTTTTATTTATTTAACCAGGTTAGTCTCATTGAGATTAATCATCTTTTTTGCAAGTGAAACCTGGCAAACATAGCAGCACATTACATACGCACACAAATATACATTTATAAATATACATTAATTTACAAAATGAGCAGCAAGGATGGACACTGAATAAGAACAGTTTAAAGTATACAATAAAACATTTAACAGTCAGAACATTTACAGCCTGCAAGTACATTTTCCAGCACTGACTGCAACCTATCTTTAAATACAATTAAAGAAGCGAAAAAAATAAGCTGTTTAAGGCTTAGGGGTTAGGTTTAGTCAGTGGTGTAAAGTACTTACGTAAAAATACTTTAAAGTACTACTTAAGTCATTTTTAGAGGTATCTGTACTTTACTATTTATATTTTTATATACAACTTTTACTTCACTACATTTCTAAAGAAAATTATGTACTTTTTACTCCATACATGTTCAGACACCCAAAAGTACTCGTTACATTTTGAAAAGGTCCAATTCACACACTTATCAAGAGAACATCCCTGGTCATCTCTACTCCCTCTTAGCTGGCAATTCACTAAACACAAATGCTTTGTTTCTGAATGATGTCTGAGTGTTGATGTATGCCTCTAGCTATCCGTACATTTTCAAAAACACAAACAATTGTGCCATCTGGTTTGGTTAATATAAGGAATTTGATACTTAAGTACATTAAAACAATTACATTTACTTTTCATACTTAGGTATTTTTAAAACCAAATACTTTTAGACTTCTACTCAAGTAGTATTTTAGTGGGAGACTTTCACTTTTACAATTTCCTATTACATTCGTTTATTTTTATTTAACCTTTATTTAACTAGACAAGTCAGTTAAGAACAAATTCTTATTTACAATGACGGCCTACACCGGCCAATTGTGCGCCGCACTATGGGACTCCCAATAATGGTTGGGTGTGATACAACCTGGATTCGAACCAGGGACTGTAGTGATGCCTCTTGCACTGAGATGCAGTGCCTTAGACCGCCGCGTCACTCGGGAGCCGGGAGATATTAATGTATCTTTACTTTTACTCAAGTATGACAATTGGGTCTTTTTTCCACCACTGCAATTAGTGTTAGAGGTTTGGGGTTAGGGATTAAGGGTTAAGGAATTGTTTGGTCCCCACAAGAATAGTAAAACAAGTGTGTGTGTAAGTGTGTGTGCGTGCGTGTGTCTGTGTATCCCAGGTGCAGCAGCCCAGTGAGTATGACAGGGAGTCGTGGGCGCTGAATGATGAGGAGAGGCTGAAGGCTGTGCCCTTGCTCCATGGCCAGGGGAACAAGCTCTACAAACTGGGGCGCTACCAGGACGCCACCAACAAATACAAAGAGGCCATAGTTTGCGTCAAGAACATCCAGCACAAGGTACTGTAACAATGGAACAGCAATGGCAGTGTGGAATAATGACTTTGGCTTTAGTTTTTGGAGTTCTTGAAATGTGTTTTGTGAGAGAGAAAGGAAAGAAAGAAAGGTGATACTAGTCAGTTGTACAACTGAATGCGTTCAACTGAAATGTGTCTTCCACATTTAACCCAAACCCTCTGAATCAGAGAGGTGCGGAGGGCTGCCTTAATCAACATCCACGTCATCAGCGGGTTAACTGCCTTGTTCAGGGGCAGAACAACAGATTTTTACCTTTTCAGCTTGATCCAGCAACCTTTCGGTTACTGGCCCAAACCTCCTACCCGCTAGGCTACCTATCCTTTAATCATGACAGCCTCGACGCTTTGTGTGTTTGAGAATTGTGTGTGTGCATGTACGTGTGTGTCGGTGTGTGTGTGTGTGTGTGGGTGCGTGCATGCATATACTGTATGAGCGTATTCATCCATGGTGTGTAACAGTGTGCATCCCCCCTCCTCTAGGAAAAAGCGTGGGAAGCCCCCTGGCTGAAGCTAGAGAAGATGGGGAACATGCTGACTCTCAACTACTGCCAGTGTCTGCTTCGTATGGAGGAGTACTATGAGGTCATAGAGCACACCAGTGACATCATCAATCAGCACCCAGGTACCTCAGGCACACAAAATATATTATGACACCTTACAGGAAAACAACAAATAGTCGATGGTCGAAGTGTGAAGAAATGTAAATTAGGATCTAGCCCAAAGCAAACCGATCTTTTTAACATTAACTGTGTATCTGCGTGTGTGCACTTCTCTATGTACGCGTGTGTTCATCCTAGGTGAAATGAAGGCATTCTACGTGCGAGGGAAGGCCCACATTGAGGTGTGGAACGAGGCTGAGGCGCGGGCTGACTTTGAGAGGGTTCTAGATCTGGACCCTGGCATGAAGAAGGCTGTTAAGAAAGACCTGGGAGTACTCAACATGAGGATGGAGGAGAAGAACGAGGAGGATAAAGTGAAGTACAAGGGCATGTTCTGACATGGCCCAGGAGATATGCAGATAAGGAGGGGGAGGGTCAAAGTCAATGATAAAGTGGAAAGCACAGATGGGGCTTGTGGAGGAAGAGGCGAGAGACGGCAAAGAAGGGGTGAAAGAGAAAGAGAGAGAGAAAGAGAGAGAGAGAGAGAGAGAATTATCCTACATCATTGTTACTTATATAGCTATGTTTTTCCTGTAACATTGTTTGGTGGTAAATCCATCTTGGTAGAACATGTACCCATTATGTCTAACTTGACTGGTTGAAGCCCAACAAGTACTGTATTTAGTCATAAAAGGCAAATAAAGCTTGGTGTAGATTATGTACTCATCAGATTTTGAATGAATATAGCCTTCAATTCTTTGCTTTAATACATGGCACACTACATGACCAAAAGTATGTGGACACCTGCTCCTCGAACATCTCATTCCAAACTCATGGCCATTAATATGGAGTATGTTCCCCGTTTGCTGCTATTACAGCCTACACTCTTCTGGGAAGGCTTTCCACTAGATGTTGGAACATTGCTGCAGGGACTTGCTACCATTCAGCCACAAGAGCAGAGGTCAGGGCTCTGTGCAGGCCAGTCAAGTTCTTCCACACCGATCTCAACAAACCATTTGTGTATGGACCTCGCTTTCTGTATGGGGCCATTGTCATGCTGAAACAGGAAAGGGCCTACCTCAAACTGTTACCACAAAGTTGGAAGCATAGAATCGTCAAGAATGTCATTGTATGCTGTAGCATTAAGATTTCCATGGAACTAAAGGGGCCTAGTAAGAACCATGAAAAACAGCCCCAGATCATTATTCCTTCTCCACCAAAATGTACAGTTGGCACTATGCATTCGGGCAGGTAGTGTTCTCCTGGCATCCGCCAAACTCAGACTCATCTGTCGGACTCCAGATGGTGAAGCGTGATTCATCACTCCAGAGAACGCATTTCCACTGGTCCACAGTCCAATGGCGGCGAGCTTTACACCACTCCAGCCGCCACTTGGGGTTGCGCATGGTGATCTTAGGCTTGTGTGTGGAAACCCAATTCACTAAGCTCCAAACAAACAGTTATTGTGCTGACATTGCACAATGCGCTTCAGCACTCTGCGGTCCCGTTCTGTGAGCTTGTGTGGCCTACCACTTCGCAGCTGAGCCGTTTTTGCTCCTAGACGTTTCCACTTCACAAAAACAGCACTTACAGTTGACCGGGGCAGCTCTAGCAGGGCAGAAATGTGACAAACTGACTTGTTGGAAAGGTGGCATCCTATGACGGTGCCACGTTGAAAGTCTGAGCTCTTCGGTAAGGCCATTCTACTGCCTATGGAGATTGCATGGCTGTGTGCTCGATTTTAGATTTGCTGAAATAGCCAAATCTACTAATTTATATAGTGTATCTATACTGTTTTAAAGTGATTTTCACACACTGACACGTTTCTACCCTCAATAAGCTTAGTCAATTCTATGTATCTTGTTGCCATCATTACATTCCACTAGATGGCGTTCTTTCTATAGCATAGACCTCAGGGCTAAATACTGTACTGTAAAAGTATAAATAACTACTCCAATAACAAAGAGGAAGTTGGAACTGTTTTAGAGGGGGGAGGGGCTAGGATAATTCATTCACCAGAATGGCACAATGGCAGGACATTCTCGAACAGAGGTCTACAACAGAGGACGTTCTAAAACAGAGGCTTCTAGCTTTTGTTCCAGGCCAACACTAACACACCTGATTACACTAATCATGGTCGAGACTGAAGGCTCTGATTAGTTGATTATTGGAAACAGAAAATGTTAGTGCTGGGCTGGGACAAAAGCCTGTGCACCCAGTAGCTCTTCAGGAGCATAGTTGGGGAACAATGCACTAAGTTAATGTGTTGACCTGAGATGCTTTCTGATCGCCTGCATGGTAACATGAAGGATCACTTTGCTGTGAAAGGAATGTTAGGTGATTGTCTGAGTGATAGGGTTCACATACAGGTTATTGATGGAGACGCTTCCACAACAGCATGACAGACAGCACACCCACCCCCCAACAGCTGGCTCCAGCAGGCTACGTAATATAATTGGGTAAATGTCTGAGAGCCACGTGTGTGTGTGTGTGTGTGTGTGTACAGTATCAGATTGATGGCATAGAGAGAGCTCACTTTCATTCAGGGAAAAAAAAAACAGATTCAACCACAAAGACCAGGGTGGTTTTTCAATGCCTTGCAAAGATGGGCACTTTTGTTAGATGGGTAAAAAAAACAAGCAAACATTGAATATTAATTAATGATGCAGCTGTATGATGTCACACCAGCCTTCGCTTTGGCTCCCCCTCCTGTCCAGCTCAGGCATTCCGCGTCGCCGGCCTTCTAGCTTCTGCAGAACTTGCTGCTGGCAATCGCCCTTCATTCATCAACCCCGGACTTGTCTCGTCATCATTACACACCTGGTTCCAATCCCCACTCTATCAGTGTATATATACTCCCTCTGTCATTTGTCTTTGTCAGTCACTGTAAATGTTGCTTGTTTTCCCGAGAGGAATCTCTCCTACTATTTCCTGAGTACTTTATATTTCGCACTGTGGGTTTCGTCCCACTTTAAGCTAATGTTCTTTAATAAATTCAGTAGTTCTAAACCTGCGACTGCCTCCTGCCTACTCCTCTCTACACCTGTGACAGAATGACCGATCCAAGAAAACAGGAAGCATCAGGACATCCCGACCTCTCCGCTGTGGGACTGCCATGGACGAGGTGATACGAACCGTACGCCTGCAGGCTACACCACCACACTGGATGCTCTGACCGAGGAGTAGGGTTGATGCGAGCATTCTGACCTCAACGGATGTCAAGCACCCAAGCTAACTGGCTAAAATTAGCTAGCTTGCTAGCTACTTCCAGACAGTAATGAGGGAACACCTCACTCTGACAATTTCTCACCCTAGCAGAGCTGGCTAGGCTATTTGCATGTTATCCAGAGTGTTGGTGACTGTAACTGTGCTACTGGCAACAATTTAATTAAGCTTTTTTGCCAACGTTTACTGACACCGGCTATAATCAACGGGTGGTGAGCCCAGGGTTCCCATCTTGCCTCCATCGTGCGTCGTGGGACCAGTCGCCTGGGACGTGGATGAGGAGATCGTCGTCGGCAACAGGACACCCGGGGATGCCAGAACCCTTGAGGCGCTCCGGGCGAAGTACTGGTGGCCTGACATGGGGAGGACTGTGCACTACTACGTCCAGTCCTGTTCCGTCTGTGTGCAGTCCAAGGCGTTGAGACAGGCTCCCGCAGGGAAACTCCATCCTTTGCCGGTACCTCAGCGGCCTTGGTCACACCTGGCAGTTGACTTTGTGACTGACCTACCCCGGTCGGAGGGACACACGACCATCTTGGTGATCGTGGACCGGTTCTCCAAGATGGGTTAATTTTGTTCCTGTCGCCGGGCTGCCCTCTGCCTTACAGGTTGCTGAAGTCCTGTTCCAGCAGGTCTTCTGGATGTATGGAGTTCCGGAGGACATTGTCTCAGACCGTGGCCCCCAATTTACATCCCGGGTCGGGAAGGCGTTCCTGTCCCGGCTGGGGGTGACGGTCAGCCTCACATCCGGTTACCATTCCCCAGGTGAACGGGCAGGCAGAATGCACGAACCAAGAGCTGGGAAGGTTCCTGCGAAACTACTGCCTAGACAGGCCAGGTGAGTGGTCGTGCTTTCTTCCCTGGGCGGAGTACGCCCAGAACTCCCTGCGCCAGTCCTCCACACCTTTCCAGGCCTTCCTGGGCTGGCAACCTCCATTGTGTCCTTGGACTGGTACCGAGCCCAGTGATGTGCCTGCGGTGGAGGACTGGTTCCGGTCGGCAGAGGAGGTTCGCTCTGGACTACCACCCGGGGGACAGAGTGTGGCTCTCAATGCGGAACCTTCCCCTCCGCCTGCCCTGCCGCAAGTTAAGCCCCCGGTATGTGGGGTCGTTTATGGTCCTCCGGAAGGTCAATGACGTATCAGTCACCCTACAACTGCCCCCTCCATATAATAACATCTCTCCCACTTTCCATGTCTCTCTCCTCAGACCGGTGGTTCCTTGTCTGCTGGGGGGATTCGGCCCTGCTGCGGTGCCTCCGGTGGAGGTGGAAGGGGGTCCGGCATACAGAGTGGAGACGGTGCTGGACTCTCGTCAGCGGCGGGGTCGGGTCCAGTACCTAGTGGACTGGGCGGGATACGGTCCGGAGGAACGCAGCTGGGTCCGGACTGTGGACATCTGCAATCCGGCACGCTCCTCGACCTCCGGGTCGTCCGAGGGACCGTCAAGTGGCGGCAGGAGCCGCGCCTTTGGGGGGAGGGGTACTGTCACGTCTGTGCCTTCTACCTCGACGGTGCCTCTCCAGCCCCGGCGCTGGAGAGGATGGGAGCCACTCCCACGCTCCCATATTGTATAGGCGGCAGGTAGCCCAGCGGAGCTGGACCTGTGTCCGAATGGTGGCTGGTTTGAGTCCTGGGGCCGGGCACTGGAAAAAACAGGCGGAATGTACCTGACAACTGGAGGGCTCCTGGGTTCACATCCTCCAAACATTACCCTACTGTTGGACCCTTGAGCAAGGCCAACCACACATCGTGCTCTCCATCCAGCGGCGCTGCACTGCAGCTTGAACATGTGCTTGTCTAAAACTGTATGTTTGAGGTCTGCTGTTTAGGGGAATGAGAATAGAGCATTTTTTTGCTCGGTGTAACTAATGGACAAAGTTGTATTGTTTTGCATTGTATTGATTTGTATTGTATAGAAGTCAGCCAGAGTTGATGTGGGCCATCATTCAAACAAAGACATTACTTCCTGCCCACCAGTGCATGTATACAAACTATTTTTGCTATTCATGTATTATATTGTCCATTATTTCATTGTTTATTAAATTATGTTGTTAGCTAAACATATGACTATTTAATAGTAGTAGCCATAATTCATAAATGGCACCATGCAGGGTTCTGTATGGAACCATTTTGGTTCAGTGAAGAAAAACATCTAGGGTTCTGATCCATATATGAAGCAAGCAATAGAACTATTTTAGTATACAAAAACAGACAACACCCAACTACCCTCACTTGTCATAGCAGCAGAAACCATAGTGCTATCAGCTATCATAACATTTAGCACATTAGGGCTATACATAGTATCAATCTAGTTAAAGCTTTAAATGCTGTATCTGAACAAATTTGCCCACTGTTTATAATCAGTCGATACAGAATCTGGACGGAAGCCTAAATTCAAGGTTGAACTACAAAGTTTCTATGTCAGTATCCTCAAATAAAACCAAGCCCTGTGGTAGGTTATTGATTTGGTATTAATTTACCAGTAGGCTAAATCAGGTTCCTCACCTGGTGCATAAAGGGAGCCTAGTGGAAGACAATTAACATTCGTGTACACATGTTCAATCAAGCGTGTCCTCGGGACATTGAGCAAATCTACACAAACAAACCTAAGATCATCAATGCTATTTCCACAAATTAGACAAATTAGAATAGTATAAGTTGCCTATATTAGCCTATATTAGGGGAGCTTTTCAGGTGTCCCACACGGGGATCAAAGCGCCAGAGAGATTCCGCCCTGCCTCTCCTGCTCCTGGCGCACTTCCATAGTGGTGCTGATGTTGGGAAAGACGGAAGGAGAGAAAGAAGGGGGAGGAGAGGAAGGGGATGGGGAGGGGGCGCCGCACTGCTCTGTTTCAAGTTCAACACAGTGGCTCTGTTGCTGCAGAGTGAGAAACAGCCTTGACACACGGCCCGTTGCGGAACAACACACAGGACACAAACTCACTTTATCTGTTTCTGGGGGTATATTTCAGAGAAACGCATCTGTATTCCGTCATTCTTTATTTCTTTGAATGAAAAAGAAAACGTTTATATAAGTGAGATATAAAGCTGGTAATAATTGTGCATCGCATTGGGATTGAAAAGGCAGGCGACAGGCGCTTCACTGAGTGATTTGTTCTTTGGCTCTGGCGTTATAGATGGAGAGGGAGTGCACATTTCAGACCAGATCGCTTTCCGATAGCGCGTGTGGATTGAATTGAACTGCGGAATTGAGACGGAAGGCATTCTTGATTCTAGAGGAAGAATTATGCAAAAATCCAACGGGAAAATCCAACTAAATGTTTTATCTCTAATTGAAAGGGGTTGATTTATAACGCATGTGGTTGACATAGCCTACCTAAATGGTGCATTAGTATACATATAAACTTGCCACGCAATTGGATACATTGGGTAGTCATAGTCTTAGAGTTTATTGTAAAATCGAAATAAATTGGATAATTAATCTTGCCACGTTTAAAATATATATTTTTTATGAGGTCAAATAATGGGAATTTAGCACCACTATAACCAGTCTTAGTACTTTACACGAATAGGCTTTTTTTTCATCTATTGGAAACTAATTTAAATATTTTGGATTTTGAAGAAATGGCAATCAACATAGACACTGAATTCGAGAAATCTAACCTGGGAGTGCGCGGCAGCGCGCCCGCTAACGAGGCTCAGGAGACGGAGAAACTTCTCAGCCCCGTGACCACCGAGCCCGCTGGGGGCAACGGTATGAAAATGTCCTCCACCGTCAACGTGGGGAGCGACAAGAACCTGGATGCAGACCAGAACGGCCACAGTGTGCCTTTTAGGTCGGGTTCTGCAGGGCACCTGGCCGCTGCCCCCCTTTCCCCGTCCCGGGTCAGTTTGAGTCGCAGTTGCACCTCTTCCATCGGGAACACCGCGGTCCAAGAGGCGCAAAAGCCCAAAGACTATCTTATACTGGTCATATTGTCCTGCTTCTGCCCTGTCTGGCCCGTCAGCATTGTTGCTTTGGTATATTCAATTATGGTAAGTGGATATCTGTCGTCTGTCTAGGAAAGTGGTGTCTAAAAACGCCTGTCGTTTCTTGTCAATTCACTGTTCATCACTGTCCATGCTGTATTGATATAGAAAACATTAGGGGATAAGGGAATCATTATTTTCAATTTCTTAATAAAATAGACCTAGAATATAAACACTAGTAATAATCTCAAACAGCCTAAATTCTACGACCTTTTGCCACTAAATCGTACCCTATAGCCCAGTTGAATTCGAAAGCCCTTTTTTTTTACACATTATTGATCAAGTGTAGGTCTAAGGCAGTGGTCACCAACCGCTCGATCACAATCGACTGGTCGATCTCCAAGGCATTCCTAGTCGATCGCCAAACATTTCGGTAAAAACCCCAACGATAAAGCCGTGTGTTCCTATTTATTTTATTTGTCTCGGGCTGTTGGCGGTAGGTACACCCGATTCAGCTGACCTGCGTGCCTGATAGGCGAACTGTTGCCCTTTGAATCATTTAATGTATCTGAAGGTAAAAACTCTGCCTTCCCGGAGGGCCCGGAGAGAAAATCAAGTGCACTGTAGGCCACCGCTGGCCAATCAGATGGCTCAAATGACCGTGTCTGCAGTAACGTTGCAGGCATAAAAGAAAGCTACAGCAAAGTTGATACTGTGAGATTTAAACACGTTTAAACCATGACTAGAAAGAGACTGTCAACGAATACAGCAAAGAGTTTAAATCTCACAGAGTTTAAATTCTTACTCAGCACTGTCAACACTTTGTATTCAACACTTTTATAATCCATAAAATGCGTGATCTTCCTATTTCCACTTAGTGCTACAAGAAGCACTGCAGTCGTAATTAATTAGCAGGACAGTGTATCGATTGGCTTGTGTTGTTGTTATTATTAGCAGCTTGGGTCTTTTTTAATATCAAGGAATATTTCACTTTCTATGTTCATAGGATTAACAACATGCATTTCTGCATGAGGCAGAAATAATGCGGTGCGACTCGAGTTTTGCCATCAGCTGGAAGACGGTGTCCCTTTTTGGTCAGTGACAGTGGAGGAAAGGGAGAGCGGAGGGATGTTGAGAGGCGGAACCTCAGAAGACTGAGGTTCCGCCTCTCAACATCCCTCCGCTCTCCCTTTCCTCCACTGTCACTGTCCTCAAATTAATATAATTGGTTCAGAGTTTGTTTTGATATATTTAGGTTCTTGCATGTAGTCCTCCAGAGATTCAGGCAAAATGTTACAGCTTTTGGGCATGGCAGCATAGGCTACAGTAGAAACGACAAAGTATGCATTTCTTTCTCAACTCAGGACTCAGGAGAGAGACACTGTCCTACTTCCACTTAGGTGGATAGGTTGTATAAATGCAGCGGCTATCAGTGACATTATTATATCCAGCCATGGTCATCTGAAGCCTGCTGGACCTAGACAATTGGCCTATAATGGGAAGATGTACAATGTAGTTCCTACACCTCCCTGAATAAGGGTTACAGCAATGTGTGTGTGTGCTCATATCCTTTCTTATTAGTGGTACATGTTAGATGGTGCTTTATTTGACTGTCTACATTTGAATGTGCGTGCACATGTGTGTATCTGTATATAGCCTGTACATCATGTATAGTGGGCATGTGTGTGATGGTATCTCCCTCTCAATGCCGGTCCTACCTGCCTGGGGAGACAGTTGCTTGCAGTCAGAAATGAATTGTCATCCTGTACTGAGCTGAATGCAGTCCAGTCGAAGAGTCTGGTGTCTAACTGGTTTTCCAGCCAGAGCCAGTCAGTCAGTAGCAGTTTCCCCAGTGTGTCTGGCCTCGTAGTCCCAAATGGCACCCTATTCCTTATATAGGGCCCATAGGGCTCTTGTCAAAAGTAGTGCACTATGTAGGGTATAGGTTTCCATTTGGGGAGCAGCCGGTTGTGGAGGCTGCTGGTTCATGTTTAGCCCTGTGGGCCTCCCTATCTCGCTCCTCACTGCAGTAAGGCCACAGCTCAGTGCTCTGCAGCCTCCACTTCTCTCCGGCTTTAAGGAATTTTAGCTTTGCTGTTGCCACTCTTAGAAAGAAACGTTTCTAAAAAGTGATAGGGTTCTACCAAGAACCGTTTTCATTTTGGAGAAACCTTTTTGGAAGACGAGGGTTCATTATTTGTTTATTTGGATCCTCATTAGCTTTTGCAGAAGCAGCAGCTACTCATCCAATGTAAAGGGAAAAGGTTTATCTAAAACCTTTATTATCCTAAGAACCATTTTTGGAAGAAAAGGTTCTTTGATGATTCTTTGGAAGGCAAGAAGGGTTGACATGTGGCCTGATGTGGCCTGTAAACCCGGAGTTTCCTAACCACTGTGTTAGAGTATAACTAGGCCCTCAAAAAAAGGCCTTATGTTATAGGTTATGTATTGTCATAAATAGTTTTAAACGCTAATAAGGCTGGAGGAACCGTTCAAAGAGGGTTCTAGGAAGAACCCTTCAAAGATAAAATGGTTATTGGTAGAACTGTTTATAGAGGGTTCTGGGAAGAACATTTCGAAGATGAAGGAGTTCTTGGCAGAACCCTTCATAGAGGGATATAGGTAGAATCATTTACAGGGGTTTCTATGAAGCACCAAAAAGGGTTACCCTGCTATGGGGACAAACGGAATAACCATTATGGTTCTACTTAGCACCTTTTTTTATTTTCTTTTGAGTGTAGTTACTAGAGAAGTTTTGGAGAGGGTTGTGTTGAAACTACTGAGATGTTAAAGGTGTTTTTTTTATAGATCACATTACACTGCTTTTATGAGGCGGAAACCTCCACAGAGTTTGTGTCTGACTTAAGTTGTGACTGGCCAAAATGTTGGTGGCGGTTCTATGCTAGGTTAAAGTGATGAAAAACCAGATTTGGCTCATGTGTCCTCTATCTTTGGGCTTGCAGAATGACTCAATGACAGGGACGGCACACAAAAATTAACATTTAAGTTTACAGAAAATGTTCTAACAACAGTTCTCTCCAAATGGACCCAACATCCTAGCTGAAGTCTTTGACATGAACAACTGTTCCTCATTCTCACCAAAGACACTCCCAGTGAGACAGAGACAGAGGGAGGGAGAGAAAGAGAGGGAAGAGAAGAGAGGGAAGGGGATAGAAACCAGAGATGGCCACTAACTCAATAGAAGGCGAGAGAAGTCAATTGAGCCTTTCTGCAGAGGGCAAATTGCAGCAGTTAGCCAGCTACGCAGCTCTGATAAACATCCTCTCAGTCCTGAGGGGAGCAAGACACACCCACCCACCCACACACACACACACACACACACACACACACACACACACACACACACACACGGGGAAGGGTGATACGGGGATAGGAATGATTATTTAGACAGCCTACAGATTGCCTAGAATGGATTTTCAAACACTGAAACCGAACAGAATTTAATCAAAAGGGAAACAGAATAAATCCCAAAATATTTATTTAAAAAGTGTAAAATTACTTTTTTCGACATTCTGTACTTACATTTGTGGATACATTCATTCCAAACAATCGGTAAATAATAGAGGTTATTGCTCAACCACCTAAGGCATAAACAAAGTTATGCTGTATTGTACATTATTAACTGGGTGGTTTGTGCGTAAGAACAGCCCTTAGCCGTGGTATATTGGCCACACCTCCTCGGGCCTTATTGCTTAAGTATATTTTGTACAACCACCAATGGACAACTCAAGTACAGTAAGAGAGCTGTACTGAGGGCTATTGGTATTGAGGTTGCGGCTGGCGGACACAGAATACGTGGAGTCAATTATGTGGAATGGAGAGGCAGAGAGAGGCAGGGTTATAGGCTTTTATTGGCAATGTAGGCCTCTCCAGGTAATGGTACTGACTGCCACGCCCAAACTGCTACTGCACACTCAGCACATTCACTGGTGAAATATGGATTGCAGGCTTCAGCCCAATGGATCTTTTTCTATTTCTGTTTAGGTGTGCGAAGGGGGAGCCATGTGTGTGTGTGTGTGTGTGTGCACATGTCTAAATGGCTGATTAGTATTTTTTTATTTTATTTAACCTTTATTTAACCAGGTAGGCCAGTTGAGAACAAGTTCTCATTGACAACTGCGACCTGGCCAAGATAAAGCAAATCAGTGCGACAAAAACAACAACACAGTTACACATGGGATAAACAAACATACAGTCAATAACACAATAGAAAATCTATGTACAGTGTGTGCAAATGTAGTAAGATTAGGAAGGTAAGGCAATAAATAGGCCATAGTGGTAAAATAATTACAATTTAGCATTAACACTGGAGTGATAGATGTGCAGATGATGATGAGCAAATAGAGATACTGGGGTGCAAATGAGCAAAAATAACAATATGGGGATGAGGTAGTAGGGTGGGCTATTTACAGATGGGCTGTGTACTGGTGCAGTGATCGGTAAGCGGCTCTGACAGCTGATGCTTAAAGTTATTGAGGGAGATGGTAGTCTCCAGCTTCAATGATTTTTGCAATTCGTTCCAGTCATTGGCAGCAGAGAACTGGAAGGAATGGCGGCCAAAGGAGGTGTTGGCTTTGGGGATGACCAGTGAAATATACCTGCTGGAGCGCATGCTACGGGTGGGTGTTGCTATGGTGACCAGCGAGCTGAGGTAAGGCAGAGATTTACCTAGTAAAGACTTATAGATGACCTGGAGCCAGTGGGTTTGGCAACGAATATGTAGTGAGGGCCAGCCAATGAGATGAATGGTAGTATATGGGGCTTTGGTAACAATACGGATGGCACTGTGATAGACTACATCCAATTTGCTGAGTAGAGTGTTGGAGGCTATTTTGTAAATGACATCGCCAAAGTCAAGGATCGGTAGGATAATCAGTTTTACATGGGCATGTTTGGCAGCATGAGTGAAGGAGGCTTTGTTGGGAAATAGGAAGCCGATTCTAGATTTAATTTTGGATTGGAGATGCTTAATAAGAGTCTGGAAGGAGAGTTTACAGTCTAACCAGACACCTAGGTATTTGTAGGTGTTCACATATTCCCGGCGTGCGGGTGCGGGCAGCGTTCGATTGAAGAGCATGCATTTAGTTTTACTAGCATTTAAGAGCAGTTGGAGGCCACGGAAGGAGTGTTGTATGGCATTGAAACTTGTTTGGAGGTTTGTTAACACAGTGTCCAAAAAGGGCCAGATGTATAAAAACCTTGATGGAAGGGGCAGTTCTAAGATAGTCCGGGAGGGAGGTCCAGAGGTGTGGGGAAAAAGAGCTGAAGGTTCGGTCTCCCATCGTCCAGAGACGTATAGAGGGGATGTGTAGCAGTGGGGAATGGCCAGAGCGGAGAGAGCGTGAGGGTCTGTGGGTGATGATGAGGTCACTGAGGTAATTAGGGCTTTGGCCATTTAAGGCTTTGTAGGTTAGGAGGAGGACTTTGAAGTGTATCCTATAGTGAACTGGGAGCCAGTGGAGTTGGGCGAGTATGGGGGTTATGTGGGCTGACTTTAGGCGGCGCTGTTCTGAATGAGTTGTGAACGGTTGATGGATTTGGCTGGAAGACCGGAGAGAAGGGTTTAATGAGTCCAGGTGGGCCAGGAAGTCAGCAGCCATGAAACATTTGGGGGAATCCACATGTATATTAAAAATCACCCAATACCTCTTTATGCCAGGTTTCAGTTAACAGTATGAGGTCAGAGCCATCGTCGGAAATAAAATCGGATTTATTGGTCAGAGACTGGGTGTTAAAAAGTACAATACGAACAGGGTTTGTGGGGCCAGAGGCAGCCACACATTTGTGCAAAGGCTGCAATAGACTGTAGTCTACAGCCCGAGGCAAATGATGCGTGCGTCTGTGCAACGTTATGGAGTTGATGTTATTATTGCAATTTGCGTTAATGTTGTAACCTCGGCCAGAGCCCCAGTGCACAATTTTTTGGGGGAAGAGTTCCGATTATTTAAACCTTGGTTTCCCTCTACGTAGGAGTTCATGTGTCGGCGGTGGAAGGCTTCGAGAAGGTAACCATGATAAAAATTAGCAGACCGACCGTGGTTGAAGGAGTCCTACAGGTTCCGACAGGTATAGTAGATCATTCAGGGCACGCTAGGATGGTAACTGCGGACCACGGAGAGATTGAGAATCCAGAGGCAGTAGAGCGACGGAGGGTGGGACATTTTTCCCCGGAGAGAAGCGGCATCCAACTCGTGCCAGCATACTCTCACCTGGAAGTCAGTGTTCCCTCTGAAAGCTTGGAAAGGACAGTGGTGAAAAGAGTACTGAATTGTCGTACATGAGTACAAATATAGATACCTTAATAGAAAGTTAATCAAGTAAAAGTGTAAGTCCCCCAGTAAAATACTACTTGAGTAAAAGTCTAATAGTATTTTGTTCTAAATACACTATCAGTCAAAAGTTGTTTTTTTTAAACACCTACTCATTCAAGGGTTTGTCTTTATGCTTACTATTTTCCACATTGTAGAATAATAGTGAAGACATCAAAACTATGAAATAACACACATGGAATCGAATCATGTAGTAAGCAAAAAAGTGTTAAATAAATCTAAATATATTTTATATTCAAGATTCTTCAAATAACCACCCTTTGCCTTGATGACAGCTTTGCACACTCTTGGAATTCTCTCAACCAGCTTCATGAGGTAGTCACCTGGAATGCATTTCAATTAACAGGTGTTCCTTTTTAAAAGTTAATTTGGGGAATTTCTTTCCTTCATAATGCGTTTGAGCCAATCAGTTGTGTTGTGACAAGGTAGTGGGGGTATACAGAAGATAGCCCTATTTGGTAAAATACCAAGTCCATATTATGGCAAGAACATATCAAATAAGCAAAGAGAAACAACAGTCCATCATGGACATGAAGGTCAGTCAATCTCAGACATTTCAAGAACTTTGAAAGTTTCTTAAAGTGCAGTTGCAAAAACCATCAAGCGCTATGATGAAACTGGCTCTCATGAGGACCGCCACAGGAATGGAAGACCTAGACTTACCTCTGCTGCAGAGGATAAGTTCATTAGAGTTACCAGCCTCTGAAATTGCAGCCCAAATAAATGGGCTGCAATTCACAGAGTTCCAGTAACAGACACATCTCAACATCAGCTATTCAGAGGAGGCTGTGTGAATAAGGCCTTCATGGTCGAATTGCTGCAAAGAAACCACTACTAAAGGACACCAATAATAAGAAGAGACTTGCTTGGGCCAAACAACAACAACAAGGAGAGTGATGGAGTGCTACATCAGATGACCTTGCCTCCACAATCCCCCGACCTCAACCAAATTGAGATGGTTTGGGATGAGTTGGACCGCAGAGTGAAGGAAAGGCAGCCAAAAGGTGCTCAGCATATGTGGGAACTCCTTCAAGACTGTTGGAAAAGCATTCCAGGTGAAGCTGGTTGAGAGAATGCCAAGAGTGTGCAAAGCTGTCATCAAGGCAAAGGGTGGCTATTTGAATTTTCTTTGGTTACTACATGATTCCATATGTGTTATTTCATAGTTTTGATGCCTTCACAATTTTTCTACAATCCAGAAAATAGTAAAAATAAAGAAAAAACATTGAATGAGTAGGTGTTCTAAAACTTTTGACCGGTAGTGTATACTTAAGTATCAAAAGTAAATGTCATTGCTAAAATACAGTATACTTAAGTATCAAAAGTACTTAAGCAAACCAGACAGCACCATTTTCTTGTTTTAAACATTTACAGAGAGCTAAGGGGACACTTCAACACTCAGACATCATTTACAAACAACACATTTTTGTTTAATGAGTCTGCCAGATCAGGGGCAGTAGGGATGACCACGTGTGTGAATTGGACCATTTCCTGTCCTGCTAAGCATTCTACATTTAACATTTCTACATTTAAGGTACTTTTGGGTGTCAGGGAAAAAGTACATTATTTTCTTTAGGAATGTAGTGAAGTAAAAGTAAAAGTTTTCCCCAAAAATATAAATAGTAAAGTAAAGTACAGATACCCAAAAATGTTACTTAAGTACTTTACAGCACTGGTAAAGGACACCTGATGTTAACAGATAGGGGTGTGATACTGAATGTTGAACAACGGACATATGTACGTACATAGGAATCAATGTAATGACAGTGCAGACACAGGAAAATTGATATTCAGTGCTTAGCCAAAACCTGATAGCAGTTATAGGACTAAGGCAATGGATCATTTTGTATAGATAGACTCATAACATACTGCAGTGTTGTAGCAGCAATTAGCCATTACTGAAGTATGCCTGATGATAGAGTACTACACCCTACTACATTTAACCTGGACTAAAAAACATTTTCAATTTTGCTTTATAGTTCTGAACTTATTCTGTCCCCTTAATGTTGTATGTTAAGGACAAAACAATGCACCATTGTCATTTATGTTTCCTCGAATACATGACCGTGGATTTATTGGATTCCCATGTAATCACCTTTCACTAGCAGTGTGTTAAACTATGTGAATCATCAGTCTACCTCTGGAATAGAATAATGGAATACTTTCTCCAGCCCGTCTCTTCCTTAGAGATACAATCGAGCCCTCGTACAAGCCTTCTACACACCATCCAACTTACTGTCCACATGTACCACCTCCCAGCTCTTCCCTGGGGGAAAACAACCATTGATGAGGATTCATGATGCCCTATGTGAATACTTACAAGGTGTATCTGTCCATCCTCAAGGAGAGATGTAATGAGGCTGTTGTAAGCAGAAAGGTAGAAACATTGTTTTCAGCGATCCGTCTCGGTCAGATCAGTGATCTCTTAACAAGGCGTCCTATTAGTTCAGGTACCAATCATGATGGGAATACAAAACGAAACGTTAAGTGATTGGTAAATTAACTGTCAAAATCTAACCAATTGTTTTTAGACAAACTGTAGACTGACCAATATAATGTGGTTAAGATCAGTGATCTTTTTCAGGGACGTAACATCCAACTGATAAAGGTGTGGAGTTGTTGAATCAGGTGTTTCAGTGAACTCTTACACACCAGGGTTTCCTAACCCTGCCCTGCCCTTGGGCTCTGTTCCAATACTGTCCTTCCTCCCTTAAAGCGGTCACTGATCTGGCGTGACTGGATTGGTAGAAGCTAGGTAGGTGGTAGTGGAACTCTTGATCTCGCCTGTCAAATAATGTTAGATCAGCGATTACTTCAAGGAGGGAGGAAAGGAAAGGAGACATTTTAGAGTTATCTGAATACACACGGTCATACACACACACACACACACACACACACACACACACACACACACACACACACATTCTCTCTCTCTCCTAGCAAACCCTCCCTACAGTACAGATGCTCTCCTCCCTGGGACCACACTCTTCATTATTAATGACAGCAGCAGGCTGGAGGGAGGGAGAGTACTTTCTCATAGCTCTCCATCTTCTAATTCTTTCTCTTTCTCCCTCTCTCTCTCGCCCTATCCTCCCACTTTCTCTCTCTCTCTCTCTCTCTCTCTCTCTCTCTCTCTCTCTCTCTCTCTCTCTCTCTCTCCATCTATCTCTGTGTCTCTCTCTGTCTCTCTACCTCCATCTTCCTCTCCGTATCTTTCTCTCATCTCTGATTTCCTCCTCTCTCCATCTCTCATCTCCGATTTTCTCTCTCTCTCTCTCTCTCTCTCTCTCTCTCTCTCTCTCTCTCTCTCTCGCTCTCTCTCTCTCTCTCTCTCTCTCTCTCTCTCTCTCTCTCTCTCTCTCTCTCTCTCTCTCTCTCTCTCTCTCTCTCTCTCTCCATCTCTCTCTCCATCTCTCTCTCTCTCTCTCTCTGTCCCGCCACCTCTCTCCAGCCTCGACTGCAGTGTGAACAACCACAGGGCTGGGGGAGGGGATGTGATGTGTGTGTTTGGTGTGTGGGTTGTACTGTAGAATGACAACAACATTGGTGGAATGAGTGGCCAGCTTTTTGCTGAATTTCACATTCATAAGAAAAATATGAGCAGGTCTCCTTCTCCCCGTAAATCAATACAACCATTTATTACCTAGACTGGAGGCTTCCTTCCACCTACCCCGAGCTACTAACACACACACACACACACACACACACACACACACACACACACACACACACACACACACACACACACACACACACACACACACACACACACACACACACACACACACACACACACACACACACACACACACACACACACACACACACACCAGCTGATTGGCTGGCAGTCTCTGACTCAGGCTTATCTGACTACCAGTGCACTGTGTGAGTTCCTGCCGCACTAGAGACAGCGAGGCTCATCGGTAGAGGGAGGAAGGACAGGGGAAGGGTAGGGGGGAGAGAGAGAGGGAGAGGGGGGGAGAGGGATGAAGGGGAGGATACACGGAAGGAAAGAGCGATGGAAAGAGGGATGGAAAGAGGGTGCATACACACCTGTCATCTAGGGAGCTCTTCCCGCACACACACATATCAGAGAATAACCAGGGAAACACAATGGTTCAATGCTTTATTTTACAGGAACAATGGCTCACTCACACATTGCTCTATAGTACCTCAAAACAAAACTGATCTTCTACCTGAGAACTACAATGAGAACATTTTATGCTTGTGTCAGAAGTCTCCAGCTTCATGAAGCTGAATAGAATACCCATTTAATTTAGTTATTCTGCCTCCAAATTGCTTCGTGTTACACAGGCTTTAAATGACAATATCTACAGGTAACTGCCAAAATAAAGGAAACACTTGAGTAAATGAGGGATACAAAGTATATTGAAAGCAGGTGCTTCCATACAGGTGTGGTTCCTGAGTTAATTAAGCAATTAACATCCCATCTGTCACGAGTGGGTGTAGAGAGAGACCAAGGAGCAGCGCAGCGATAGTTTGACATTGTTTATTTAAACTATAAACACAAATGTCACGAACTATACAACCAAAAAACAACGAAGAAATAACAAAGAACGGAAACACACTTACTGTCACAGTGACTGTTGAATAATAATGACCCACACACAGGTGGATGTGTGGGGTGCCTAAATACAATCTCCAATCAGAGACAACCCTTTACAGCTGTCTCTGATTGAGGATCATTGCTTCCCCTAGTTAGGGTGTGAGGGCTCGGCTGTGGTCCTACCACTCCCCTTATTGGGAGTAAGGTCTAACCACAGCCAAACCCTCACACCATCATGCTTTGGGTCATGTATAAAAATGCCCAGTTGCCCATTATTTTGGCTACCATGGCAAGAAAAAGAGATCTGTGACTTTGAAAGAGGGGTCTCAAAGGAGGGAGTTTAAAGTGTGTGTGTGTCAGTCACCAGATCTCAACCCAATTAAACACTTATGGGAGATTCTGGAGCGGTGCCTGACACAGAGTTTTCCACCACCATCACAAAAACACAAAATTATGGAATTTCACGCAGAAGAATGGCGTCGCATCCCTCCAATAGAGTTCCAGACACTTGTAGAATCTATGCCAAGGTGCATCGAAGCTGTTCTGGCTCGTGGTGACCCAACGCCCTATTAAGACACTTTGTGTTGGTGTTTCCTTTATTTTGGCAGTTACCTGTATATTATAGGTATTTACATATGGCATCTGCTTTTTGCACATATACTGAATGTGTGTATATGTCTTTTTGATTTGTTCGTCAACCCTTGCAGTTTTGGTACCACACAGCATATTGAAAAAGTAGACAAACATTAAATATAGCATCACTGGTTCTCAGCAGAAATAATGTGTTCAATTGAAGGGTCCTGTTCTGGATCAGTCCTGATGAAGAACTACAGCATAAAGGCATATTTTCTTTTTAAATTAATTGCTAAATAATAATGACTGTGTTCTGTTTAAGATTATGATTTGTGTTCCTCCCTGCCCGCTCATGAACGTAACTATCACCCCCAGTTCTGAATTTCAATGAGGCTGCCGCAACGCAGACAGCATCATGCATAGCCAGTAGCTGCTCTAACAGCAAGTGTTGAATCTCATCTGGATGTCCCGCCTTGTTAAGACACACAGACACGCACACAAGTGCACACACACATGCACTCAAGTGCGGGCGCCACACACACACACAACAGCAAACGGTGAATCCCGCCTTGCTAAGACACACACACACACGCAAGTGCACATACACACACGCGCATCCCTAGCTAATAGTGAGTTACTGTATTATGCCAATGTAATATCATTTAAATAAAACATTAAGGGGTATTATGCAGGAGATTGGGAAGAAAGTGTTCTAGAAGTGGGATCACCATTACAGCAGAGCCTCCAGTCATCTCCATAGACATTATGGTTTAATAAATCCCCCAGTTAGAATACTCTTTCATGCCACCATTATGTGGTTAAAACTGATCTGACTTTGATCTGACACAGACCGTCGTAGAGGCCAGTCCAGCACCATGGACAGCACCCACATGCTTCTTGAAGTGCTTTTGGTTTCAAGCTCAAATAGCACTGTAGTTCTGCAGTTAGCATTTTGTTATGATTGGTTAGATTTTGGTTTTACAATCTGTTGATTTCAGAAACAGATAATACACCACTGTACCCCAGTCTAAGAGGCTGAGGTTGGCCACTGAGTGTGGAGGTGTCTTTTTAGGTAATTTGGAGAGATGCCTGTTGAGTTGAGATCTGTGTGTAGCTATTGATCTCCATAATGCAGTGTAGTGGGGTTGTGTGTGTGAGGGGTTAATGGGGAAAATGTGGTGTACTAGGGAAGCCTGGGTAGTGCAACCTGGTGACATCATCAGAGGTTAGTTGTCTTTTGTGTCTCTTGGTCAGTCAGGAGGGCAGCAAATCAGATCTCAACTTTCTACTGGTCACGTGTCACGATCATCCAAAGAGAAAAATTAAGGGCTATTATCAAGGCCTACACTACACTATTCATCAACTTCAACCATTAACATTCATCAACTTCAACCATTAACATTCATCAACTTCAACCCATAACATTAATCAACTTCAACCAATAACATTCATCAACTTCAACCAATAACAACCTATAGGCTCTGCAGACAAAGTTTGATATTCATTGAATAGGCCTCATATTGGATATACTTTATACAACAAGGATAACTTATTGATCAAGTCGTTATCGTAAAATGTTCAATAAAGTACCTAGCAAAAGGTGAAATAAATTTAAGGTCTGCAATGAAATGGTCCCACATGTTGTTGAGCTGTAGGAAATCTCAGTTAGTATTCATGTTCATTCTCTTTTAAAGCCATTTCTCTGTGGATTAATGCCTAGCAGCTGCTAAATATATATGGATTTAAGGGTTTCAGTTGTAAGATTCAGTTTTCCAACAAGAGAACAACTCATACAGACAGGAAGTAAGACATCAGACAGTTTGACTATAAGATACCTAAAAGATGACACGAGAAAAGGCATAGTTCAAGATTTGAGTTCAAGTTCATAGGTCGCTCTAGATAAGATTGCATGTAAAATTACCAAAATGTAAAACGTAACAACTCAAAATTGTGTCATGACTGTTGTGTGTAAATGCGCCTGGCCTTGTGCTGTGTGTTCTCTTCTCTCCTCTTCAGTCCAGAAACAGCCTGCAGTCGGGAGACTTGGACGGCGCTAAGAGACTGGGTAAACTGGCTCGACTCCTCAGTGTCGTTTCCATAATCATGGGAGTGCTCATCATAGTCGTCTATGTAACGGTCTCTGGTAAGTAACACACACACACACACACATACACACATGCACATAAACACACACACACACACACACACACACCCACACACACCCACACACTGCATAACAATTCCAAGGTAATATATGAACATACATAAACATACACCAGTCTCTCATCAATCACGTTGATGCCTGGAAAGTGTGTGTGTCAGCTCAGCAGATTTCTGAGCTCTGTGTGGCTTGATTAAAGACTGCAGCTATAGCAGGCTGGCTTTGTGGCAAGGAGAGTATCCCTCCAGCTGTTTCAGCTACAGACCAGCCTGTCATACTGTAGGAATGACTGGACCTTAACCTCTCTCTCTCTCTCTCGCTCTCTCTTGCTCTCACCTCCCCCGCTCTCTCTTCCCTAACAGTAACAGGTGTATAGACCATGAAACAAGAGCACTGCTGCAAGCCAAGCAGCACGGAAAAAATATATAAATTCTTGTTGATTCTGAGATGAAAGAAAAAAAAATCATCATCACCTGCTCCACACTGTAATTAAGGTCAAGGCAAACAATTAAGAAGAGTAGGAACTACAGTAGGAAATACAGTAGAAATACAGTAGAAATACAGTAGCAAATTAATAAACCAAACCAAAAAGATACAGATATGCATGCATTAGATTCCAGTAATATTGGCTTGATGATGAAAAAGAAAATCCTTGATATAAAAAGTGTACTTTAAAAGAACGTTGGACGATTTACTTTTGGTTTGAGGGACTTGCTACTCTCATTCGATTCTCTGTGGAGTAAAAATACTCTTAAGATGAAGAAGAGAGGGATGAACAGAGGAATAAAGTGATTCAAACTTTTCTGTATCAAGAATGGAAGGAGACCTTGAAAATGGACTCCAAGCTTTGGACTACAAACATCAAGACAGCTGAATAATAACCGAAATATATACCTGGTTGGCCTGACCTCCTGCATTAAAAGCATATACAGATATATTTGCAATATAAATATATATAGATGAATATATCCATTTACGTTTTATAAAAGTTGTGTATGTTGGGCTGAGCTGCGATGATTGAGACTGTTAAATTAAGATGGCTGCCTGACCGGCAGTGGCTGTCACCTAATATGGTTTGCCAAAGGATGTAATATTTGACCAGGGAACACAATTCAGAGAAAATGTTTTGGAATTTATGTTGTTTATTTTGTAGGTTTTTGACAAAAATAAGAGACCACTTGCATGCATGTCTTGACTGTAGATAGCCAACCTTTTTCATTTTGTTTGTGAATCAATATTTGTTTGTCTGTGTTTTTACTTTGGGATCAAACAAGCCAGTTACTTAGAGACTTTGGAGAGTGAGTTGTACATAATGTGAGTGTGTCGGCCCCTGTGGGTTGACCCCCTCCCCCTCTCTTCTACCCCCCCTCTCCAACCCTCCTTTCCCCTGCCTTGCTGTGGGAGGAGTCTGACTATATTGATGTGCATGCCTACCCTCCCCATCCCCTCCCCAAACATCCATGCCAGAGCATAGCCATAAGTCTGAGGATATTCAATTAGTCAGAACCTTTACTCTCTCCTTACCCACTTCCCCCATAGCTCCCCCTCCAACCCCAATCTCATTACTTGGACTGTTAAAGTAACTTGTTTCACTGAATGTATTTTGTAGTACTACAGAGACCAACACTAATCCTTAACCTATTGCCACCATGCTGTATTGGTATGACATGTATTTATATGAAGAATATATATGCAATATTATATAGGCATGCTTTGGGCTAAACAGTACCCAGGTTTTTGTATGTCACTGTAAAGGACCCACTGTAACGTTAAAGGAACATTGTTTTGAGGTTTGATTGATTGACTGGCAGTAGTTATCTCTGTACATGCACTGTAGCACACCAATTTGTCTGCGTTCAAATGTGCCACCATGCCATCTGGAATAAGTCACAGTTTGTTCAGATTCAACTACGGTAACACAGCAAAGGACTGTTATATTGACACACTTCAGATGTTTACTGCAAGGTCATAACACCTCTTATAAAGCCTTCATAACCACTACATAATGCTTCATAACACCCTTGTTTGGATTACTACTCATAACTCAGTACTTTAAGTTGACATTAGCGATTATTAATGGTTCTTGATTCCACTGCTTGTCTTATCAAGGGCTAATGTAGGTGTTAGCTACACACGAGACCAAAGAGAGAGAATTATATGACAATGATTTGATTGCATTTATCTGGCCTGAATTTAAAATGTTCAAAGAGATATGAAGTGATTGATAAAGCACCTGTAATTGGTGAAATAGGTCACCTTATGGACATTTTCAAGTTCTCTAGAGGATTAAAACGATGAACACCTATTGGTGAATAAAAAAACAATGCTGCCCCTGTACAAGCATGCAAAGCACTTGATCAATCCAGATCCAACCCAAAACGAGCATTGACAAACCATTTCCAATCAGAAAGTCACAGCAATTAAAACCTGGAAACTCTCTTTTTTTTTTTACCTTTATTTTACTAGGCAAGTCAGTTAAGAACAAATTCTTATTTTCAATGACGGCCTAGGAACAGTGGGTTAACTGTTCAGTGGGCAGAACGACAGATTTTTACCTTGTCAGCTCGGGGATTCGATCCAGCAACCTTTCGGTTACGGGCCCAACACTAAATGTTAAAATGACAATATCATTTTAACATTTTTGGCATCGGTACTGTATTTCTGGACCACAGCTGGTGAATGACTCAACATGGTCACAATGTTGAAAAGTACTGACCTCAAGAAAGCCTTACAGTACATCTTTGGGTATGATAACCAAAAGGGTAGTAAGTTTATGTTGCTATACAAGTTATATTGTACAATAGGAAGCGCCAGCAGCTACCGTGTGCTTCACTGGACAGATGGGATGAAGAGACATCCCAGTCTAAAGAGCTCTAAATGTTTATCTCTGGGCAACAGGCATGCACAAAATAACTTCCCACACGCCTAATGGGCTTTTAGAAACCTGACTTGGGGGGGGAGAAAGTAGATGGCTGTTTTTATGTCAGATGTTTTATGTAAGAGCAAATGGCAGAGAGAGAGATCCAGCAGGAGAGGTTCAGTGACTGTCTGCCATTGAACGTCTCAAATTCAACTTAATTCCCATATTACACATGTGTATTGTACCACACTCCCCTGCCACACTTTTCCAACACATACTTCCCTGACCGTCTTTCTGCTGCGAGATGCATACGTGCTGTTCTGTGTCAGTAAAACAGTGACTTTCAAATCATGTCCAGATTTTTTTCCCCCTTTGGATAGCATATGTATATGCTGGTTTACATCTCTCTATTGTGAACATTCTGCATGTCTGGAATAAACGTTACCATGCATGGTCTATGGTGAGTTGGACTGATTTATGTTGGTTGGGATAGCGTTGATTGATGTGTGTTTGTGCTTGTGTATGGACAGAGTATGACAGGAGGAAAACTGCTGAGTAGTGTGAGAGGGGGTGTAAAGGGTCAGACACCCTGCCTTTTAAAGCGACGTCTGCAGTAAGCAGCAGCTTGCACACAACGGATAACAGAAGACTCACGCACGCATGCACCGACACACCTGCTGTTCTCTCAGAAAACCCAAAAGCACAGTCAGCACAAACAAACAATTAAACATAATTAACATTTTTAGTAGTATTTTTTTATTGATTATTAAAGAATAAGACTGGGTCTTTTTAGATACAGCAGTAGCCCCTTGGTATGTCCTGCTGCGCTGAAGAACTTACCACGGGGCTGAAACCATATATAGAACGAGCATTGCAAGTCAAGTGTGCTTGAAAGGTCTATGGACCCACAGAAACAAAATATTTGTTTTATTTCTCTTATAGTCGTTTGTATTTTTTGGTGACTCCACCTTTAATAATTTATTGTTTGTGGTTCTCCTATACGTAATTAGACTCCCTCTTGTGTGTTGCATCTGTGTGCGGTGCTAGAATCAGTCTCACTTAAGTTCTACTTTGTGGAAGAACTCGAGTCACAGTGAAAGTGCACAATACTTAGTTCTGCTCCAGTGATCTGCAAACCAGACAAAATGATGTGAAATATTCATGAACTTTACACTGTAGCACCAGAGAAGGCTAGCTGTGTTTACGATAACTGCTGAACCAGTTATAGACCAACAGCAGTACTGCACTCCGATGCCAAAATACAGTCCCCCATTTGCCCTCAGAGAAGAGAGAGATGAAACTAGAGATAAAGGAAGAAAGGAATAAAGTGGAAAGTGACATCACATGAAAAAGGGGGAAATTGGATTACCTGGAATGGTTTTGGAAATTTCCACTTCATGTAACTATACCAATATAACAAACTTCAATATTTCACAGTCAACTGAGAAAATGTAAATCAACTTTGTGACTAAAAGTACCTTGTCTAGTTACCAGATGATAAATGGTGAGATGTAAGGTGTGACAAACAGAAAGGCGAGGGAATTCATTTGGCTATGGAGATGAGAGGGGAGTCATGACAGCTTCCTGTGGAGTCCTGGGGGGAAGCCGTCACCACCCCCCCCGCAGAATGCAGTTACATCTCCCCTGCAGTATGGCTGTCACGACACACACACACACACACTTGCTCACAAGCAGGCAGGTGCACACAGTTTTACAAAACAGAGGTCTAAGGGAGTGTGTCGGGGTGACTCAGATTCTGTCAGAGTGAATTCATGTCAGAGCACCTGATTTCCCCAACAGTAATCTAGCCGCTGTAGCCTTGTTAACGGTAACATCTGCAGCCTCGCCCACTGTAAAACCACTTAAAAATGCCACTGACAATTTCAAGCAACAACAACTCCTTCCAACTGTAGCATCTTTCATTCATATTAGGGATGTTAAATGTTAGTCGAATAACAAATTATTCAGCCTAGAACTGTGCAATTCGTTATCAGCTGAGCTACAGTAGGATAGGCTTCCATCAAAGACTACAGCCAAGCCTTTGGTGGCTAGTTTAGTTAGCACTTAGCGCAGTTCTGCTCTGACGGTCTACCTCCCTGCTCACACAAACATCTCTAGTGAGCTCCTTTCAGTTCGTATTATCATCAAACAATGACTGGGAGTTCCCTGTTCACTATGAACTCAGGCGCCACACTATCTTCTCCAGGAGGCAGGATAGGGTGAGACAGAAGGGGAGACAGGTCTGAGGCTCTGTATTGCGATGGGCGCATAGGGTAGGATAACTTTTAGAATCCGTGTTCGGAACTAAAATTGGAGTGTAGATTTTCAGTGGACATCAACGTATGACTTAGTTTGTTGACTTTTGCCCATCTCAAGGTAGGACTTAGCAGGATACGGTTCAAGGTCATGATGAAGCACAGAGAGAGCTGAATGCTGATCACTCTTACAGATCACTGGATTTCAAGTGATCTTGTGTGGCTCAGTTGATGAGAGCACGGTGCTAGCAACGCCATGGTCGTGGGTTCGATTACCACAGGGGAGCACATACACAAACTAAAAATGTATGCATGCACTCACTGTAAGTTGCTTTGGATAAATATCCGCTAAGTATCATATTAAGCTAAGTAGATGAATCTTAGAATGTAGAGGATGTGAGTTGAGGGAAACACGTAATGAAAGAAGTCTGAGACTTTCAGAGTTTTCGTTTAACTATACACCCGTATGTGGCATTATTTAAAGTACTACAGTGATTAGGAAGTCATTGATGAAGCACAGAATAACGGTATTTGCAGCACTAGAGTTCCATCAATGGTCTTCAATTAAAAATACCATTTCCCAATACATGTCAAAGTAAAAAAATAAAAAATAGAAAAATAAAAATGTTAAGTGCCTAGTATCACAACCTGTATATGAATAATTTATTAATAATGCACATTGTACAGCCCATGATGAACCTCCTGAATCTCCCATAACTAAAAAAGGACCATTCAACAAAAACCTCCTTCCACCACAGAAATCGACAGCAAACAGTCCCTCTCTTTCGTTTACACCGACTGTCTTCAGAGCATTCAATTCCTTCTTGAAGCAAGAGTTCTTATATATATATAATTCTTTAAAATCTAGTCACATTAGTACATTTGGTCTCCGAACAGCACATTAACTTTTGATAGAAAATATTATTATAATAATAAGAAAAGATGCTGCTCCATCTCCCATCTCCTAGTCCCCTCTGGCTTCGATCAATCCTGTTAACCAATTGGGCCAAGAGGGTGTCTGTCTGTCCGTCTGCTCAGTAACCTCCAATGACTAAAGGCCATTCTCCAGAGTTCTGATTTCGATGTTACAAACGCAGAGTAACGATTGTTCGACAGGTCTGTCCGTCATCAGTGGAAGGCGTAGAGCAGCAGGAGGATGGTGCAGACGCCGATGACTCCGCCCAGGATTAGGGAGTCTCGCCTCTTCCGCAGGTTGATTCGCTGGATGAGGTTGTTGATGGCTGGGAAACGATCTGGAGGAGGAAGTTAAGGGAAACAGAACCAAGTGCCAACCACCTCTTATTACAAGTAATGTTCAGATAATCATTAAATTGGAATTATAAACTGGGTGGTTCGAGCCCTGAATGCTGATTGGCTGACAGCTGTGGTATAATTAGACCGTAAGCCATGGGTATGACAAAACATTTATTTTTTACCGCTCTAATTATGTTGGTAACCCGTTTATAATAGCAATAAGGCACCTCGGGGGTTTGTGGTATATGGCCAATACACCACGGCTAACGGTGGCATCCAGGCACTGCGTGTTGCGTCGTGGTATATCGGCCATATACCACACCCCACTTGGGCCTTATTGCTGAGTTAGAATCTAAAAAAGTTAAACTGCCTGCTTTGCTGGTGTCTTCACAAAAATGTTGTCTATACTGAAATTGTATCTCTGAAACATGCAACTGATCTTCTCTTTTTACAGCAAAGTTAAATATTATCCTATATGTTCACAGAAAACCCTAGCAGCAGTGAGGAACGGAGCAATTTAAGCCCCTCAATCCCCCCACAGTTAAATGGACCAGATTGGATCAGATTGCTCAGCATGCTCAGATATTTCCTTAGAATCAATAAGAGTTTTTCCCTCCAGAGGCTGGTGCCGCATGTGAGGAAGATATCGAATCGCCTGGCCGGAAGGCCTGATAACAACGCTCTCAGAGCAAATAGAAGAGACCAGACAGAATCTGGCCCCCATTAAAGTGGCACTCCAGTCTCCTTTTCACCTCATTTAACACCTGATTTACTTAACCAAAGGCACGTCTCAATAGGTGGTCCAGGTACAATTGAAGTCGGAAGTTTACATACACTTAGGTTGAAGTCATTAAAACTCATTTTTCAACCATTCCACAGATTTCATGTTAAACTATAGTTTTGGCAAGTCGGTTAGGACATCTACTTTGTGCAGTCTATGACTAGGGTGACTGGAGGGCCTGGTATAGAGGTCTTGGATGGCAGGAAGCTTGGCCCCAGTAATGTACTGGGCCGTACGCACTACCCTCTGTAGTGGATGTTGACCTGTTTAAAAGGTCTTACTCACATCGGCCACGGAGAGTGTGATCACACGGTCATCCGGAACAGCTGATGCTCTCATGCATGTTTCAGTGTTATTTGCTTTGATGGTTCGTCGGAGTGCATAGCTGGATTTCTTATAAGCTTGCGGGTTACAGTCCCTACCCTTTAGCTCAGTGCGGATGTTGCCTGTAATCCATGGCTTCTGGTTGGGGTATGTACGTATGGTCATTGTGGGTACGACGTCATCGACGCACTTATTGATGAAGCCAGTGACTTGTGGTGTACTCCTCAATGCTATCGGAAGAATCTCGTCTGTGCTAGCAAAACAGTTCTGTAGCTTAGCATCTGCTTCTTCTAACCACTTTCATATTGACCGATTCACTGATGCCTCCTGCTTTAGTTTTTGCTTGTAAGCAGGAATCAGGAGGATAGAATTACGGTCAGATTTGCCAGATGGAGGGTGAGGGAGAGCTATGTACGCGTCTGTGGAGTAAAGGAGGTCTAGAGTTTTTTTCCTTCTGGTTGCACATTTAACATGCCGATATAAATTAGGCAGAACGGATTTGAGTTTTCCTGCATTAAAGTCCCCGGGCCACTAGGAGCGCAGCCTCTGGATGAGCGTTTTCCTAATGGCCGTATACAGCTCATTGTGTGCAGTTGTAGTGCCAGCACCCGTTCGTGGTGGTATATACTGTAGACAGCTACGAAACATATTGATGAAAACTTTCTTGGTAAATAGTGTGGTCTACAGCTGATCATGAGATACTCTACCTCAGGCGTGCATCCCCGATATCGCCGTCTCCTTCTCCTGCGAATCACGGGGATATTGGCCTTGTCGGGTGTTTGAAGTACATCCTCTGCGTCCGGCTCGTTGAAGAAAAAAAAAATCTTTGTCCAGTCCGAGGTGAGTAATCACTATCTAAAAGCTCTTTTCGGTCGTAAGAGACTGTGGCAGAAATATTATGTACAAAATAAGTTACAACTAACTAAACTAAAAACACAGTGGCACAATTGGTTAGGCGCCTGTAGGGGGAGGGGGTTCCTCTGTTGTCCTCAAGCAAGGGGGGAGGCAGATGACATCAAATTCCATCAGACCAACTCATTGAATGCCATACTCCTTGAAGTTTACAGTTGTTTAATAAAATGTACATGTACTTTACTGTATTTATACTTGGGATATCACTTTTCAAAAGTAAAAGTTTGAAGACCACTGGAGAACGTCTTTGGAGCCTCAGACTGAGTTAAAGCTTTCTAATTGAAAAACGCTCAGTGTGCCTTTTAAACAGTTAGTATGGGTAATGTGAACCGACAGGCACTCTGGCGTTCATTGTTTAAGGGATTCTATAGCTGTACTGTGTCTGGTTGCAGCTCACAAGAGGTAATAGTATCGTAAATAGGAAGCCTAATGAGTAAGAGTGTTACGCTAACAATGCCAAGGTCATGGGTTCAGTTCCTGCGGGGATCACTTAGCATGTACTCCCTCCTGTAAATTGCTTTGTATAAAAGTGTCTACTAGCTGGCATTAAAAGTAAATTATGATATAAAAGTTAAATCTCTAGAATTTCTTGTCTGATTAAAAAGACAAAATAAGGTATATTTGTGAATTTGTTCATTCTTATGTGAATTTGTTCTCTCTCACACAGACATGAACATAAGGTTGGCTTCCCAGACACAGATTAAGACCAGTCCAGGACAAAAAAAACATGACGTTTAATGGAGAATCTCCAATGTTCATTTGGATTGCTTGGTGTTGTAAAGGATACTGGCCAGAGTGTTGACCCTGCTCTGTATGGACTTCAACAGCCCTCTCTGGGATGTCATGTTCTCCTTGGTTGACATGGCAATACTGCAGGGAGAGAAGGAGAGGAAGAAGACAGTGACATACACAGGTTAAATCATGGGAGGTGACCCACCCTACAATATCAACCCTGTAAGACTTCTGCTATGTTATAAAACAACTTCTCTCCAACCGAGAGTATAGATGATCCTACAATATCACACCTGTAAGTCTTGTTATAAACAGCTTTTCTCTAGCAGAGAGTACGAGCCAATTGAGTGTGTGTGTGTGTGTGTGTGTGTGTGTGTGTGTGTGTGTGTGTGTGTGTGTGTGGGTCCCCCAGGTGTAACTACCGTGACAGACAGAAGGCGGGTGGAGGAGGAGAAATATGGAGGAGATATCCATTAGGGGGGGCTTTCACATTAATTTAGAATGCAGAGAGAGCGAGAGAGAAATACATATTGGATATTAGCGCACAGACACACTGAGGCATGTAGGTGCTAGCACTGTTTCCTCTAGGAGTTTTTCCAGGAGTGGTGGTATCGAGACTCGACTTTTTACAAAAAAAATTACGTTACATCTAAAATGGATTAAATAAGAACAATCCATCAATCTACACACAATAGCCCATAATGACAAAGCGAAAAAAAATGAGTATTAGAAATGTTTGCAAATGTATTAAAAATAAAAAACAGAAATACCTTATTTAGATAAGCATTCAGAAACGTTGCTTTGAGACTCAAAATTGAGCTCAGGTGCATCCTCTTTCCATTGATAATCCTTGAGATGTCCACCTGTGGTAAATTCAATTGATTGGCCATGATTTGGAAAGAGACACACCTGTCTATATAAGGTCCCACAGTTGACAGTGCATGTCAGAGCAAAAACCAAGCCAGGAGGTCGAAGGTTTTGTCTGTAGAGCTCTGAGACAGGATTGTGTCGAGACACAGATCTGAGGAAGGGTAACAAACAGCATTGAACATCCCCAAGAACACAGTGGCCTCCATCATTCTTAAATGGAAGAAGTTTGGAACCACTAAGACTCTTCATAGAGCTGGTCACCAGGCCAAACTGAGCAATCGGAGGAGGTGACCAAGAACCCGATGGTCACTCTGACAGAGCTCCAGAGTTCCTTGGAGTTTACCAAAAGGCACCTAAAGGACTCTCAGACCATGAGAAACAAGATTCTTCGGTCTGATGAAACCAAGAATGAACTCTTTGGCCTGAATGCCAAGCGCCACGTCTGGAGGAAACCTGGCACCAGCCCTACTGTGAAGCACGGTGGTGGCAGCATCATGCTGTGGGGATGTTTTTCAGCGGCAGGGACTGGGAGACTAGACAGGATTGAGAGAAAGATGAACGAAGCAAAGTACAGAGATTCTTGATGAAAACCTGCTGCAGAGCGCTCAGGACCTCAGACTGGGGCGAAGGTTCACCTTCCAACAGGACAACAACCCTAAGCTCACAGCCAAGACAATGCAGGACTTGAACCCGATCAAACATCTCTGGAGAGGCCCAAGAAGACGAGGCTGTAATCGTTGCCAAAGGTGCTTCAACAAAGTACTGAGTAAAGGATCTGAAAACTTTTGTAAATCCGTTGTTTATTTTATACATTTGCAATATTTTTTTGCTGTGTCATTATGGGGTATTGTGTGTAGTAGATTGATGAGGGGAAAAAAACTATAATCCATTTTAGAATAAGGCTGTAACAAAATGTTGAAAATCTATCTATCCACACTGGTTGTGCATATACACAGACACACACTTCTTAGCAGTGGTGTAAAGTACTTAAGTAAAAATATTTGAAAGTACTACTTAAGTAGTTTTTTTGGGTATCTGTACTTTAATATTTATATTTTTGACAACTTTTATTACATTCCTAAAGAAAATAGTGTACTTTTTATTCCATACATTTTCCCTGACACTCAAAAGTACTCGTTACAACTTGAATGCTTAGCAGTACAGGAAAATGGTCCAATTTATGCACTAAACAAACATCCCTGGTCATCCCTACTGCCTCTGATCTGGCAGACTCACTAAACACAATTACATTTTACATTTGTAAATGATGTCTGAGTGTTGGCGTGTGCCCCTGGCTGTCAAATAATAATAATAATAATAATCATAATAATAATAATAATAATAATGGAAATCATTCCATCTGGTTTGCTTAATAAAAGCAATTTGATGTATAGCATTTTTACTCAAGTATGACAATTGAGTACTTTTTCCACCACCATACATAAGTAGTATTTTACTGAGCTACTTTCACTTTTACTTGAGTCATTTTATATGAAGGTATGTTTACTTTTACTCAAGTATGACAATTGAGTACTTTTTCCACCTCTGCTTCTTAGCAAAAAAGCTTCAGAAAACGACCCTCTGTTAGATATTGATTTCCCCAGACACCTCAAGACAGCAGATATAATATCTCTTATTTGAGAAAAACTAAGAGTAGCTTTCATGTGGTAACTGTTTCAGAGACTTAATGCACCTCAGTATCATCAGAAACGGTACCATTCAGATTATATTTCCTTCAAAGGCGTAAAGCTTGGAACAAAGCCGGAGGGCTCTAGCTAATTTGAGATTGTGGTGTTCGTCAGTGTACATGGACATCGAGCACTTCATGTTTCCCCTTCTCCTCCAGCTGAGTGCTGCCTTGTCATTATCGGAAGATTAAACTGCTGTGATATCGAAACTTCCTCATACAAACCTAGGCCTCAGCAGCTTGGGGAAGTGAACTATATCTTGGCAGTTAGCACTCAACTCCTTTTAGCCCAGCAATGGCATCTTATATAGTTAACGCTGCACCTTAACCCACAGTCCAAAACCCCTCTCTCAATTACTTCCCTTATAACGTGCTAAGACCTGAAATAAGACAGTATTTGGCAACATACTGATAGATTTGTTTTTAAGTGGAATTCCTGGCTTAAAATACAGGTGTATTAAACTGTATTCCCTGGCATTGTGCTCTGGAGCAACGAGGAGAAAAAAGGTTGGGATCAAACAGATGTAAACATGATTTATCTCTGGTTGCAAATACGGGAACAGATCTGGTGACACTAATTGCCTGGCTGCAGGGACAGGTAGGATTACGCAACAGTCAGCCCTGGCCTGGCTTTTTGAGACTAATAAGGACCTGGGGGCCCCCTAGGCCAGGTACGGCCCCTGGTGAGCAGACCCCTGGGGGGGGTCAACCAAACTTGCTTACATGGCTGTGATAACCTAGTATACTGAGCCTGTTTGTCAGATGAGTGACTTGGTCAGGTGAGTGAGTGTATGTGAGTGTTTGGTGTTTGAGTGAGTTTGACAGAGCAAGGATGTGGGAGCACTGTGTGTGTATACATGTGTGCAAGGGTGTTTGATTGAGAAAGTGTGATTGTTTAAAATGTGTAGTACATTTGTAGCAGTTTTCTTTGTAAGTAAAATGTGTGTTTGAGTAAATACAATAAGCGTGGGTGTGTAGTGTCTGTACACTTCATCGACACCAGCTCCTGCCAGCCTAACACCTCTTGCAGGGTATTGCTGAGGGGACAATCTGTCTCTATGCCAAGGGTCTAGCTCATATATCATGTTCTCCAGAGTCAGAGAGGAAGACCGATCACCTCTCTTCCCAAAGCCCAACACTGCTGACGGACTGTAACACTGGGCAAGCGATAGTGCTATGCTAACATGCTACTGGCAATCAGAGCTGCTATCTGATAGGGGATAGTCTAATGCCAACTCATACACATACTGGCTGAACACCAGCTCAATGCTAAACTAGCTTAGCTCATCACCGTTAGCATCTCAAGTAACTGACCTAAAGTTATCTAGAAGCCCCACAGCAAGTTAAGTTTATAGAGAAAAAATGTTCTACAGTCTAACCCCAATTTGACAGATCTAAATACGGAGACGTTAAGGTAACTACCAAAAACAACAGCATTTTTGTGCTGTGAGAATCTCACTTTTTCCTTTCTGCTTCGGGGCACTCACTGGAGTACCTGACCTACAGTTACTCTGAAAACATTGTCAGGTTTTATCTCCAACCTGTGACAGGGTCTTAAAACCCGATGAAGATTAAGATACATAAATAAATATCTCAAACCTCCGTCCCCACAGGGCATAATAACACAAACATTCAGGAGAAAAAAAATAGGCTTTATTATCTTCTGACTGTGTGTGCCTTGTCAGGCGTGTTCAAGACTGGGAGAAAACCGGTAATGATGGTGGGGGAAGAGGCAATGCATGGCCCACAAGTCCAATTAATGAAGCACCTGTGCCAATAGACTCCCCTACAGGCAGCGATCTGTGGGTGGGAAGGATGGATGGATGGATGGATGGATGGATAGATGGATGGAGGAGTTCGGGCTGGTTGGCCCCACACACACACACGACTGGGAAGGTTGGGGACGCCCCTTATGGCATATGAGACAGAGGCAACATGGAGGCTGAAATGGTGGAAGGAAAAGAGGCATCAGGGAGGCTGAGATAGTGAGAGGGATAGAGGCAACAGGGAGATGTCCACCTGTGGTAAATTCAATTGATTGGCCATGATTGGGAAAGAGACACATATCTATATAGTCCCACAGTTGACAGTGCATGTCAGAGCAAAAACCAAGCCAGGAGGTCAAAGGTTTTGTCAGTAGAGCTCTGAGACAGGATTGTGTCGAGGTACAGATCTGAGGAAGGGTAACAAACAGCATTGAAGGTCCCCAAGAACACAGTGGCCTCCATCATTCTTAAATGGAAGAAGTTTGGAATCACCAAGACTCTTCCTAAAGCTGGTCGCCCGGCCAAACTGAGCAATCGGGGGAGGTGACCAAGAACCCGATGGTCACTGACAGAGCTCCAGAGTTCCTCTGTGGAGATGGGAGAACCTTCCAGAAGGACAACCATCTCTGCAGCACTCCACCAATCAGGCCTTTATGGTACAGTGGCCAGACGGAAGCCACTCCTCAGTAAAAGGCACATGACAGCCCACTTGGAATTTGCCAAAAGGCACCTAAAGGACTCTCAGACCATGAGAAACAAGATTATTTGGTCTGATGAAACCAAGAATGAACTCTTTGGCCTGAATGCCAAGCGTCACGTCTGGAGAAAACCTGGCACCAGCCCTACGGTGAAGCATGGTGGTGGCAGCATCATGCTGTGGGGATGTTTTTCAGCAGCAGGGACTGGAAGACTAGACAGGATTGAGAGAAAGATGAACGGAGCAAAGTACAGAGATTCTTGATGAAAACCTGCTGCAGAGTGCTCAGGACCTCAGACTGGGGCGAAGGTTCACCTTCCAACAGGACAACGACCCTAAGCACACAGCCAAGACAATGCAGGAGTGGTTTCTGGACAAGTCTCTGAATGTCCTTGAGTGGCCCAGCCAAAGACCGGACTTGAACCCAATCAAACATCTCTGGAGAGACCCAAGAAGACTCAAGGCTGTAATCGTTGCCAAAGGTGCTTCAACAAAGTACTGAGGAAAGGGTCTGAATACTTATGTAAATCCGTTGTTTTTTTTGCAATATATAAATTTGCAATATATTGTAGATTGATGAGGGAGGAAAAAAAATCCATATAATCCATTTTAGAATAAAGCTGTAACAAAATGTTTAAAATCTATCTATCCACACAGGTTGTGCATATACACAGACACACACTTCTTAGCAGTGGTGTAAAGTACTTAAGTAAAAATATTTTAAAGTTTAAAGTTTTTGGGGTATCTGTACTTTAATATTTATCTTTTTGACAACTTTTAAGGGAGGCTGAGATGGTGGGAGGGATAGAGGCATAAGCACTTCCTCTCTCCTCAAACTGTGCTTGACCATATCAACCCACTTAGGCCTGAAAGCTGATATTGTATCCATCTCTGGGCTAATGGTGTAATCTCCTCATCTAATGGTGTCACCGTGGATGTTAAGATGTGGGGTCAGAGGCAAGGAGCTCCACACAGGTCACCATCTGATTTGTCAGGATCACTAATGTCTCTGTACAGTCTTTAGACTTCACCTCATGCACATGAAGTTGTCTAACATCCACTGTAGCTACCACACCAACCCCCCAATTCTGGAGCCAGTTTACAGACAAGAAATTCCATAATATATACACAGTACAAGTCAGAAGTTTGGACACACCTACTCACTCAAGAGTTTTTCTTTATTTTGCACTATTTTCTACATTGTAGAATAATAGTGAAGACATCAGAACTATGAAATAACACATATGGAATCATGTAGCAACCAAAAAAAAAAAGTATATTTTATATTTGAGATTCTTCAAAGTAGCCACCCTTTGCCTTGAATACAGCTTTGCACACTCTTGGCATTCTATCAACCAGCTTCATGAGGTACAGTTTAGGCCCCCACAAGGATAGTAAAACATATGCTGTGTGAGAGAGATCATGTCTGTCTGCATTAGGCTCACCTTATTGTGTCATCTATCAGGCGGTCAGAGCTGCAAGGAGAGAGAAAGAGAAAAAGAAAAGAGGAAGAGAAAAAGAGCGAGAGAGAGAGAGACAGAGAGAAAAGAGATGGTTAGTTTCTGAGGTGAGGCAGCAGCAGTGTGGTGATATGGGGAGATTGAACGACTTGATCACTACATCTCTCTGGGATCAGGGTCAGGGAGGCAGTAATCGATGCCAAGCTGCCCAGAATCCTGATCAGGTCCATGGGCTCGCTGCGCTGGGAACCCCCCTCCCTCCCTCCCTCCCTCCCTCCCTCCCCAGCAACACCCAGCCTAACAGAGCTGATGGCCTGAAATATTGTATGATTTACAAGAAAATAGAGTTGCTTTTGTGCATCTTAAGTTAGGATGAGAAATCACTGAAAGCGTCACAGGGCATGGTTGGGATCATAAAGCCATACGATTTGATGGGATGGCTTATGACAGCTAGTTGTTGTGTCACCTGTGTCATCATTATGACAGCTCTATGTCATTGCATTCACTGAAGCAGAAGGTCACATAGAACATTCATAAAAGGAGTCATGTACTGTCCACACACACACATCAGTCTGCAGTTGGGGGATTGTATGGTACTACTATGGTTTTCTCTATAGCCAACATACAGCAGACTTTATTGGCTACAGCAACATTGCAGTTATCTTCAATCAAGAAACATATGACTCCAACAGATATAAATGTCAATTTATAATTTTTTTATTAAACCTCTCTCAGAGGCGCATAAAACACTTTAAGAAATATTCTGTCTATTTCTTTAGAATGTCATGTCATTGTCAGGTGGTTTCAGGGGAGCTGTGGCAGATGTATAGCTATTCTGTGATCTGTCCATCCATCTCTCCATCTCAAAAAAAGGAGGGATGACTGTCTAGCAGGTTTCAGCTCCATTACATGTATAATATGAAGGAGCGAGAGAAAGGCTGCACTTAGCTCCTGAAGTGCCTTTCCTTAGCTCTCTCCCTCCATCACTTGCTCTCAGCTAGCCTAGTGCTAACACCCCAGCTAACACTTTGCATGCTAATGCTCCATGACCAGACAGGAGGGAAGGAAGGAGGGGTTGAGGGACCCTCTCCTGAATATATATCTGAAATCATCTGAGAGATGTGTGCTACAGTCTGTCCTTTTCACTGTCAGTCAGTCAGGCCTACGTGCCCAATGTATACCGGACTTGAATACGAACACCCCCCCCCCCCAACACAGTATACTGGAAAGAAATCTCTCCATTTATCTGGGCTGCAGTTATTCTAATGAACTTAAATAAAGGAAAACCCTTGAATGAGTAGGTGTCCAAACTTTTGAATGGTACTATACACACACACACACACACACACACACACACACACACACACACACACACACACAACCATTCAAAAGTTTGGATATACACACACCTACCACTCCTAACTTCCTACTACCCACAGTGCCTCATCCGATCCGACAGTGTTGTTGTTTTTGTGGGGTGTCATCTCATACTGTGTCAGTACAGTTGCAGCCTGAAGCCAACCCATTGATGAAGACGTATTAAGCCTGTGAGATTAGTACTGTACTGCTAATTGTTATAAATGGCCCCAGTTGCTGCTGACAAGGCCCTTTACTACATCTCTCCTTTACTCACTCTTCAGTCTCTCTCCCTGTCCTATATTGTTACAAAGCTCTCTTTAGGCAGCAGCATGAATATGGCCAACTCCCTAATTTCCCATTAAATTCTCTCTCTCTCCCTCCCTCCCTCTCTCTTTCTTTCAGCTAGCCTAGCTCTAACACTTTGCATGCTAATGCTGCATAACCAGACAGAAGGGAAGGAAGGGAGAAGGGAGGGGGTGAGAGACCCTCTACTGAATGTATATCTGAAATATGTGTGCTGTGTCATTTTCACTGTCAGTAAAGTCAGGCTTACATCATAGCTTTCACCTAGATTCACCTGGTCAGTCTAGGTCATGAAAAGAGTAATGTTTTGTAAACTCAACGTATACTTGACTTGAATATGAACACACAGACAAAATAGTACCACTCCTAACCTCGTACTGCCCACAGTGCCCAATCCTATCCTTCAAACAAATAGCTTTGCTATCGTCCCTAGTCCCCTTCAATCTGACACAGTACCAATCACCTCAGAGCTCATCTTCAGACAGCTAATTTTTTTGTATTTATTTTACCTTTATTTAACCAGGTAGGCCAGTTGTCATTTACAACTGCGACCAGGCAATAGCCTGTTTAGCTGGTGTGTCACCTCATATTGTTTTAGTACAGTGGCAAACGTGGCCCTTCATTCATCTGCAGCCTGAAGCCAACACGTTGACGACATATTAAGTCTGTGAGATTAGCACTGTGCTGCTAATCGTTATAAAACTGCCCCTGTTACTGCTGACGAGGCCCTTTACTTAGCCTCTCTTCCGGTCCTATAGTAGTTATCAATAGAATCTCATTGACATTTGACCACCCATGTTGTGGTTGTGCAGAGAGCCTCACACCCAGGGTTTTCCATACGGTATGGAGCTTAAAACATGTAAATTACTACTATCTTACCGTAGACTCATTCATCTACATTAAGTCAAAGGGATAAAAAGGGTAGGCTAGCCTCTCGCCTAGGGTGGGAGTTCTGTAACTAAGTATCTATTGGTGAACCAAATGCAACAAACAAAAACTTTGCTATTATTATCATCACAAATTGTAGTTACAGAGCTCTCGTTAGGCAACAGCATGAAAATGACCAACTCCCTAATTTGGGATGACTGTTACAGTATATGGGCACTGGTGTGATGGAAATACTGTACGCATACTGAAGACAAGGCAATCTGCTGCTCCTGTAGCTCTGTGTGGCTTTTAAGAGAGCACCCCCGCTCCACCATGTTCCTGAACACACACACACAGACAGAGAGACTGTGTGTGTGTGTGTGTGTGTGTGTGTTGACAGGTTAATTAAACCCGAGGTATGTTGTTGATGGAACCAGGCAGTAACATGTAAGCTAGAGATAATGAGGTTTAGCTGCAGTCAGTCAGTCGGAGTAAATAATTTGTTTGGTCTTCCAGGCCCAGGATGACTAAGGTGGAGGCTGGGCTCAGGAGAACTAGGATCTTGCTCCCCTGAGTGGGAGAGTCCCCATGGTCTACTGCCCTACCCTGGAGGAAGGAGGCATGGCGAGGAGAAATCTCCCCCATCTAGTCCCACAGAACCTAATAACCTCTGAGCACGCACGCTTACTCTCCTACTGTCACAATCCCCCCCTTTCGGCTCAAGGTGCTCATCAAAAACAATGGTCTCAGCACTTTATTTCCTAATTAAATCAATACTGCTAATGTTTCAGAGAAGAGGATCAACAAAAACAAAAAGTAGCAGTCAGTAGTGAGTTCAGTCCTCCCTTCAGGGAACAGGACACCAGAGAGTATAGCTAGGCCACTGATTGACAAATCTGAAAAAAGGAATATCATTTCCAAACATCAATTATTGGTCGGAACAATAATGATTTTATAGTCTGCCAGACAAGATGTGATAGTCAAGCCAATTGGAATCATGTCGTACAAAACAGTACTATACGATGATGTTTCGGCTTTGCACAAGCACGCACACACAAGGATGCCCACGGACACACACACACACTTCATTCCCTACCCCCCCCCCCAGTGATGAAGGTCCTCCAGGGGCAGTAGGGGATGCGGGAGCACCCTCCTTCCATCATGTGCCCCCTGGCTTTACTGAGAGAGACAGATCTATGACTGGCAAGGTCCCCTTCTTACTAATGGGCTGACCCCTACCTGGCAACCACATATTTTATGGTTAGGACAGGAAGGAACAGAGGAGGAGAGAAAGAACGAGTGGGGGGCCGCAAGACTCAAAGAGAGAAGTGAGAGAGGAGGGAGAAGGCCGGGAGGTGAGTATAGAGGTGGCTCGTGCACAAGGGGAAGAAATGGTCGTCAAATCAGGGTGGAGAGCGAGTGTTGACAATCTAGAAGGATGGAAAATAATATTAGGGTTATTTAGTGAGGTGATTTAGACTAACATTAGCTTTTTTTTCCCACTTCCAACAAATACACAAGTTGTGTCACCAAACAAAACTCTGGTGTATCTTCTTATTAAACCATTATGGGTACGACTGCGTTTAGTGAGATGGTTTATCTATTCAGAAAATAACATGTCCATTATGTCTTGATTACTGTTTGTATGATTTGTGTTACTGTTTGAAAACATACTATAACATAAAAAAAGGGTTGTTATGGGACATGGGCTGCGTTCCAATTATCTACCCTTCTCCTAAAGTGTGTACTTATACACTCCCCCTCATGGATGTTAAAGAAATAAGACTGGTGTGAGGAATATGGTGGAAACTCCTTCCAGCTATGCTTGCACCAATCCAATGTATGATTGGGAGTGAACGAGTGCACACCTCGAGAAGGGTAGAGAATCGGAACGAAGCCAGGGTGTCCATGTGAAGGGACCATCTGGACATTAGGTGTCAGGACGGGAGAACCAAAAGGAATGCATCAAACTACCATGAGGAGGTGGAGGATAGTGGTTTAAAATAATTACTCTGCAAAGTCATTGGTGGAGGGACACCGTGGCCAAAAGGCTTTGTCTTCATATGGTACCTGACCAGTCAGACCTCTGAAGACCAGATGGGTCACACACACACACACACACACACACACACAAGTTCCATCCCAATACAAACTGTCAACCTTGCACAATTCCATCAGCCACAGCAGCACACGTGTACCACCAAAACTGTTTTTGTAAAACTTAGCATGCACATCTTGGTTCAGGAAAATACACAGGTGTCTGATTCTCACAGTGGCTTGTTAGTCAAGAAGCAAAAAGCAGTACTGGTACCTTGACATCACTGAACACACACAGCTACAGCAGAAGGTATATTGAACAGTTGATTACTGCATAAAAGCTTTAATGTTGATCATGTTATTTTGGACTCATCACAGGCATAAAAAAAAAAAAGAAAAAAAAAAGTCAGATTCGAGCAGAAAAACCATCAAGACAGAAAACCAGACAACAAATCAACGTGAAACAGCTCTCTTCACTTGGTAGAATGAAGGTAGTGTTGCTCCTGGCTCTACTGGCTCCTGTGGCCATCCACTCTCCGTAAACCCCGCCTTTAGACTGTGCTGACATCTACAACAATGACAACACCCAACCCAGCAGCATCTACAGCGTCTACCCCATTGGCCCAACGTCCGGCGTGCAGGTGTACTGTGACATGGCCACTGACTGCAGGATGGACGGCACAGGCGACGGGATCACTACAAGAGTGGGTTTGGCAACAGAGATGGAGAGTATTGGCTGGGGCTTCCAACTCCCCCTGAGGAGGAAGTATGAGCCGAGGTTGGACGTGGAGGACTTTGGGGGAAACAGAGCGTTCGCCAAGTACTCCTCCTCTGTGGGTCCAGGATCCAACAACTACACATCGCTGGATTCACCAACAGGGGAGCAGGTGACTCGATGTCCTATCACAGCGGTCAAAAGTTGACAGAGATCAAGTTAAGACTAGTGATTTAAACTGCGCTAGAGAGTTATAATATAGTTCTGGTATAATATTTGTGCTCTGACAAGCCCTAATGGTGTGTATGTATGGGGAGTTGATTATTTCCTTCCAGTTGGTGTTAACTGGCATTCCTGGAAAGATGACTACTCTCAAATCTATTAGCATGAAAATCAGACCTGCCGTCTCTCTGGCCAATCTGGAGGAGTAGTGTGACAGGGTCTTCCCATCGGTCTTACAGCTGTTGATGACCTAAAGCCTCATTTATACCCTACGCAAGTACGCAATACAAGAACGCAATTAGCTACTCTGAAGTGTTAAAGCGTGAGTAAAGATCCAAATCAAGTGAGCTTGGAAACTATTTAGGACTAACTATTTGGCTAGAGAAGAAGACATGTAGGATGTAAGCCATATACAGGTGCCAAAATCAACATCAAGTGTCTTAATAGAGCGTTGGGCCACCACGAGCTGCCAGAACCGCTTCAATGCGCCTTGGCATAGATTCTACAAGTGTCTGGAACTCTATTGGAGGGATGTAGAAAAAAAGAAAACATTATCACACAAAATGGCAGTGAGAAAAATAAGAAATTGGAAAAACGACATTGTTGGGTAAAATTAAGGAGCCAATGAAAAGGCCCAGCAAATCATTTCTGGGTAACAATGAAGTACCTTACTGTAATAGATTTGCATTCAAATGGAAAAAATTAGCTTTTTAGCAAAAAAACCTTATCAAGCAAGACTTTTCCTAGGCCTGTGTGGAAGTGGTCTGAGTGGGGATGGGAAAACTGAACACTAGCTGTTATTGGCAGAAAGGTTTGGAATTCTTTGTTATTGGTCTATTAACCATGGTGACAGCTGGGTGAGGATAGGGTGAGGGGGGTAAGGAGGACAGCTGGGTGAGGGTAGGGGGTGACACCTGACACAGCTGTTATTAGAGGTTGGGTGAATGAATAAAAAGGTAATATGGCAGATGGAGGGATGGAAGGAGAAAAGTCTGGGCCTTCGCCGTCAGTCAGCTATGGTCCTCAGCTAATAAATCATTAGGTGCAGAAGGGTTGAGGGGTGGGGAGAACTGTTGAGAGCTGCGGCGGAAGCTGATTCATGGCATTTTTATAAGCGCCAATGAGACGGGGGACAGATTTATGTGTTGCGCATTCGCTCTCAGGCTTTATGGGTCAGAGGTAGAGAGGTTGTGGAGGGGAGGTAGGGCAAGATAGGGATGCTTGTATCCTCGCGGCGGGCACAGCTACGACTAGGGTGTTCTCCATCCTGCCTCTTAGCTCAGTGCTGTTGTTGTTGCGGTCATTCAAATCAGCCATCAGAACAAAGCTAATTCCATGTGGTATTGTGAGATTTATCCTCTAGAAACCTACTTTTTCTAGGAGCAAAAGTTCACAGCAAGTGCAGAGATCAATGACTCAGTGAAGAACTAAAGTACAGTAACAACTGCATTGCGGAAGGCATCCACACACACACACACACACTACTGCATACTGTCAACACTGTCCACAATGCCTCCCAAACCACAAATAAACTACTGGGGTTGACCTTCATAACTTTTCAGATAGAAACTTCTGTACTGTCTTCATAACTTTTCTGAGACAACGGTGGTGAGCGAGAGGATCGATGCCAGATTAGAAAATCAAACAGCTAATTAAACAGGCATGGTTCCAAGGCTCAGTGGAGCTGTCAATCATCCAGTGAGGAAAATGGACCGTGTTTTCTGATCAATTGGACCTCATGTGATTCATCAACCATGATCAATCAGCCTCAGCTCTGCTATGAGTATGTCAGTTTCACTGATGGACCAAAAAAAATACATATTGGAGAAAGGTTTTTATTTACACACGCACGCACTTTGTCTCACTACAGCTTCTCATTGGGACTGGGACTGTGTGTGTTAGAGATTTATGTCCATGCTACTGAGAACTGACAAACAGATGGAGGGAGGGAGAGAAATGGAGTGTGAGAGTGTACTGGTACGAGAGGGGTGAAGGGCAGACTACATGAGGGAGAAAAAGAGGATATAGCATGTGAGTGTGAAAATACTGGGTATACACTGAGTGTACAAAACATTAAGAACACCTTAATATTGAGGTGCACCCCCTTTTGCTCTCGGAACAGCCTCAATTTGTCGAGTCATTGATTCTACAAGGTTTCGAAAGAGTTCCACAGGGATGCTGGCCCATGTTGACTGCAATGCTTCCCACAGTTGTCAAGTTGGCTTGATGTCCTTTGGGTGGTGGACCATTCTTGATACACACAGGAAACAGTTAAACGTGATAAACCCAGCAGCATTGCAGATTTTGACACAAACCGGTGTGCCTAGCGCCTACTACCATACCCCGTTCAAAGGCACTTAAATCTGTTGTCTTGTCCATTCACCCTCTGAACGGCACACATAGACAATCCACTTCTCAATTGTGTCAAGGCTTAAAAATCCTTCTTTAACCTGACCCCTACCCACTGGTTGAAGTAGATTTAACAGGTGACATCAATAAGGGATCATATCTTTCACCTGGATTCAGCTGGTCAGTCTGTCATGGAAAAAATAGGTGTCCTTAATGTTTTGTACATTCAGTGTACATGTACAGGATTGTAGGTTCCTTCACTTTTCATGCCAATAAAGCTTCTTGAATTGAAAGAAAGAGTGCATGAGAGAGCACTTTCTCTCATTCCACCTCTGCAGCCCATCTCCCATTACTGAGGCAGAAAAGAACTACATGAAACCACAGTAGCACTTATGGGTCTCTCTGCTTCTGGGTGTCTTAAAAGGTATAAAGACAAGCCATCACACCACTGAGCCTGTACCCACTGAGAAGGGGGACTGATTAAAGTGGTGTTCTATAAATTGAGGCAACATCAAGGATATATTTGCCTTGCCTAGGTCATATCCATATCGTCATCACTTAGTTATGAGGTTAAATTAAATCACACAAGCATATGTGTATATACAGTGCATTCGGAAAGGATTCTGACCACTTGACGTTTTCCAAATTTTGTTACGTTACAGCCTTAATCTAATATTGATTAAATTGTTTTCCCCCCCTCAATCTACACACAATGCCCCATAATGACAAAGCAAAAACTGTTTTTTCAGGTCTCTCCCGAGGTGTTCGATCGGGTTCAAGTCTGGGCTCTGGCTGGGCCACTCAAGGACATTCAGAAACTTGTCCTGAAGCCGCTCCTGCGTTGTCTTGGCTGTGTGCTTAGGGTGGTTGTCCTGTTGGAAGGTGAACCTTCGCCCCAGTCTGAGCGCATTTGAGCAGGTTTCCATCAAGGATCTCTCTGTACTTTGCTCCCTTTATCTTTCCCTCAATCCAGAATGGGGCCACTATCATAAAGGCCTGATTGGTGGAATGCTGCAGAGATGGTTGTCCTTCTGGAAGGTTCTCCCATCTCCACAAAGTAATTCTGGAGCTCTGTCAGAGTGACCATCGGGTTCTTGGTCACTTCCCTCACCAAGGCCCTACTCCACCGATTGCTCAGTATTAGATCTGACATGCACTGTCAACTGTGGGACCTTATATAGACAAGTGTGTGCTTTTCCAAATCATGTCCAATCAATTGAATTTACCACAGATGGACTCCAACCAAGTTGTAGAAACATCAAGGACGATCAATGGAAACAGGATGCACCTGATCTCAAGTCTCATAGAAAAGGGTCTGAATACTTATGTAAATATGTTGTTTTTATTTTTAATATATTTGCTAACATTTCTAAAAACCTGTTTTCACTTTGTCATTATGGAGTATTGTGTGTAGATTGATGAGGATTTTATTTTATCCATTTTAGAATAAGGCTGTAACGTAAGAAAATGTGGAAAAAGTGAAGGGGTCTGAATACTTTCCGAAAGCACTGTATGCGTTTGTCTGTGCGTCACATACAGTCACAAAGAAACTCAAGCATGCCGAAAGATTAATCCAATCACGACACCAACATTATTCTCCAAAGTTGTGCTTCCTGGGTTGTCGTGACAGTAGAGGAATCCAAGGTCGTTTTTGATTCTCCACTCTACAACTGAGTGGATTAGTAAAGGCCCTGTGGATCTGCTGTTGTTTAGTGGTTTTATCTCGACGGCCACAGACACTGCCTCTAGACTCCAGTTCTACTGAAATATCCCAGAAAAATGTGAGCCTTATGTAGAGAAATATACCGCTCTGTCTGGCTGCTATACAAGAACAAAGACAGACGATGCACATGCATCCTTTTCCATCTAGCAAAGAAATTAACACATTCATGCTGCACCAGCAAATGTAGTAAGAGTACTAAATAATATAATGTTACCAGTTATATTATAAGCCAAAAGCTTCGGCAAAAACAAGTGTTCTGCTATGAAAAGGCAAGCCTGGTTAACATCAATATCAACATTATACCTGGAGCGACACTGGAGGTGTACATGCAGTTTGAAAAGGCCATCATGCTAACACATACACAAACACACAGGTGTGTATGCATGCACAAACATCAGCAAAAACATACAAGGACACCTTGCCCTTCCCTCCCACAGACACCTAAACATCCACACCCATCCTCACGTTCACACATTTAGCAGATGTTATTGCGGGTGTAGCGAAATGCTTGTGTTCCTCCAACAGTGCAGAAGTATCTAACAATTCACAACAGTACACACAAATCAAAAAGTAAAAGAATGGGATTAAGGAATATATAAATACTAGGACAACACACACTAACATTTAAAAACAGTCACACAGTGGGAGACAGTGTATGAGCGTGTGTGTGTGTGTGAGGCACACAGAGATACAGTGGGTGAGGGAGACTGAAGATAACAGAGCAGAGAGTGGAGGGAGATACAGAAAGAGTTAGAAGCGGCGGGGGAAATGGAGAGAGAGAGAGAGGGATGGAGAGAGAGAGAGGGAGGGAGAGAGAGGGAGAGAGAAAGAGAAAGAGGGAGAAAAGAGCATGGAGACTAGGTAAATTCACAGAAAGAGAATAGATAAACATAATGAGAGATGGGATAGGTTAACAGTGAGAAAGGAAGGGAGGGGAAGAAAGGGAGAGGATGAGAGGAGTAGTGCTGTTACAGTGACCGTATTACCGCCACACCGGTGGTCACGAGTCATGATAGCAGTAGAAATCCATGTGAAATTACAAGCTCTGATGCTGCTGATGGTCATTAGTAGCCTACCAAACTTGCTAACTTCCTGGTACTTGAACTCGATTGTCCATCCAACCACTCTGACATCAATTCAAATGTAATTAAACACTTCAGCCCGTGAACTCATGTTGCGCAACATTTCTATAGACTACGCAATTGCGTGAGAAAACTTTGAATGGACTCTAAAAAAAAGAGGATCCCATCTAATATTAAGCACATTTCTTCGCTTCACAACAGGAGTATAGCCTACCCATCTGGCATGAAAATGTGACTTGTTTCAGGAAACTAGACGTATGTCGCACGTCTCTACTTCACAGGAGTTGCATTTGGAATATGTGAACTTTCATGTGCCTTAATAACAAACTTGTATTCCATCCATAAATATGAATAAAATGGTTAATTTACGAGCCTAGTTGGTTTCGCCACAGAACAAGACAGGAACCTGGATGGGTGGAGCTCTGTGGAGTGTACGGCTTAAAGCGGACTTACGGACAGATACTCCAATCTCCGATGTGGAGCTTTGCAGCTCCTTCAGGGTTATCTTTGATTAATGCCCTCCTTGCCTGGTCCGTGAGTTTTGGTGGATGGCCCTCTCTTGGCAGGTATGTTGTGGTGCCATATTCTTTCAATTTTTTAATAATGGATTTAAAATGGTGCTCCGTGGGATGTTCAGTTTCAGATATTTTTCTATAACCCAACCCTGATCTGTACTTCTCCACAACTTTGTGCCTGACCTGTTTGGAGAGCTCATTTATGGTGCTCATTGCTTGGTGGTGCCCCTTGCTTAGTGGTGTTGCAGACTCTAGGGCCTTTCAGAACAGGTGTATATATACACACACACACTGAGATCATGTGACAGATCATGTGACACTTACATAAAGTCCACCTGTGTGCAATCTAACTAATTATGTGACTTCTGAAAGTAATTGGTTGCACCCGATCTTATTTAGGGGTTCATAGCAAAGGGGGTGAATACATATGCACGCACCATTTTTCCGTTTTTCATTTCAATTCACCAGTTTGGAATATTTTGTGTACAGTTGAAGTCGGAAGTGTACATACACTTAGGTTGAAGTCATACATTTTTTTCAACCACAACAGATTTCATGTTAACGAACTATAGTTTTGGCAAGTCGGTTAGGACATGTACTTTGTGCATGACAAGTAATTCTTCCAACAGTTGTTTACAGACAGATTATTTCACTTATAATTCACTATATCACATATCCACTGGGTCAGAAGTTTACATACACTAAGTTGACTGTGCCTTTAAACAGCTTGGAAAATTCCAGAAAATGATGTCATGGCTTTAGAAGCTTCTGATAGGCTAATTGACATCATGAGTCAATTGGAGGTGTACCTGTGGATGTATTTCAAGGCCTACCTTCAAACTCAGTGCCTCTTTGCTCGACATCATGGAAAAATCAAAAGAAATCGGCCAAGACCTCAGGAAAAAAAATTGTAGACCTCCACAAGTCTGGTTCATCCTTGGGAGCAATTTCCAAATGCCTAAAGGTACCACGTTCATCTGTAAAAACAATAGTACACAAGTATAAACACCATGCGACCAGGCAGCCGTCATACCGCTCAGGAAGGACACGCGTTCTGTCTCTTAGAGATTAACATACTTTGGTGTGAAAAGTGCAAATCAATCCCAGAACAACAGCAAAGGATCTTGTGAAGATGCTGGAGGGAACAGGTACAAAAGTATCTATATCCACAGTAAAACGACTCCTATATCGACAAAGATCGTACTTTTTGGAGAAATGTCTTCTGGTCTGATGAAACAAAAATAGAACTGTTTGGCCATAATGACCATCGTTATGTTTGGAGGAAAAAGGGGGAGTCTTGCAAGCCGAAGAACACCATCCCAACCGTGAAGCACGGGGGTGGATCGATCATGTTGTGGGGGTGCTTTGCTGCAGGAGGGTCTGGTGCACTTCACAAAATAGATGGCATCATGAGGAAGGAAAATTATGTGGATATATTGAAGCAACATCTCAAGACATCAATCAGGAAGTTAAAGCTTGGTCGCAAATGGGTCTTCCAAATGGACAATGACCCTAAGCCTACTTCCAAAGTTGTGGCAAAATGGCTTAAGGACAAGAGTGGCCATCACAAAGCCCTGGGCAGAACCGAAAAATCGTGTGTGAGCAAGGAGGCCTACAAACCTGACTTAGTTACACCAGTTCTGTCAGGAGGAATGGGCCAAAATTCACCCAACTTATTGTGGGAAGCTTGTGGAAGGCTACCCGAAACGTTTGACCCAAGTTAAACAATTTAAAGGCAATGCTACCAAATACTAATTGAGTGTATGTAAACTTCTGGCCAACTGGGAATGTGGTGAAATAAATAATTATCTTCTATTATTCTGACATTTCACATTCTTAAAATAAAGTGGTGATCCTAACTGACCTAAGACAGGGAATTTTTACTAGGATTAAATGTCAGGAATTGTGAAAAACTGAGTTTAAATGTATTTGGCTAAGGTGTATGTAAACTTCCGACTTCAACTGTATGTCCATTACAAGAAATAAAAATAAAAATCAATTTGAATTACAGGTTGTAATGCAACAAACTAGGAAAAAACGCCAAGGAGGATGAATACTTTCCCAAGGCACTGTAAAAACAAAACTGAGTTAATGGTTCCAGTCTGCCGTGAAGCGTTCATCCAAGTATACGGGTAAGAGTCTAGCAAAATTTTCAGATATACGTTTCTAATTTTGTCAGATGACTAGTGGTCCTGAGCCCTGAGTAGATACTGCAGACATTCATTCACCAGTGAGAGAGAGAATCAATTACAGAGAACAACATAACGAGAGCAGAAAATCTCTCATTGCTAGTCTCCACTTTCATTGAAAAACTGAGTGCTGAGTCATTGGCATGTAGGCCCCCAGCCATCTTTGTTTCTTCGGTCCACGAGCGACTACAGATTGACAGACACTTATTTAGTGTGAAAATGACCTTTTCATATTTTCCAGCACTGTAAAGGCATTTCCCAATAGAAAAGAGAGTACTGGATCCCTTTCCACTTTCCTGTCTCGAACAGCACATAAATAATAGCAACATGTTCTGCCTTTAAGCAGTACAGGATTCTGCTGGAGGCTAGACTGAAAAGGCCAGGGATGGATGATTACCTGGCTGGAAACAGAAAATGAGTGAACAGCAGAGAAAACAAACAGGAGAAAAGGAAGGGCGGAAGGGAGCTGCAATCAGAAGAGCCACAACCAACATCAGTTCCAGTCACTCTGGACTGATTGGTTCTGCTGCCTGCTCCTCACTTATCCATCTCATTTAATCATGAAAATACTATTTACAGACGGACAGAGGGCGAAAGGAAGAGGCTATGTAATGGAAAGAGCAAGAGACAAAAGACATGGGCCTAAACACTACGGCACAACACACTTCAATGCCCCAGCCATACCTGATAAGACAAGTGTTCTCTTTGGGGACAACAGACTATCCAGCTCTCTCTCTCCCATCCTCCTCCTACTCTCAGAGAGAGGGAACGAGGGAGTAGCGTAGCGGAGGACAAAACACATCACAGGAGTTCCCCTAGCCATTTTGGTACACAGTGAAAAGTCTACTCTCCAACTTCACACAGCCAGTCACATTCCATCCAGATCTGATTACAACGTGGATACGTTTTAATAGATATTACATGTACTGTACTCTGATTTTAACATTAAGTTGTAACATATACAACTCTGATATAGGCCTATAGTGTTTTCAGATCCCCTTTCAATCAATGAGTATCCACAACTAGGCGTTTTCACCATTCACAAATACTATAGTTTCAGATGGGACAGTGGAGAATTAGGTTTATAATATCGCACAGTGACACCAGACTGCACCAAGCAGGGGTCCCAGGAAGTCGTTTTTGTTCTGTGTAGCTTCATATGGTGCCCATTCATTTAGTCTGTTCCTCAATGAAACATTGTGTTTGTCAGTTTGAACAGTTTATCTGCCTACAGGTCAACAAGAGAATATAGAAATTGGAGATAGTAATGAATAAATACACCTCCTGTAGGGGGCAGTGCTCTTCAAAACGCTGCCTCTGCATTTCTGGCCTGGGCATGGGGATTCTGTGGGTATCCTAACAGCCTATCATTTTCATCTGCCAAGGTAAACTGGGCGCGCGCACACACACACCCAACCTCAAACATTTCCACTACTCTACACAGCAGAGCTGAAAACCTTGGAGGCCGAAGGAAGAAATGCTTCCCATTTGTTTGTGTCTCTAAACCTCTTTAGGCCATTACAACAGCAGCCAGTAACACATTTCATCCCTTCCATCCCGCTTTCCTGCCCTCTCTTTAATACAATAGCTCTAAGGTAATAGAATCACGCCCACTAATATACAGCTCTCTCCTCTCCTCCTTATCCGTCATTGGTGCAGTAGAAGAAAGTCCTCTCTGGTATCTCCTGCGGTTAACATCGTATTATCCCTAAAAAATCACTACATCATGATACCATGTGCTGCTCCCAGCTTGTCGTGTGGTGAGGCTGTGTACCGGTACTGCAACAGCAAATATGACAACATTTTACAAGATTGTATTGTACAGTGCATTCGGAAACTATGCAGCCCCCTTGACTTTTTACACATTTTGTTAGGTTACAGCCTTATTCTAAAATGGATTAAACCAACACACAATACCCGGTAATAACAAAGTGAAAAAAGATTTAGAAATGTTTGCAAATTTATATATATAAAAAAAAAAAAAAAAAAAAAAAAAAACAGGTACATCCTGAGCAATGGTGGGTGAAGGGCCTTGGTCAGGGAGGGGACCAAGAACCCGATGGTTACTCTGACAGAGCTCCAGAGTTCCTCTGTGGAGATGGGAGAACCTTCCAGGACAACCATCTCTAACCACTCCCCCAAGCAGGCCTTTATGAAAGAGAAGCCAGACAGAAGCCACTCCTCAGTAAAAGGCACATGAGAGCTTTGCTTGAAGTTTCCCCAAAAGGCACCTAAAGACTAAGACCATGAGAAACAAGATTCTCTAGTCTGATGAAACCAAGATTGAACTCTTTGGCCTGAATGCCAAGCGTCACATCTGGAGGAAACCTGGCACCCATCCCTACAGTGAAGCATGGTGGTGGCAGCTTCACGCTGTGGGAATGTTTTTCAGCGGCAGGGACTGGGAGACTAGTCAGGATAGAGGGAAAGCTGAACGGAGCAAAGCACAAAGAGATCCTTGATGAAAACCTGCTCCAGAGCGGGTCGAAGGTTCACCTTCCAACAGGACAACGACCCTAAACACACAGCCAAAACAAATGCAGGAGTGGCTTCGGGACAAGTCTCTGAATGTCCTGGAGTGGCCCAGCCAGAGCACGGACTTGAACTAGATCGAAAATCTCTGGAGAAACCTGAAAATAGATGTGCAGTGACGCTCCCCATCCAACCTGACAAGAGCTTGAGAGGATCCGCAGATAAGAAATGGGAGAAACTCCCCAAATACAGGTGTGCCAAGCTTGTAGCATCACACCCAAGAAGATGCTTCAACAAAGTACTGAGTAAAGGGTCTGAATACTTATGTAAATGTCTTTTTTTTATTATTTTTTTATAAATGTTTTGTACATTTGCTAGAAATTCTAAAATCGTCATTATGGGATATTGTGCGTAGATTGTTGAGGGGGAAATAAACGATTTAATCAATTTTAGAATAAGGCTGTAACGTAGCAAAATGAAGAAAAAGTTAAGGGGACTGAATACTTTCCAAATGCACTATATGTTTGATTATATATGTCGAAATTATTGCGCATCTGTAACATTTCAAATAAGTGCTGCAGTTCTGCCTTCTTATAATGTTAACCTGAGACTCAAAAGACAGATTCAGCAGCTGTCCCCATGGCCTACTTATTGTCATTTTATGTTAAACCACTTAAAATGTGTACACTACAAAAGGCTGCTAGAACAGGATAATGGTTTTAGTAGAAGTTTTGTTTGGCTTCTTTACTCAATTTGATGTTCTGCACCGGCAGTTCTGTTCATGGCCTGTCTCTTTCATTCACAGAGAGGGAAACTGTCTGCTTCACAAACAGAACCTTCATCAGCAGCACCTGAACCAATAGAACCCAGTCAAACAGGTCTTCCACTAACACAGCACAGTGTTTTGTAAGGATTCATTTGGCACTCAAGTAAACAGCACACAGGGTGTAATGCTGGTGATATCAATGCTGGCCTATCCTTCAGTGTAGCCAGGACACAAAGGGTTTGTAAAAGATAGCAGACCAATCAGAGAACTCTATAGTTCTTCGTTACGCCTAATTTGTCCCCTCAGTCAGATGTCGGTTTGCAAGGCCTCCGTCCTGACACTGGCCATGACACATGCAACTCTGTAGTTAATGTGTGTGTGTCTGTCTGTGCACCATGCTGATACCCTGTGTGCGAGGCTAAATGGGCTGTCTCCATCACCTCTGCGCACCACATGCCTACACAAGAGGTAAATAAAGAATTAAGTTCCCCATTCCAGTCCATTAAAGTTGAGATAAATGATAAAATGACAGTTCTGTTGCACTGGGTGGCGTTTACGGTCTAACCTTCTACAGTATGTCCACACTGAATGAGAGTAACCTTCCTGAACTCAAATGTATAGCTATAAAAGACATGACAGAGAGTGTGTATGTTGTGGGGTTTGAGGGATTTGACCTTTAGGAGTTATTACCTTGCTATTTCTATGGGAGAATAATACATAGTTTTGTTTATTTATGAATTAGTCTGAATTAATTCATTAGCATGTAAAGTCAATTAGGCCAAAATGACCCTTTACTTTAAATCTATTTTTTCCTCTTAAATTTCGTTTAAACAGATCATTAACTTAAGCAGCCAAGTTACTGTCTACGAGCTCTACCATTAAAATGAAAAACCCAAACAGCTTCCCATTTGTCTTTTTGGGGGCAGAACTGCTTAAGCAGTGCTTAGCAAGCAAACAGCAAGAGCAGGGAGATCATATTAAGAGTTATTCAAAATGGCTGACTTGGCCCTTCAACATGAGTTATCCCAGCACTGTACTGCTCTGTAGGCCTGGCTACTGGGAAGTAGCAGCTCCACTGAGAACTGATACAGCTCTGAGAACAGCAGACACACTGTACTTGGAATTGCCAGAAGCAAAAATGGCAACTTGTTTATAAGAAATTCTGAAAATGCTTGAGAGAATAATTGTGAGATGACAGTATGGGTACTTGGAGAACACTGCAAGATATTGCGAGGTAATCTGGTCATTTAGGGGCACAAAAAGGAGCAGTGTTTGTTCAGGATCTTACTTTCTCAGGTGTTCATGCTCTTTCAGAAACAGTTCTGTTCTTCTGTTGTTCACTCCTGAGCCACTCTTGTATGTCCTGTTGGACAGAAAGAGAGAATGGGTTGAATTCATATACATTTGTCAGACACACAAAAAAACTCAACATGACATCACCGCTATGACCATCTGAAAAATTGACTGACAAATTGATCCTGATTAAATCGAGGGTATTCCCAAATTCAGCCACAATTCTATCAAACACTTCACCTATGGATTCCAGATTTGTCTGAAACAAGGTTAGTCTATGCAGCTACAGTCCAAGCAGTTGGGCACAGTGTGGTAAAAGGACTAGTTCGCGTATAAGGACGGACATTCTGTGGAGGTGGTTTAAAAAGAGCCAGCATGGCCTGAATGGAAAACACTGAAGAGAGTTTCTCCTGCCGTCAACATCACCATGTAGGCTAATGGGCAGGACCATGCAGCTCGCCCTCTTTCCTTTCCACAGAGTGAGAGTAATTAGAGCGAAGTAGCAGCGTGGAAGAAGTACTATGGAAACAGATGTTAAGAGATAGCAATGGAATAGTCCACATCTCAGAGGGATTGGCTGGTCATTGCTACAGTAACAACCTTAATAGTCCTGCTAGTCATTGCGCTAACACTGGCTCTCAAAACTACATCTAACTTCCTTCATACAGGACACAAATGCCGAAAGATGAGTACATCTGACTCGTGGGAAGTAGATGACATTGCCAAAATCCCGAAGTATCCCTTTAAGATGGCTGAAGCCATGTGTGTGTGTGTGTGTGTGTGTGTGTGTGTGTGTGTGGTATTGTTGTTAACAGATAGAGCCCTGGCTACTTAAGCAGCCACACACACACCCAGTCAGGTCTGCTGCTGCAGATGGGTCTACTGCCACCTGGTGGGCAACAGGGGACTGTGCACTGCGTTTCCATTTTACGCTAGTTACACAAGAAACCACTCAGTCCCACACGTCAGGTTTTCTAGAACCATTTCAATGGCGGTTAATTAAGTTTAAGCTAAAATGGTAAAACATCACAAAATGTGCAAAGATGCTATCAAAATCCCATCAGTTTTACAGGACTGGCTTTCCCAAACCATACTATATATACACACACACACACTATAATAAACTAGGTAGTTTTAGCCTTGAATGCTGAATGGCTATACACTATACACCACGTGTATGACTAAAATATTTGTTTACTCTTCTAATTACGTTGGTAACCAGTTTATAATAGCAATAAGGCACTTGTGGGGTTTGTGGTATATGGCCAATATACTATGGCTAATGCGTTGTTGTGTCGTGCCTAAGGACAGCCCATAGCCGTTGTATACCACACCACCTCGTGCCTTATTGCTTAAGTCTATACTGTTCACCAAGTAGCCTATACAATGGCACACTGTTGTTTAGGCTACTCACAGAGGGGATATGAGCACCCGGAAACCCCTGTCGAAAGCTCCTTAGCACTACTCTCAATTCCCACTACAGTGGCTGCTATAGGAAGTGGCTGCTGGACTAGCTATAGGCTGTGAGCCCATAAGGACTTTACTGATGCTCTACTTCCTCTCCACTGACCGGGGGAAAGGAGAGGCAGCCATTGTTTCAATACTTGATCCAGAAGGGGATAAATTCATAGAATTTGGAATTAGAATAACAATTGTAATTTAATAGGATCCCTATGATCAAATGTCTCTGCTGTAACCAAGAAGCTTGATCTTGACAGCCACTTAGCTAGCAAATCAAATGCAAAGCTGGAGCTGGATATAATTTAGATATATTATAGTTATAATGAACTTCTAGTTATAAGCAGTGGCGTAGCTGCCACACAGTTGCAAGCTGCCATAGTATTGATTGACACACAACATGGACTTATAAATGGGAAAGCTCAAAAAGGAGACCATTGGACAACACAAGAGGCTGAAAACGTTCATAAAAATCGGGTTGCCATGACGATTTACCAATACAGTCCGAAGTCTGTATGAAGCTTTAACATACTGTACAATAAATGGGTATAAAGAAAACGAGGATACAAGAGCTTTCTTACTAGAAGAAGAGATGCTGAATTCTCCTTTTTATAGACAGGTGAGCAAAGACAAAATAACTATAGTTCAATTTCATAAAGACGGCATAGTATCATGTATAGCTGTATCAGAGAAACTGAAATGGCCTAAGAAGTTGTGAACCTTGACAAAATGGACAACTGTTAAAGAGTAGTGGTTAGGGTTGGGCGATATGACCAAAATCTCATATCCCGATGTAGGCAATTTCATATCCCGATAACGATACATATCACATTTTGTAAATTCAATGAAAAAAAGTTTATATAAAAATGACCACATGTAAAGGCCTATTTCTTATTACATTTTGAATTATACTCAACAAATGAAAGGTACTTACTCATATTTGATTATTTCTCATTTTATTTAGATCCTTTGTGCAAATGTTGAATTAAACATGTAACAAAATATTAAATGTAAAAAGGTAAATAGAAAAACACTTTAACTATACTTGCCAACAAAATAAATATAGGCCTAAAATATGAATATGGTAATATATATATATATATATAAAATAAATATAATACTTTAACACTAGAGCTGTTTAAATTGTAGCAGCAAACAAATTAATTCAGGCCTGACCAATATTGGTATATAAAACACCAAATGTAAACATGGAAAACTTTCAAGTTTAAACTACAGCAGCAAAATAAGGCTCACAAATAAATATATAAAATATAACAAGTAAACACTCTTTCAAGTTTGAATTATAGCTTTATATGACAACTAAAGTACAGCAAACAAAATGTAGATATTTGGCAACAAAATATCCAAATCAAACATATAATACTCTTTAATAGGAGTCGGGGGTTTGTTTTGAGCACTCGACTGTACTTTTTTTGGGGTCTCAACCCTAGATTCTCTCCGTACTGTTTCACATGATTCTTGCATAGGTGGTAAAAGAGGTTCGTGGCGTGTCGGGACCGGCCTGCGGCATATTTTGGTCCGTGTCAGCCTTTTCATACCCAAACTACGTCCATGGAACTGAAGAAGCCCCTCTTTTAGGTACGAGCTCCGTGTCTCCGTGCTCTGTGTCACATGGCACGAGACGTTTTTCTATCGTCACACGATATACAGTTGAAGTCAGAAGTTTACATACACCTTAGCCAAATACATTTAAACTCACTTTTTCACAATTCCTGACATTTAATTCTAGTAAAAATTCCCTGTCTTAGGTCAGTTAGGATCACCACTTTATTTTAAAGAGAATGTGAAATGTCAGAATAATAGGAGAGAATTATTTATTTCAGCTTTTATTTATTTTGTCACATTCCCAGTGGGTCAGAAGTTTACATACCAAATACTAATTGAGTGTAGCATTGCCTTTAAAATTGTTTAACTTAGCCTTCCACAAGCTTCCCACAATAAGTTGGGTGAATTTTGGCCCATTCCTCCTGACAGAACTGGTGTAACTGAGTCAGGTTTGTAGGCCTCCTTGCTCGCACTCGCTTTTTCAGTTCTGCCCACACATTTTCTATAGGATTGAGGTCAGGGCTTTGTGATGGCCACTCCAATACCTTGACTTTGTTGTCCTTAAGCCATTTAACCACAACTTTGGAAGTATGCTTGGGGTCATTGTCCATTTGGAAGACTGACCTACCTGGTTAAATAAAAAGGTGAAAAATAATAATATATATATCCACATAATTTTCCTTCCTCATGATGCCAGTGCACCAGTCCCTCCTGCAGCAAAGCACCCCCACAACATGATGCATCCACCCCGGGGCTTCACGGTTGGGATGGTGTTCTTCAGCTTGCAAGCATCCCCCTTTTTCCTCCAAACATAACGATGGTCATTATGGCCAAACAGTTCTATTTTTGTTTCATCAGACCAGAGGACATTTCTCCAAAAAGTACGATCTTTGTCCCCATGTGCAGTTGCAAACCATAGTCTGGCTTTTTTATGGCGGTTTTGGAGCAGTGGCTTCTTCCTTGCTGAGCGGCCTTTCAGGTTATGTCGATATAGGACTTGTTTTACTGTGGATATAGATACTTTTGTACCCGTTTCCTCCAGCATCTTCACAAGGTCCTTTGCTGTTGTTCTGGGATTGATTTGTACTTTTCGCAACAAAGTACGTTCATCTCTAGGAGACAGAACATCTCCTTCCTGAGCGGTATGACGGCTGCGTGGTACCATGGTGTTTATACTTGGACACTATTGTCTGTACAGATGAACGTTGTACCTTCAGGCGTTTGGAAATTGCTCCAAAGGATGAACCAGACTTGGAGGTCTTGGCTGATTTTTTTTCTGAGGTCTTGGCTGATTTCTTTTGATTTTCCCATGATGTCAGCCAAGAGGCAGTGAGTTTGAAGATAGGCCTTGAAGTACATCTCCAATTGACTCAAATTATGTCAATTAGCCTATCAGAAGCTTCTAAAGCCATGACGTAATTTTCTGGAATTTTCCAAGCTGTTTAAAGGCACAGTCGACTTAGTGTATTTAAACTTCTGACCCACTGGAATTGTGATGTAGTGAATTATAAGTGAAATAAACAATTGTTGGAAGAATTACTTGTGTCATGCACAAAGTAGATGTCCAAACCAACTTGCCAAAACTATAGTTTGTTAACATGAACTCTGTGGAGTGGTTGAAAAATGAGTTTTAGTGACTTCAACCTAAGTTTATGTAAACTTCCGACTTCAACTGTATATCGTCATATCGCCCAGCCCTAGTAGTGGTGAAGCATCCCAGTGGTGCCCTGACATACTCTCCCCCTCTTTCTGTCTCAGTTTACCCATCTCGCATGTCTCAAGTTTCCTGGAAATGGAAGCTCTGAGTCTCTCTGTGTATATGCATGACTGCCTGTGTCACTTCTCCAGTGGTGCTGTGTGGGACCAGGACTGCAACTAGAACCACAAGCTGTCAGCTCAGCCTAAGGTCATCTCTCCAGTCTAGTGCTCACGGCAGCGCACTAGCCTCCAGGCATCCATCCACCTCACCGCCCTTCATCCTCCCCACTCCCAGGAGAAGTTCCACTATGATGCCAACTCGATGCTTGATAGTATACAGTACAAGACAATAGGGGCTCTTGTTATCTTAGTGCTGTTGTACTGATTATTAGCACTGTCGTTAGCTTCAGTAGCTTGGCTATTAGTGTGTGTTAGTACAGCGTTAGCACGCCACAAGATTCAAGCACATGGGCTTTGAAAGCGTTACAACACCAGTTTAAATCCTTGAAGAACAGCATGTATGTAGTATGTCATTTCTCCAAGTGTACGTTAATGCTTACAGTACATGTAGGCGACATGGATCAATAATAAAAATGGTCCTTTGGGGACTTTAGTTTTTTTGAAAACGGTGATGACTCACAGGACAGGAATACCACTTAAATAAAGCTCACATTTCCCATCACATTGTGTGGGTGGGCAGTAATGTCCTTCTCAAGCAGAACAATTATACATTCAGTCCACAGCCAACAGAAAAATGAAAGGTTCATTCCCAGGTACTATGATGTATGGTTAATGTGGAGCACATGGAGAACACACACGACTGCATGGAACAGCGAGCACTGATGAATAAGTCTATCTGCATATATAAGAAGGGCTGTGTGCAGTGCGTGTGCTCAATAGGAATCCTGCAGTGGTCTCATGGTGCAGCCTGCTGCATCTTAGATAGATCAATAAGCCATTAAAATCACAGACAAGAGTCATGGACTGGTTGCCCAGCCCACATTTCAATCTCCTCATTCACTACCAAGCCAATCAGTGGAGCATTGTCTCTCTCATTACAGAGGCCCATGGAGGTATGGCTGGGCGGTAAACCATAAACTATATCGGTTTCAGTCAGTGACGTTTATGATGAGGGCCTTATTTTTTTTTTTTTTATCATCAGCAAGGCCTTATTTCTATCACAGCATGTTGGATGACTATCATTCATATTCCATTCACCCAGTTCAATGCAACATCACTAGAGTGGCAGGTGGCCTGGAGGGTAGGAGTAACCCTTCAGTAACCGAAAGGTTGTGGATCGAATCCCTGAGCTGACAAGGTAAAAATCTGTTGTTCTGCCCATGAACAAGGCAGTTAACCTACTGTTCCCCGGGCGCCGAAGACGTGGATGTCAATTAAGGCAGCCCCCCCGCACCTTTCTGATTCAGAGGGGTTGGGTTAAATGCAGAAGACACATTTCAGTTGTACAACTGACTAGTATCCCCCCTTTCCCCATAGATAGGTTAAGGCTACTACATGATAATCTAATTTTCCCTGTACCCATCATGTGGCTACAACCTAGCCTATGAATGAAAGTTAACACCATAGGTGCACACAGGTCGAGAGAGAAATTTGAGATTATATTCAATACCGCCTTGCACACTCTTGCCTGCATCTAGCTTATCATCAGTAGCCCAACAGTTGCAAACAAGAGTTTCTATTGGACAAATTCTGGTATTTTTTTATCCCCGTTTTGTTTGCTTCTGCTTAAGATTTTTTTTTTTGCCACAACTTCTGAAGTATGCTTAGGGTCACTGTCCATTTGGAAGACTCATTTGCGACCAAGCTTTAACTTCCTGACGGATGTCTTGAGATGTTGCTTCAATATATCCACATAATTTTCCTTCCTCATGATGCCATCTATTTTGTGAAGAGCACCAGTTCCTCCTGCAGCAAAGCACCCCCACAACATGATACTGCCACCCCGTGCTTCACGGTTGGGATGGTGTTCTTCAGCTTCTAAGCCTCTCCCTTTTTCCTCCAAAACATAACAATCATGCCAAACCGTTCTATTTTTGTTTCATCAGACCAGAGGACATTTCTCCAAAAAGTATGATTTTTGTCCCCATGTGCAGTTGCAAACCGTACTTGGGCTTCTTTATGGCGGTTTTGGAGCAGTGGCTTCTTCCTTACTGAGCGGCCTACAACAGAGCCCTGCTCCTGGATTTAGTTTGAGGATTTAGCACACTCAGCGCTATTGCACACCAGGGAAAAATTTGATATTTCTGACAAGTTGAAAAGGCGACGGCGTGGATGCAGGGCGGAAGTGTAAGGCAAAGCTGAGTAAGTACAAGCCGGCTATATCGTCTATCATTATGTGCAACGTGAGATCGTTGCATAACGATCTCATAAGTGGATGAGCTTGAGGGGCTGGTGCATGGGCAAAGAGACTACCGGGAAGACATGGCTGAATGATAACATCCCCATAGAAAACGTAACTATGGGCGGTTTCCAGACCGTCAGAGGACAGGGATAGCACTTCTTCCGGTAAGGGCAAGGGAGGGGGGCTGGCTTTATTAGTTAACAACAGATGGTGTAATCCGAGCCATATTACTGTTAAGGAACAGTTTTGTAGCCTGGACATTGAGCTGTTAGCCGTTAGCCTGAGACCCTACTATTTGCCGTGGGAATTAATCGCGAACATTGCTGTTATTGTTTACATCCCGCCCTCCGCTGACGCAAACACAGCGTGTGACGTCATCCACTCTGTTATCGCGAGGTAACAGACAGCGCATCAGTCCCTTCTTTGCCATTTCGGGGGATTTTAACCATGCATCTCTCTCTTCAACGCTGCCCACGTTCAAACAGTTCGTGAAGTGCCCAACCGGATCACAACCTTGACCACCTCAACCCACTCTACAGGCCTATAATCCAACAGCAGCCAGCGACCACTAGGAGATGGTCCCCAGAGGTGAATGAGGCCCTACAGGACTGCTTTGAAACCTCAGACTGGGATCTGCTCTGTGAGGCTCATGGGGAGGACATTGATGGACTTACAGACTGCATAACGGATAATATCGATTTTTGTGTATACAACACTGTACCCACCAGGAAGGTACGCTGTTTTCCAAATAATAAACCCTGGGTCACCAGCGACCTGAAGGCCCTGCTGAATGAGAAGAAGAGGGCCTTCACAGAGGGGGACAGGGACAAATTGAAATGCGTCCAGAGGGAGCTGAAGTTACGGATTGCTGAGGGGAAGAGAGGGTATAAGGACAAGATGGAGGACAAGCTGAGGCAGAGCCAAGTGAGAGAGGTGTGGAAGGGTATGAGAAATATCCCTGGTTTCATAAAGTCAAAACAGTGGGCAGACAGAGGTGACCCAGGACAGAGCCAATGAGCTGAACCAATTTTTTAACAGGTTCGATACTGGCCTTGTCCACCTCCCCAGGCCACACAACCTCACAGCTGTCCCACACCCACTTTGCTCACAACACTTCTGTTGAGACAATCAGCGACCCCACCTCTGCCCCTGGTTCCTCTGGACTGATCCTCAACACCCCCCTCCCCCCCCCCACCTGGGCTGGCTTTCACCACCAACCAAGTGAAGAGAGAGATGGAGAGACTACATCAGTGGAAAGCGGCGGGCCCTGCTGGCATCAGCCAAAGGGTGCTTAGGGTCTGTGCTGACCAATTGTGTGGAATACTCCAGCGCCTCTTCAACCTTAGCCTGAGCCTAGAAAGGGTCCCTGTGCTGTGGAAAAAATCCTGCCTTGTCCCAGTGCCCAAGGCGGCGCACCCCACTGTCCTGAATGACTTCAGACCGCTAACATCCCACATCATGAAGACCCTGGAAAGGTTAGTCCTCGCTCACCTCAGACCCCTGGTGAGTACATCACTGGACCCCCTGCAGTTCGCATACCAGCACAACATCGGGCTGGATGATGCAATCATCTACCTTCTGCAGAGGGCCTACTCTCACCTGGACAACGCAGGTTGCACTGTGAGGATCATGTTTTTTGACTTCTCCAGTGCCTTCAACATCATTCAGCCCCTGCTACTGGGTGAGAAGATGAAGAGGATGAAAGTGGTAGGACCCTTAGTCTCCTGGGTTACGGACTACCTGACCAGTAGGCCACAATTTGTGCGGCTACAGAGCTGTGTGTCTTGAGCGGGCAGTGAGCAACACAGGGGCCCCCAAGGGAACGGTCCTGTCCCCCTTCCTGATCACCCTCTACAGCTCGGACTTGACATGAACCAGACTTGTGGAGGTCTACAATTTTTTTTCGGAGGTCTTGGCAGATTTCTTTTGATTTTCCCATGATGTCGAGCAAAGAGGCACTGAGTTTGAAGGTAGGCCTTGAAATACATCCACAGGTACACCTCCAATTGACTCAAATGATTAGCCTATCAGAAGCTTCTAAAGCCATGGCATCATTTTCTGATATTTTCCAAGCTGTTTAAAGGCACATTCAACTTAGTGTATGTAAACTTTTGACCCACTGGAATTGTGATATAGTGATTATAAGTGAAATAATCTGTCTGTAAACAATTGTTGGAAGAATTACTCGTGTCATGCACAAAGTAGATGTCCTAACCGACTTGCCAAAACTATAGTTTGTTAACATGACATCTGTGGAGTGGTTGAAAAATGAGTTTTAATGACTTCAACCTAAGTGTATGTAAACTTCCGACTTCAACTGTAAGTTGGGGTAAAGTGACTAAGCAACAGAATAGATAAGACAGTAGCAGCAGCGTATGTGGTGAGTGTGAAAGTGCCTATAAAGAAAGGTTCAATTACGTGTTTTACCCTTTCATTGTATATGCTTTTGTTACCCCAACCGAAATGGGTGAAATGTCACTAATTTAATAATAATAATAAACTTCAGCATCTAAACAGCGTGCAGGACTGGTATTCTATTTTATTGTTTTCACTGTCAAGCAATTAGGGAGACAAATGAGAGTGTTCTTACATAAAGAACCATATTAAAATCAATATAATTCTATGCTTTATCAATCAGTTGAAATAGTCGACACAACCGGTTGTTTCAAGTCAGCGCTTGTTTCAAAATCAGTACAATGTTTTATGGTAAGACAGGATCTATGACTGGAAGGAGGGATGGCTGGAGGGAGAGATACTCACTCAATGTCTTTGCGGACAGAACCCAGCAAATCTTCTCTCTCCCGGATGGCAAGGAAGTTGGCTTTGGTTTTGTGGAATTCGTGAGTGTAGTCCTAGAGTACAGATTTAAAAAAAAAAAAAGAAATGATGCATGCAGATCTCATGTAAGTCCTGAGAGAGGAATAGGCTAGAGATGAGCGACAAAGAAAGGTAGAAAGAGGAAGAGGAAGACACAGACCTGCAAGATATCTCTGTGTCTCTGGAGCGTGTGCATCAGGGCTGCGTTAAGGGACGTCACCCCCGGGGTGCTGGTGTACTCTGCCATCTTGTCATTCACACCCGTGAGCTGGGAGACACAGCATCACCAGTACACATAAGCACAACAATGCAAGATTCAACCATGACTATGATAGTGAAGCTGAATTCTACTTGAAGTCAAAAATCCATTCTGAAATTTCAAATAAACGGCATATAATGAGAATTATTTGCTGTGAAGTCTTACTTTGGCCAGCAGCTGTTCAATCTCCACAGACATGGTCTCAAACATTCTGTCCTGTGTCGAATTGTTGAGGAGGGGAGTAGTATCTGAGTTGCTATATAAGGCAGAGGAAGATAAGGGGAGAGAGGAAGACCATTAGGACTCAACGTGTGGGCTTGGTGGAGGTACTGTATCGCCATATTTGTAACACCCATCAGTCATTTCAGATCCATGACCACCAAGAAAAAGCATGTTTAAAGGAGAATCTCCATTGAAAGTGCTTTTTTGTCCAGGAATAGGCTTAATTTCTGTTTGGTGTAGAAGGCTAGGAGCTAAGGGAAGGGGCTAGAAACCTGAATGGAACTGGGCACTAGTCTTACCTGTAATGTAGGACCTAGGCCATAGGGGATGGGGTTAGGGACCTAAATGGAACTGGTCTTAGTCTTACCTGTCTCCTCGACGGCCATCTCTGGAGCTGCTGTAGCTGGTACACAGTTTACTGAAGGACACCAGCTTCAGGTCCAGCTCATTCTCCAGCTGCCTGGCCTGCTTTCGCAAATCTGGGATGTGCAACACACAACACACACACACACACACACACACAGCAGACACACAGCAGACACACACACACCATTTGGAATTGAGAAACAGGGTAAGCCTACAGAAAGATTATAAGACACATAACTAATAAGTCATATTAAATCAGAAGATTTTTTTTCTCATATAGCTAGTTAAACATCTGAAACATTTTCTGAACATAAGTATTGTATTCAATTAGCCATCTATACAGTAGTGGTAGGTAGTTAACGTTAGCTAAGTGGAGACAAAAAAACAAATCAGGCAGCACTCTTACCATCCTGCTGCAAACTGCTGACAAAATAACTTGGCTGGCTAACCAACTAACGTTGGCTGAACATAGTGATAACTAAATAACTAGTTAGGTGAAACCGACATCACATAGCTAGATAATCAACCTGACATCAATCTAGCTAGTTAACTAACTTAAAATAGCTAGCTAGATACAACCTAAAGTTTGTATAGATATTTGAAGTTAGCTCGCTAGGCTAACCTACGTTAGCTAATTAGCTGACGTTAACGTTCATTTGCTAGCGAAGCTTGTTTTTTTTAGCTAGTTTTACTCGTGGACAGGCCACCCATTTGCTCCAAATTTGACAACACCTTTGGTCTGTAACCCCCTTTATAATTGAGCAAACATCGTTGAAAATGTATCAAATAGCTATGTCTGATCGCACCATAGTTGTGCCAGTTTGCCACCTCACCTTCCCAGTAGTTGCTGCTTCCTCCTGCCATTTTTGTTGTCTAACGTCATCAGCTGACGCACGGCTCGCCTTTTCCTCCTGTACGTGGAACTTGAAAACTCGACCACAACTGTAGGCTACACTTCAAAAGCGCCTCCCGGTGCCGTTAACTAGTCATGTGCAGCATCCAACAAAAAAAGCAGTGTATGTACACCTTCATAGACAGTAATTAATAGCGGATTGATTTTGTGAGAAAGACAGCTACAGGCCACACATGCCAGTAGAAGAGAATATGATGTTGCCTTTATTGCCTTCTTTTCGGGGAAATTGTGTCCACAGAAGCACTGAGGAATGCTGTGAAACTAGTCACATTCTCTCTACATTCCTCTTCCCCTACCCATAAAAAGAAAATGGCAAATGTTAGTTGTCTGCACACAAACACCTGCATTTCTCAAAATCCTGCCTATTAAATTGACTAAACTAAATCTGAAGTAACACATTTTTTCACATCTCATAGCAGCCACCATGCAAGTTGTCTTCATTCAAAACATAAATTCATGGGCTGTCAACTAGTGGCAATAGAGTCAATAGAAAATGCTACAATTGTGATTCTGCATCAACATTTCGCTGCCATGCTGCTGCTGAATGACAGTCATAGTATAATCTGGCTGAGAAGAGATGAGAGTAGTGTCAATGCAACAAATTAGGACATTAGTCATTTTCTTTCCATATTGTTTTATTTAATCAATGTCTTGAAGAGTATTCATGTTAGCATGTCTGTCATATCACCACATACAACGTAACAGGTTGGTTTGTTATGAAATGGGTGGTCTTATATAGTCAGGGTTAACATGAATTGCACTTATTTTTCTCATCCAATTACACTTGGCAACAGTTCATTATCTACAATCAATTCAGTTTCATATAAAAAGAAACAACCATTTACATCAAAACCCCAACATCCATTTAGAAAACACTCTCCATCACACACACACACAGAACATAAAACATATAGAAAAATAACTTACTTTCTCCCCCTCTACCCTAAGATTACCTGGCTTTGCTACAATATTGATGATTGATTATGTGGAACTGAGATGATAGGAGTCAGACACCACTGTAGACTAGTGGTCCTCCACCCTGGTCCCGGAGAACTACATGGTTTTGTTCCAACCCAGCACTAACACACCTGATTCAACTAACCAGCTACTCAATAAGATCTTGATGAGAGTAGAATTGGAAGGGTTAGTGTTGGGCTGGAACAAAAAGGTATGCACACCTTATACTCCTCATGACCAGGGTTGGTGACCACTGTTGTAGAGGACGATGCCCTCCTCTCTAAAACACTCTCCCGCCACTGTTGGATGGTTCTAGAGCAGACGTTCTGCACCTTTTCAGTAATTTAGGGTTGACATCTAGCATAAGGAGTTGATAGAATTATGATTTATAGATGTACACATAAATCATTAATGAATGTATAAAAAAAAGAAAAAAAAAGAAAAGTGAATTACAACAAAATATACATCTCTATGTCGCGGCTGATTATTAAAGCATGTTTAAGTAATTTGCCATTTTGAGATATGAAACATTTTAAACAAGCTGGTCTGTGTGTAGAAAGAAAAAAGCATACAGATTATCTTTCAAATGGAAAAAACATTTTAAGAAAACCATCCATTTGTAATGTACAGTATTTGCATCTATTTTAAAGTGCTTTCCCTGAAGAATTAAATGGGGAATCATGTATTTGTATTTAACATACAGTGCTTGTAGTACAATGCATAGAGGGCCTTTTGCTGTATGTCCAAGAGGGCACATTAATTATCAGAGGGCAATAGAAGTGAAAACACATGCAGCCTGTGAACCCGGGCCCATTTGAAGTCTTCTGCTCTGAAAGTGCATCACTTAAAATACTCAAGACCCCTGGATTAATCCTGGATGACTAATATGTGTTCCATACCGCCTGAGTATCTGATGGATCACAGATTATAATCTGTACTAGACCCTAATCAGGACAAGATTCTAGTATACCTAGTACCCACACCACCACGCTTCTGTACTGTAGCCCTAAAAGAGTGGCGTGTCTAACTCTACATGAGCCAAGGCACTGTGTTTGATGCTCCCTCTGAATGATTGGCTAACTGAACTGTGACAACACTGATAAAAACCTTGAGAAACTGACATTTCTTTAATAATTTCAAATTACTGTAGTTGGTATATTCATTGGTACTAGTTCAAAGTATAAGTATCAAATAAATATATGGACAGGTTGATGATTGGTTAACTGCAAATGTGTGCATGTGTGTGTTGCAAGCATGAAAGAAAAAAAAAAAGTTTGCCCAGCCCCACTAGGCCTTTAGTGTCTCTGAAACAGCGCTCTCTGATGGGTGGGAGGAGGACAGGCAAATAGGACCTGGGGAATCTTACAGGGACGGACAAGAACAAACCCTCCCTATTCAGCCGCCTCCTCTCCAGTAGGGCAGAGCCACAGAGCACAATACCGGCCAACTCAGTCACAGCGAGCGGCAGTAGTAGTAAAAGCAATTCCACAGTAACAGAGTGAGACTCAGAATTTTTCACTTTAAAATGTCAAGCAAAAACGGTACAACTCTATGCACTAACTCTATTCAAATTTCCACTGAACATAAAAAAATACATTTACTTCAAGAACAGTGCAGATGCAAATTTTGGCAACAGAATAACGGCACCAACAGCACAAACCGTCAATTCTGTTACTAAACTTTGCATCTGCACTGTTCTTCAAGTAAATGTGTTTTGGTACAATTTTATATGGAAAATGGTTCAAAGTAATCCTTGTACCTAGAGTTTTATGGTGTGTTCAACTTTGCAATCAATACTTTTTGTTTTAAAGTGAAAAGTAAGTCTCAGCATCACTCTTAATGTGGGATTGCCCAGTACTAACAACAGGGTCGCTTTCCTTAGGGCACACCATAGCAAAATATTTTCGAACAACAGAAAGCAAAAACAGGTGTTTCTTATTGTCCCTTCCCTGTTTCCGACAGTTTTCATCCGTTTGGTGCCTAATGAATACGGCCCAGGTTGGCAGTGGATGTATGACTATAATATAGATGTGGGATCTCAGAGTTTGTTGGCGTAGAGTGTGTCTTCATCGCTCTCGCTCTCATCCTGGAACTCGTTGGAGAGCAGGGACTTCTTGGAGCCCATGGAGGTGAGGCGAATCTCTTCCTCGTAATCGTCACGGTTCTGCCGCAGCCGGTGGAAACCATCCTTCTGCTGGTTGGACTTAGCAGAGCACACACACCAGATGATGCAGGCTGTCACCACCAGGGCCGTCATGGAGGCCGCTGCAGGGAAGGAGAGAGGAAGGACAAGTATACAGTTGAAGTTTACATACACCTTGGCCAAATACATTTAGTTTTTCACAATTCCTGACATTTAATTATAGTAAAAAAGTTAGGATCACCATTTTATTTAAGAATGTGAAATGTCATAATAGTAGAGAGAATTATTTATTTCCGCTTTTATTTCATCACATTCCCACTGGGTCAGACGTTTACATACTCTCAATTAGTATTTGGTAGAATTGCCTTTAAAATTGTTTAACTTGGGTCACACGTTTCGGGTAGCCTTCCACAAGCTTCCCACAATAAGTTTGGTGAATTCTGGCGGTTCCTCCTGACAGAACTGGTGTTTGTAGGCCTCTTTGCTATAATACTTGGCAGCTGCGTGGTCCCATGGTGTTTATACTTGCGTACTATTGTTTGTACAGATGAACGTGTTACCTTCAGGCATTTGGAAATTGCTCCCAAGGATGAACCAGACTTGTGGAGGTCTACAATTATTTTTCTGAGGTCTAGGTTTTCTTTTGATTTTCCATTGATGTCGAGCAAAGAGGCACTGAGTCTGAAGGTAGGCCTTGAAATACATCAACAGGTACATCTCCAATTGACACAAATGTCAATTAGCCTATTAGAAGCTTCTAAAGCTTTTCCTGGCATTTTCCAAGCTGTTTAAAGGCACAGTCAGCTTAAGTGTATGTAAACTTTGGACCCACTGGAATTGTTATAGTGAATTATAAGTCAAATAATCTGTAAACAATTGTTGGAAGATAAACAATAGTTTGTTAACATGAAATCTGTGGGGTGGTTGAAAAATTAGTTTTAATGACGTAAACCTAAGTGTATGTAAACTTCCGACTTCAACTGTATATACACACACGAGGCGTTAGGAAGAGTCACAAAACAAACGTATGTCCTAAAAACATACAGAATTTAACTTATTCACCTTGTAGTACTCCCTACAATAGTCCCCGGGCTGACAAGGTGAAAAATCTGTCGATGTGCCCTTGAGCAAGACACTTAACCCTAATTGCTATGGATAAAAGCATCTGCTAAATGACTAATAAAATAAAATAAAAGTTTAATTCACTATAATCATCTTGCAACATTACACAAAAGGTAACATCTCCACAAAACCCAGTTCTCTTCATGCTTACCTGCAGTAGCCACAACAAACTCCCGGGGCAGACCAAAAATGCGGTTGTCCATGTCAAACTCAATGATGATGGAGCTGGCGGCTTCATACGACGACACAACCACCTCCTGCCGTTGTTGCTGGTAACCATCAGCCACAGCCTCTATGTTGTGGTTTCCTGGTGCCAGCAGAGCATGGAAGTAGCCTCCCTCTGCAGTAAACACCCTCACACCCCCATTCAACACTATCATGGCCCCCACGATGGGTTTCCCACTCTTATCCTTCACCATGCCACGCACACCTTTATGGACCTGAGAGATGGACCGAAACACAGATTGAATGTAAAGTACACAGAACAAAAAGCAAGTAGCCTTGTCCAAGCCAGAATGGCTGACAGGGTAGGAGTCTATCCTGTCACTGTAGCGTGAGGCAGCTTGATGTACAGAACAAGTATATCAGTCTATCGCAGGAAGATAGACTATCGCTAGTCTGTTACATTAAGTAATATTATCTTAATTTAATCTGCTGTGGCAATATTTACACATGTATGCCATGTATGCATTCAATAATGTATCAAGAAAATGCATTTGATAAGTAACCAATCAGAGCCCCGAAATGCATTAATTAATTATTATCAAACACTCAATAACTCTTATCGGCGCATTTGTAAACTTATTGAACGCATTTGTATCACATGACCCCAGGTCAGAGGTCAATGGTATTACTGACCTCCACCAGCATGCTGAGCAGTGCCTTTCTGTTCTCAGCCCACAGCGTGGCCAGCTGCTCGGCCGGGGGGAACAGACAGCAGCCTGTATACACCGTGATCTCTGGACAGTGGCCAAAGTCCACACTGAAGTCCTGAGACAGACAGACAGACAGACATACACATAGATCAGAATAGGCAGGCTGACGACCAGTAAAGCTTAGTACAGAATGGCCACTGTTCTTTAAATCAGACACAATTGATCAGGCTCTTATACTGTAGTTAAATACAGACTTAGTAGTGGAAGTCCTGTCGTTCCAGGACTCAACCAGCAGATGCCTCTTTGGGTCCGGGGTGACATAATAACCCTTCTCCTGTGAGAGGCATAGCATTAGGAAGCAGGCGTTGATGAAACATACCTTCATACTGCCCATGTGACTTTGTCTCTCTGCTGCCCTGAGTACTCCATCTGGGATGTTACCCACTGGGGAGAGAGGAGGAGAATAGGAGGATGAAACCAATTATAGTCTATAGGTCACAGTGGTCTATTTGTGGTATTGTTGGTACATACTCTGGCCATTGCTTGGACATCCTGTATCCCCCAGGTGCATCTTGGGATGGTTGCTGGCGTACATATTGGCCAAGTACCTCAGAGTTTCCTCATTTTCAACTGAAAAAGAAGTACACTATTAGTTAACTATTTATTTGATAGTTTTCTAGTATTCCATTTGGGAGCCCCATGTTCCTACCTGGCTGTACAGGCTTGTCGTAGGGGTAAGTAGCCAACAGGGAGCCTCCATCCAGCGCTACGGAGAGTGTGAAGCCCCTCTCTAAGATCAGGTCCATCACTGCTCTGGTCTCTGGCTGAGCCTCCACCACGCGCTGGGAGGCATTACCTAAAGCAGCAGCACACACAGACATGTAAGGTCATGCAAGTACACACACAAAACACAAACATCTCCGTCTATACACCAACCACAGCAGGTACTGACCGAAGAAGTCAGTGTCCAGATCTTTCCCGTGTGCGTTGGTCATGCCCACAGTAGACGTGCACTGTTTCTCTCTGGCCAGCTCTCGTCCATCTGGGTTGATGGAGGGAAGGATGACGATCCGCGTCTCGTTTATCAACTGTGGAGAGGACAAGGTGGAGAAGGAAAAAGAGGAATGATGGGTAGAACAACAGGACATCAGTGATATTTAAAGGGAGCTTTCCAATTTTAGAACATCTCTAAACTTTTTTGAAAGTTTTCTTTCATGGTGTGGTAGATAAAAATAATCTAAATGTTATAAATATTTATTAATTTCAAGGCAACAACTGTGCAAGGGTGTGAATTATTTCACTAGGCATGATTGGTGTAGTAAAAACATCACAGTTAAAACATCTCACCCTGGTAATGATGGGGTTCTTGTCGTAGTTGATGCAGAGGAAGGCAGCAAACTCCAGCAGGAGCTCTGTGCCCACAGGGGCGTTGCCATGGATACCTCCCACCAAGCGGATCTTGGGCTCGTCCGTTTCAGGCTCATCTGGTTTGTTGGAGATCTCCAAGGCCCAGATGGTCCTGTACTCCACACTCTGGCCCAAACTAGACAGAAGAATGCATATTATTATCAATCCCACTGTAGATAATATGGAATATCGTTACCTAGCAGACTCTTCTGCAAAGAGACGTAGACAGAATTTCAACCATTTGGAGGAGAGGTTTTGATGTTAGCCATTAGGGATACAGAGGGCAGGTAGCCAATTAGACTGGGCCAGTAACCAAAAGGTCGCTGTTTCGAATACCCGAGCCGACAAGGTGAAAAATCTGTCGATGTGCCTTGAGCAAGGCACTGTACTTGCTTTGCTCCATAGGCACTGTACTACGGTGGCAGACCCTGTAAAACAACACATTTCACTGCACCTATCTGGTGTATGTGATAAAATATATTAAAACATTTTTTTTTACATGACAAGAAAAATTATTTAGATTAAGGGCAGTTACACTAGGGGTTAGAGGTCAGGGTTTACCTATGCAGGGTGGTGACATCTGATGAGTTTAGCTAGGAGGTCAGAGGTCATAACTCAGGCCTACCTATGCAGGGAGGTGATCTTGGGGAAGTTGAGCGTCAAACCCCTCAGGAACTCTGACAGCTCCTTGTAGTGTCTGTATCTGAAGCTGCTCTCTGTGGCGGTACTCTGAACAAGCTGCTCCAGCCCCTGGCCCAGAGACAGGTCCTTAATGAAGCTCTGGAACGCCTCCTCCGCAGGGTCCTGGGTGGCCCCGGGGTCCTTGGCTGCCTGGCCGTTGGGCTCCGAACGAACCCGCATCAGCCGGAAGTCTACCAGCTCCACCCCCCCCTCTGGCACTGTGGCGTAGATCTTTACTGAGTTGTACCTGAGAAGACGGGGAGGGAAGGTTAGGTCGTTCATTCTACTTCTGTTTCTATGGGTTAGGGTGGGGTTGCCCTGCAAATGTAGACCCGGTATTGGGTTTACAATTTAAACAAACCCTCGAATTTATCTCAGTTACTTCTACGGTCTTGTCTCTCACCCCCGTGCAGAGGCGGTGAGGTGGTACGTCCCAGGGACCAGAAGTCTCCAGTAGTCTCCAGCTAGGGTGGTTGTGATTGGATGATCGATCTCCTGCACAGTGATGGTGGCATTAGGGATACCTGTACCATCTTTAATGTCCATCACCATGCCCTTCACTCCTCTGTGGACCTGCAGAGGCACACACACACACACATAGAGGATAATTAAAATTAAAGTTGGTGCATTTGAGACCAGGTAAGATACACAGTACTACTTATTCATGGGTTTTTCTTTATTTGTACTATTTTCTACACTGTATAATAATAGTGAAGACATCCAAACTATAAAATAACACATATGGAAACCAGAAAAGTATTAAACAAAATCAAAATATATTTAATATTTTAGATTCTTCGAAGTAGCCACCCTTTGCCTTCATGACAGCTTTGCACACTCTTGGCATTCTCTCAACCAGCTTCATGAGGAATGCTTTTCCAACAGTCTTGAAGGAATTCCCACATATGCTGAGCACTTGTTGGCTACATTTCCTTTACTCTGCAGTCCAACTCATCGCAAACCATCTCAATTGGGTTGAGGTTGGGTGATTGTGGAGGCCAGGTCATCTGATGCAGCACTCCATCACTCTCCTTCTTGGTCAAATAGCCCTTACACAGCCTGGAGGTGTGTTGGGTTATTGTCCTGTTAAAAAACAAATGATAGTCCCACCAACTCTGCCTCTCACAAAGACAAGGCTGTTGGAACCAAAAATCTCAAATTTAGACTCATCAGACCAAAAGGACAGATTTCCACCGGTTTAATGTCCATTGCTCGTGTTTCTTGGCCCAAGCAAGTCTCATCTTCTTATTGGTGTCCTTTAGTAGTGATTTATTTGCAGCAATTCGACCATGAAGGCCTGATTCACGCAGTCTCCTCTGAACAGTTGATGTTGATATGTGTCTGTTACTTGAACTCTGTGAAGCATTTATTTGGGCTGAGGCTGGTAACTCTAATGAACTTATCCTCAGCAGCAGAGGTAACTCTGGGTCTTCCCTTCCTGTGGCGATTCTCATGAGAGCCAGTTTCATCACAGCGCTTGATGGTTTTTGCGACTGCACTTGAAGACACTTTAAAAGCATTTTCCGGATTGACTGACCTTCACGTCTTAAAGTATTGATGGACTGTCGTTTCTCTTTGCTTATCTGAGATGATCTTGCCATAATATGGACTTGGTATAGGGCTAAGCTGGTTGAGAGAATGCCAAGAGTGTGCAAAGCTGTCATCAAGGCAAAAGGTGGCTACTTTGAAGAATCTCAAATATATTTTGATTTGTTCAACACATTTTTGGTTACTACATGACACTACATGTGTTATTTCATAGTTTTGACGTCGTCACTATTATTCAAGGTAGAAAACAGTAAAAATAATGAAAAATCCTGGAATAAGTAGGTGTCTCCAAACTTTTCACTGGTACAGTCTATAAAGGGAAAGAGAGAAATAGAAAAAAAAAAGTAGTTTGATGAGTAAGTGAGACGACAGCGTAGTGAAGGACAGCATGTAAGTATGTTGACCTGGTGGATGTACTGCAGTAAGGCTCTGCGGTTCTGGTCCCAGTACATTGGCAGGTCCTGGGCATTTGGGTACTTCACACAGCCCAACTCTATGGTCACCTCAAAACAGTTAGTGTTCAGGTAGTTCCAGTCCTGCATCCCACCTGGCGAGAGAACACAAAAAGTCAGATACACGCGCGCGCACACACACACAAATTGTGTATTGGCATGGGAAGGAACGTACCGGGAACATTGTACCAGTTGGCGCCGTTGGTGATGCCGTCCTCAAAGAACTTCGATTGGTAAATGTCCTTACAAGGGTGTCCTTTGTGCATCAGAGCATTTTCCTGTACACACACACACACAAAAGGGCAAAGGCGACAATGCAATACAAACAGCAGAATTGCAACAGTAAACTTATCTTCAACTGTCAACTGGTTTTATTAACATAAAAATTATCTTCACAACTACATAAATATATTCATTAAAACGTGACATTAATAGACTGATATAAGGACCCAAATTGTGTGTTGAAGTCCACTTACCTGAGAATAGGCTTTGGCCACCTGTTTAAAGACCTTGTCATCAGGACACTTGCTGTACTCCGTATGTCCCTGCTTGTCATCATCATATGGGTAGTTGACCACCAATGACCCTGTAGTGGGCAGAGAAGAAATATGCAGTGAGAATACAGTATAGTACTGAAATAATAAAGTTGTCCTCCAAAGTGGGCCAATATGTTGGTGGCGGGCCAATATAACATTAAAACAATGGTAGAGCTTACCTCCATGTAGGTTGGCTGAGAGCACAAACGGACTACTCCTGAGCCAGTTCATCACAGCGATGGTCTCTGGCTGCCTGGGTTCAGTGTTGGTAGTAAATTGGTCAGGGAAGTTGCGGTTCAGGTCAAAGTTGTTACTGTTGTTGCGCCCCATGTACCCTCCGATATCACCTGTGAGAGAAAAAGGACAGAAAACAATACAAATACATCTATATCTCAATCCATTATACAGAGGCAACTGAAATTGATAACTCTGCTGTCACAGTACCCAGGTACCAAAACACATATTTCCAGGGCTTCTTTTAATAATAGGGCAGTTCCACCTTAACCTTAACTATTTCCCTGGTGATCAACTTCCTGTTTATAAAATTGCTGGGAAAAACAGCAGTTAAAAATGGACCTATGTCTATTGCGACAAGTCATTCTGGGCAGGTTTGTTTTTGTTGCCTGTTTTGCATTGGCATTAAACGTGTCACATATCAGTTTGCAAACAAAATAAAACATTTTTTTTTGTAAATAAAGCTGCATACAAACATCGTCTCTTTTTAGCTTTCTTGACTAAGGCAGCTCCAAAATGCATGCGTTTCATCTTAGCTCAGTGCTTCATGTGGTGGTGGGGCAGCCAACGGAAAATACGGAACGTAGGGGTTGGTAATGTCTAGTTGCGCAGCGACTGGCTCTGTGTTCAGTCATTCATGGGGACACTACGCCACTGCAAAAATCTACAGGGAGAGCTCGAAAATTCAAACCCCTTGGGTGCTGCCATTGAGTTACATTAGAAGTGCCCATCCAAGAAGGCTCAAGGTCATTGGCCACAGAAAATTACGTCAAATCACGTTATATCTACTGTTACGGATACAGGTATCCTGTATGTGTGTTTTCTCTCCTTCTGTCCTAATCACAAGTGTCAGTCATCAGTTCATTTGTTCCCTTGTTGAGGGGGACCAATCAGAAGACACTCCTGATTTCACCACCTGCTCCTGTTTTCCCAGTACCCAATCATATCCCCTTTCCCTTGGTTTAAAACCTCAGTCAGTTGTGTTTCTCCCCAGACACTTTTTGTATTTTCTTACACAAAACTTTTGACACAGACACAGATACACCACACAGTTAGTTATTGCGCATACATCTCACTTTGTCCTGTTTCATGTGAGAATGTATTGCTGTGGTGTTGTGTTTAGTCCCGGTCTAATCTATGCTGTTTGCACGTGGGAAAAGAGGATACCTCGCCAAGTCGCCCTTGGGCATACACTACCCGTAGGAAAACATTGTCTAAATACACTCGTTAGAACTGGGCGGACCACCCCCTGTATTTTTGGTTAGATAGCTTAGTTGTTCTTGAGGCAGGCAAGACTAGTTTAGTTTTTTAAATTTTTATATCTATTATTTCTTTCCTTGGGTCCAGCTCAGCCCCCTTTTCCCTGAACCGTTTTACTGTGTGTTAGTTAATAAACCTGTGTTTGATGGTAGTTTTTGTTGTCTGCATTTTGTTCTCACTGTTCCTTTTCACTGTTATAATGTGTGCGAGTTATGTTACGGGTCTCATTACCATCCACCCTAGACTTTAAAGCCAAAGGGTTTCGTAACATCTACCGTAGCTTTGATTGGACTGATCATGTCAACGTCATCCTTTCAGAATCTTAGCTAGTACGCTAGACAAGCAGTCATCATCATGAATCAAGTCGACAATCTACTAGAAAATCCTTTTGAATGCTTGTCATATGTAGAGAAATTATAGATAAAACAAATCGGTGCTCTTCGGCCATTGAACAAACATTACCCATCAAGTTGGAAATCGCAAATTCAACAATGACTGGTTTGGAAGGAATCAGTGGCTAACTAAGTGTTGCAAAGCAAACTCAAGCCTGCTATTCAGTGGAGTGGGTGTGTCGTCTCGGTTTAAGGGTCTCTTTTCCCAGCTTAAAAGTATAAATTCACATGTAACACCATGGGCCAGAAAAGGTTGAATACATTGCAACACTTTCAATCCAGCATGACTTTTGCCGCGAACAAAACAAGTGGAAACTCGGAACTGGAAAATCTCAGACTTCAGTGAGTTTAAGACAACTGGGAACTCTGGAGGGGGAAAAAAAACAAAAACAAGCTCCGACTGGGAAAATACCTTTTGAACGGTCATCCAACTCGGAATTCCAAGTCGGGAACTCTGGCCTCTTTCAAATAGACCTCTCACACACACGTTCTCTCTTACCCTCCCTGGCGATCTCATAACCATCTGGGTTCATGGAAGGCATGATGTGTATCCGGGTCGTGTTCACCAGCTGGGTGACCTCAGGGTCGCTGCCATAGTTACGGCACAGGTACTCAATGAGGTTGAGGAGAAGCTCACGTCCCACCACCTCGTTCCCATGCATGTTAGCTATGTACTTGAACTCTGGTTCACCTGAAGAAGAGCGGAGAAAAGAGCGGAGGCTGCTATTAATGAGGATGGCAGTCTCCTGAACAAAATCACACTCAATTAAACTAAAGCACTCCATTCATTTGAAACCCCTCCTTATCCTTATCCAGTGTCATTAAAAAAAAAATACAATGCTCTAATGGGCCTGCTGATAAGAGTACCCCCACATTCAAAAGGATACGAAGTTACTAGATCATTGAGCAGGAGCAATAATATCAGGATCTTTTTAAGGAAGAAAACAGCATAACTGCTATTTTTCTAGATGATGAATTTCAGTGTATGAGCACAATCCAGTTACTGTAAGAAGTTAGATCAACATAAACCAAACAGCCATAGATTGAAGGCATTGCTTTAGAGATAATAGTCTCTTCTGGAGCTCCAGTAACATCAAATCACATCCATACCTGGCTCGTGGACGGTGGGGTTGTCTGATATTACCATGACATAGAGCTCACGGCCCTCTGCTGACTTCCCAATGGTGTAGAGATGAGCGATGGAATGGAACCCGTTGCTGTACCTGTGGTGTTGAAAGAACAAGGCTTTTTCACATTTTATTAAAGCTCTCACATCCTAACATTACTTGCAAGCATAACATTTTAAATGATTCATTGCAAAGGCTAGGCTATAAAGCAAACATAACAGTACCTGCGCAGGAACAGCTCCATGTCATTGTAATGGTGGTGGCGGAAGTCCTGTGGCTGGATGGGCTGGTGCTCAGGCTGGGCTGGGGGCTGAGCCTCCTGGGGAGTGGAGCTCTCGTTGGCCCCAGAGGTCCCCATCTCAGAGGTGGTGCTTGAGGTCTCGATGGTGGTGGAGTCAGGGACAGAGGTTGTGGTAGGGACAGTGGTGGTGGGGGTATAGGGTACGGTTATGCCACCTGTGGGTTCATTTTCCAGGGGTGCCAGGGTGAAGTTGAGCTCAGTGGCCTTGCCCTCCACCACTTGAACTCCAACTACTGTCATGGACATGTACCTATGAAGACAGAGACATTGAATGTTAGTTCTTTGCATTTTAACTGCAACAAAATTAAGTTAAGTCTACATCCAGGTGATATCTTCTAAATGTATTTCACCAGGAAGTTTCAGGTATCATGGCAAAGTAACAGTAACAGAGGTGATTATCTTAGTGGAAATTAAGCTCTAAGATGTACATTTACTTCATGTAAGAAAACACAATACACAAATCAGTTCCAATGAAAACAGACAGGAACTAAAATAGAGTAATTATTTTATTAAATACTTTATTTCAAATACTTCTGTACCCTGTGCCTGCAAGTTACTGTAGCAGCAGGAGAGGAGCTCATTCCTCCAGCAGTACTCACCCGGTGGCTATAGCGGAGACATTGTATGTCCCAGGGAGCAGCAGGCGGTAGTAGTCACCAAACTGAGCCGTGGTCAGGTTATGGTTGATGCCTGCCACCACGATGCTGACATCAGGCAGAGCTGTCCCATTGGTAGCCTCTTTTACATAGCCTCTCACTCCAATGTGAACCTGGGAGAGAACAGGGAAAACGTCAGGAGAGATCTCAAACACTGTTTCTATTGCCTCAATAGCTGGGAACAAAAGAAGCTCAAATATGCTGCCTAGAACTAAGTAAATACTGCAAATGGATGTCAATTAAAATAAGTAGAGTACAGCAGTAAGAACCAGCGAGTAGTTAAGAAGACTACAGATATTCATATGTTCAATTAAAAATGTGTTTGAAAGTGACACTGTCTTGTGAAAGCCTACCTGCTCCAGGTAGGCAATGAGTGACCCCCTGTTGTTTTCCCACTCTTTCTTTAACTCAGAGGCCATGGGAAATTTACAGCAGCTCAGTTCCATGGTGATCTCCAGGCAGTTTCCATGCAGGTAGTTAAAGTCCTGCATGCCTCCTGAACAGGGATTACAAATTGTACCTTATGTCAATCATTTTTCCCGCAAACATTTAAAAGATCTCTCTGCTTTGAAACCACTCACGAAGGCATCAATATCCCTTTTGGAAGCACAAACTAAAGAAAGTGGGCAAGCATACAAAAGAAAGTGTCTGTTTAGGTCATGAAAGCAACAGCATGAACACAGGCCTAACGCTTTGAGTCAGGAATGTCCTTAAATCTACACCAAACCCAGGATGTAGGCTACAAGGTGTTGGTCAATGCAAAGTGCCTCTGGCAGAGCGGGCAGTGGCCAGCACCAGCCTTTCCTCCAGTCCAGGGCTGCCTGGTTGAGGAATATGTTTGCTGCGGCCTGGTGCCACCTGCCACCCAGGCAGCATTCCCAAGATGCCCTCAGCACAGAGCCAGACAGCAGGCAGGCAGTAGGCCTCTGGAGGGTTGCCATGACTGGGTGGGCGCTGTAACCAAATCAAGGTTTGTTTGGAAAATGTGGTGCCGGACATTTGACCGGCAGCATTCTAATTTACCAGACATTTGAGAAATGTACCGGACCCGTATGCATTGGGTGCATAACATGATTAGGGCGTCCATCCACTGTGCTCAGAATGACAGAAATCATCGTTCCATAATGCAATTAGAGGGAAAACATTTGTCTAAAGCGCATCGCATATGCAAGCAGTTTCATGTCACACAGATGAAAAATATTATTCAGAAAGAGCGGAGAACTATTATGCATCAACTAGTATGGGTTGCTAATATGACTAGGATTGTGCATTTAGCTACTGGACAATGAAGTACATTTGATATAAAATAATTTCCTCCACGGATTTGGTCAGATTTCACCTAGGCCACTTTGAAGCAAGGTAAGACCTGCCTCAATATGTGGTAAAACTTTCAGGTTTCAATTAAGTATGTTTTCAAAATGCATACTGCTCATTGCAAAGTGGTGTGTGACGCGCTGATGAAGCCTGACCTGCCGTTGCCTATGCATTTACGGTTTGAGATGCTGTAGTCTGACAGATTTGTATCTCTCGATGCTTTCCGCGTGTGATAAATAAGATTCATAACAAATATACTGTACACACGCGCCAATTAAATGCCTCTAAGTTATGTAAAGTAACCTATAGACCGATAAGCATGACCAGTCAAATGTTTTTCCAAGAGTTTAGATATAAAACCACAAGTTGTTTGGTGAGTAATTTAAATATATATGTGAGGCCAGGCCATATGGCGGCAGCATAGCACAAAATATATTTCCCATCTGAATGGAGTTCATTGTATTTTGCTTGAGTCATGGTAGGGGAAACATTATTACACTTATGTAAAGTTACATTATTACAGTTATGTAAAGTAACCTATAGACCGATAAGCATGACCAGTCAAATGTTTTTCCAAGAGTTTAGATATAAAACCACAAGTTGTTTGGTGAGTAATTTAAATATATATGTGAGGCCAGGCCATATGGCGGCAGCATAGCACAAAATATATTTCCCATCTGAATGGAGTTCATTGTATTTTGCTTGAGTCATGGTAGGGGAAACATTATTACACTTGGAGTGCCTTGCATGGCTTTTAGATGGCAGGGTATGTGTCAGCGCCAGTCTAGTTGTGCTAAGCTGACAGCTGTGGTAAAACAGATCAACAGGGCGGTGTCCCATGTGAGCCTGTTTTAGAGAGTACTTTAGGGATGTTAGTTAGGGCGATTCCCAAGGTTTAAGTCCCCTATGGTGATACCAGCAGGGTGCAACAGGCCTAGGCTCGGTCTCTGACAGTGCCTCTATGGACACTGGCTAATAACCTTAGCATGAAAAAGACTGTACAGTGTGCATTGTAACAATGCTCCTAATAATAGTAATCTTAGTGACTTTTTAGTGTTTAACGATTTGCCCGGGGGCACCTGTGACGTGTGTATCGTGTCATATTACACAATATCTGAGAAAAAGCATAGGCTAGAGGTCCTGTCATGAGCTCTATCAGCCCCACCCTCCACATGCTCCCTCCAGGCAGAACACACCAATGACTGCATATACACTATATATACACAAAAGTATGTGGACACCCCTACAAATTAGTGGATTTGGCTATTTCTGCCACACGGTTGCTGACAGGTGTATAACATCGAGCACACAGCCATGCAATATCCACAGACCAACATTGGCAGTACTGAAGAGCTCAGTGACTTACAACGTGGGATCGTCTCGGCACAATTCCGTTACCGTGGAATTGCCCTACATTAACCTCACAGTAGATAATTAACTGACTTTGATCATCATAAGAAGACAGACTTTCGACAATACTCACTACAAGACAAGTGGGAGTCTTCTGGCAAAGGACTTTTGAACAGAGAAATTCCCCAGAACTAACCTTGTCATCACTACAATCACCATATGTCTGTTGTTCTGTTTGCAGTGATGGATGTCTGTACCATTAGGCCTACCAACCCTGGAATACTGTTTGTATTAGCTTCCTACCCAAACCACAGTGACCTATTACCTTGCGCAATCAGCCCTGTTCTCACTCGCCAGTAAAGAATTGATTCATTCCAGAATCCAGACAAAAGCTACAAACACATAAAGCTGTTAGTCCTATGAATACAGGGTACCTAATCCAGCTAGTAGGAAAACAACCCTTGAATAACACCCAGTGCATAGCTGGAGCAACCAGGCCTTCAGTATTGTAACTGTAAATTAGGCCACATATGTTTTTCAATATAGTTCTCTACTACAGCACAATGATTTGTCCCGATGGCTGATGTCAGTGCATACCAAATTAAAATCTGAGCTGGATCTGTCTGAGCTGACATCTGTCTATCTGTATGTATGATGTACTGTATATGTCTATGGTGTAAGGAGTCACCTGAGCCATAAGGGATACTAGTGGGAATCTCCCACCCAACTATTAGATTAGGGGGGAGGCAATGTATGCTATTTTTAATATGTTTTATCTGAACTCAGAATCACCCACTGTGTTTTAGCTAGTAATGTATCAATATTTATCTTTACATATTAGCCATGCCAATGAATATATAGAACAATTTTGGATTTCACCCAGTCTCAAAAAGGAATGGTTTGACCACTTGGAATTTTTAAAATGGAGTGAGCTCCTCCCGTTTTGCTCGCAAAAGTGATGATGACCGTCATCATTATGAAATTATCAACTTCACCCTGTCCATCTAAACAACCATATACACTGATTGTATGAAGCACAACTACCGAAACTATTGCTGATGGCGAACCTGATCCAAATTAAATCAAATGTAAGCCCTGTTCAGCAGGTAGGCTATAGCCAGAGGAGTTGTGTCTCTGGTACTTTACTTATATTCCAGTAAAACAACACTTTCAACTGCGCATTTGATAACATTAAGCTATCAAAAATCATTTTGGTGGTCACTCAATAATAAAGTCTGATATTGCGCAACCCATTTTACAAGCATTTGAATGCTGAAGGTGCTGTGCAACATCTGGTATAGGCCGCCTACGTCTCGTTTGTCAGCGCGTGAAGAAGAGCACAGTGCGCGGTGTGACTAGGCTACTGATATTGCCTGGGGTTGTTTGGAATGCAAAATGACTTGTAGATCAATGCAGTTGTCACAAAAGATTAGGTAATATGAGCAGAAAATGTAACGTTTTTCTGACAAAGTATCTAAATTTGGATCGGTTTGGGTTCCGCAGACCGATGCATTTGAATTGCTCTCTGAACTCCCTATCCTGGCCAAAGTCTATGAATCCCTAGTGAACTAACAGTTAAAACAATTCTTAATTGAAAAGAACACACTAAGGGGGGTTCAATCTGGCTTTAGATTGGGGCTCAGCACTGCAGCTATGGCAGTGGCAATTTACATCATAAACGCACTTGATAAAAAAGCAACATTGCGCTGCTCTGTTTGTTGATTTATCAAAAGGCATTGGATTCAGTTGACCATGAATTGTGGCTAGATAGAATCAGTAACATTGGTCTCAGTGAAGGGGCAGCCAATTGGTTTAGGAACTATCTTTCTGACAGAACACTGTGTATATGCTGACAATCACAAGTCTAGCTTTCTTCAGATTAATAGAGGTGTGCCCCAGGGTTCCATTTTAGCTCCTGTGTTCTCCATTTCTATGAATGATTTGGGAAATGGGATGCAACCAGCAAAATAGCATCTATATTCAGATGATACAGTCATATCTTCATGTGCTCCTTCTCTGGTTCAGGCTGTTGAACAGCTCCAGACTGCTTTTCAGTCACTTCAGGCCTCACTTTATGGTCTCAAACTGGTCTTGAATGTACTAAATTCATGACCTTTACCAGAGCTTGCACTCAGTCAGAGAAGGTTAGCATTGTCACATCTGGTGGCTTATCCATTGAAAAAGGTGTCAGCCTACAAACAGATATTAGGAAGGTACATATTAGGAACACGTTCCTAATAATATTGAGTTGAAAGGAAAACCACAGACACTAGGCCAGGGTTTCCTAAACTCGGTCCTTAAGCCCCAAAGAGGTGCACGTTTAGGTTTTTGCCCTAGCACTACACAGCTGATTAAAATAATCAATTAATTATCAAGCTTTGACAATCTGAATCAGCTGTTACTTCAGTAGGCCCTCCATGGAATGACTGACACACCTGGAAAGAGGTAAACTAGCTATGACTGTCATCAAAACAGGTCTACAAAAAGCTTGTCAAAAGGTTCAGTCATCTATTGCAATTATCCAAGTCAATGCACACGGCCAAGTACGTTAACTATCCCTCCCTCCCTTTCTATCTCTCTCTCTCTCTACCTGGCTCTCTCCCCATCATTCTCTCTCAACAGTTACCTCTCGGAAGGTCATAAAGTCCATCAGTCATATTTCATTACTTGTTTAGACCTCTAATCTTTACACCTCCTAGAATTACCTTTAAATGACACCTCTGCTGTTCCTTTGATAGTGCTTTTAGAAGACAGATTTCATCTGATGCACAGATCTACAGTATCTCATGCAGTCTCCATTAACCCCGGAGGCAGTCAATTTAGATTCAGGCGAGTTATGGTGAAGAAACCATAATCAGTCTTCTGCAGAGTCATCATTTACAACTGAAGGAGAGGCTGTCTGTTAGAGCGGATTCAGGGATTATTGAGGAATGGCTGAGACTATACCTGGAACTCACACCCTCTATTACACACACGATAAATACGCACACACACACACACACACACAGGGTGATGCCAGCACAAGTCTATACAGGAAAAGCCTTGACGGTCACCTGAAACCTTGAAACCTACAGTCTCGCCTCTCGTCTGGCTCTCTTTCCAACCCCCCGACCTGACATGCCAGCAGCCACACAGCACAACACAATGACATGGGGTCCGGTTACTGCCTGTGGAACACGGACAATGGTATTCCTGAACATGAAGAGGGGAGGGACAGAAAGCTGTATGGACAGGTCGTCTCTCACAAACACACACAGACAGCTCGTAAAAGACGGATAGGATAAGCTGAGACCAGTCAGGCTTTCTGTGAGGAGAGAACAGAGAGCAGGTCTGTCCTTCAGGAATGACTAATACAATACTAGCTAGCTGGGTCTGTTGTGCTTTGCCACAGCTGCTGATAGATCGTGAAGTCAGTGCAATGGAACACCTGTAATGAATTAATGACATTTTGAATGAATAAAATGTTATTTTCGTATCAAATTGCCAGTTGGAAACCCATCCCTTATGAGATTAATTGACAAACAAACAGAAGAATAATAATTCACTGTGATAATTCAATGATAATTCTTATTGTATGTTCAAAGCCGTACTCTGATTCAATAGCCTAATTAGTGGGGTTTTAAATTAAGACTAGACAGACAATCAAAGCTGTGGCTCTGCAGGTTTTATTTAACTAGGCAAGGTTCAGTGAAAATTGGGCCATAGAAAATGTACAGTAGCAAAGACAGAGGAAACCATCACACTAATTAATTAACCCATTTCATGGCAACACGTATCCTAGAAGTCAAACATCAGGCTTTGTCCCAATGACAAAAAGTAGGCCTGTACCATGGCAGTGAAAGCCCACACTATACATGTTCTCATATATCCTTGATTCCCTTACTATAGGCATACATGTAATTCGATATTTCGAGGTGTCTCCATGAACTCATACCACCCTGAGCTGAGTAAACCACGATATCCAGCTGATTATGAACGCCTGAGAGGTAAAATTACCACATGATGTCGTCAGTCTCTGAGATGAGAAATTCTAAATAGACCCCAATGGACTTAATCGTCATGGCAACCCAGCACTCCGCTCTCTGTTTCAACAATAATGTGCGATTTTTCTGAGAGAGATGACGTGGGATACTGAGTTAAACGATAAAAAAAAAAAGCTGTTGAAGAAGCTTTTCTCATGAAATGGAAAGACAAGGAAACAAATTACGAAGAAGACAAGAAAATACATCAGAAATCACAAAAGGAAGATACTGGAGCTGGTCTAGGCTACTTTGTGTTTGAACCAAACCCTATTTTTCAACAAACTAAGAAGGAAAAAGAACATGACCTTTGCTCCCCAAAGAGCATCATCAGTGGTCTGACAGTTAAGGAGGAAAAAGTCTTACCGGGTACATCGTACCACTTTGCCCCGTTGACGATGCCATCCTCGAAAGTCTCGTCGGGGGTATCTGGGCACTTGGGCTCCCCGGTCCTCATGACGGGGTGGTTCTTGGCGTAGGTCAGCGCTAGGTGTTTGAACAGGTTGTCGTCCACAGAGCGGCTGTAGTAACCCTGCATCTTGTGGGAGGCAGAGTCATCAAAGGGGTAGCTGGCCACCACAGTGCCACCATGCAGGTTCCCTGACAGGACAAACCTGGAGGGACATAACAACAACACAACGTTTTCAGGAGGCAGGGGATATATAGTAGGCCTAGTATCTACTGTCTGCCTGTCTGTAGCCTACATCCTATTGTCAAGACCAAGGGAAAGGAGGGAAACCTTTAACTATCCGAGGCTGATCTGAAGTACACACACGAGCACGCCCCCATTCACATAGATGGGGCTGTAGCGGAGCGGGTCGAGAGCTTCAAGTTCCTTGGTGTCCACATGACTAAGGACCTATCAAGGACTTAACACACCAACACAGTCGTGAGGAGGGCACGACAACGCCTATTCCCCCTCAGGAGGCTGAAAAGATTTGGTATGGGACCTCAGATCCTCAAAAAGTTATACAGCTGCACCATCGAGAGCATCCTGATTGGTTGTGTCATCTCTAAGTATGGCAACTGCTCGGCATCCGACCGCAAGGTGATAGTGTAGTGCGTACAGCCCAGTACATCACCGTGCCATCCAGGACCTCTATACCAGGCGTTGTCAGAGGAAGGCCCTAAAAATTGGCAAAAACTCCAACAACCCAAGTCATAAACTGTTCTCTCTGCTACCGCATGGCAAGCAGTACCGGAGTGCCACCGTAAGGTCTACACATGTTGTATCCGGCACATGTGACAAATAAAATGTGATTTGATGTGATAGATAGCTCTTCAGCTACAGTCAGGACTATGCTGAGTTGTAATGCAGATTAATAACAGGTAGGGCTGTTTTAACAATCAATTGTTAAAATATGTATTTTGTTTTTACAAAATAAACTATATGCAATAACAGGACATCATTAGATGTATTTGTTTAGTGACAGCTGGAAAAGGAGGTATAGTGTTTGTTTTGCCGGGCCTAAAGTTGTATGGCAGGCTATTGGAGTCTAATGTTGATCAAGGGCATTCCCAACTGTTAGCTGGCAACAGTGGGCCCTTAGGTAAATGTAGAGGTCCTACACGGGGAGGGAGGTGGTATTTGGGGTACATACATACATATATTTTTGTTTTAACTTTATTTAACTAGACAAGTCAAATGACGGCCTACACCGGCCAAACACAGACGACGCTAGGCAAATTGTGCACCGCCCTATGGGACTCCCAATCACGTCCGGTTGTGACACAGCCTGGATGATGGATTCTGTAGTGACGCCTCTAGCACTGAGATGCAGTGCCTTAGACCGCTGTGCCACTTGGGAGCCAAAAAGGAGGTGCTTCAGAACAGGAACTATGACAGATGCAGGCTTCCAGTAAAGTCCTTAGTTGCAGCAGTTACAATGCAGTAAGCTGACTTGCCTAGTTAAATAAAGGTTAAATATATACAATTTTAAAAAAGTAATGTCTGTGTAGACCAGGGTCCTGGAGTGCCGCACTCACTTCATATATTTTATTTAACCGACCTGGAAGAACAGGTGTGTGGTGTGTTGAATTTAGGCAATTAGTGAAGTGATGGTGGTCAGGTGTGGTGTCTATGCAGGAACAAAATTCTGCAGTACCTGCGCCACTCCAGGAAAAGGGTTACCTACCCCTGGTGTAGCCCATACATTTGAGCCCTATCTCACCTGAATTAGGTTATAATTATAATTACATTTTTTAAACTAAGCAAGTCAGTTAACAAATTCGTATTTACAATGACGGCCTACACCAGCCAAACTCGGACGACGCTGGGCCAATTGTGTGCTGCCCTATGGGAATCCAAATCATGGCCGGTCGAACCAGGTTGTCTGTAGTGACGCCTCTAGCACTGAGATGCAGTGTCTTAGACCACTGCTCCACTTGGAAGCCCAAGTAAACAATGTAAGCTAAACAAACAGTTCATGTTGTATGAAGGTCTATGTAAATAGACCAGAGAAAGAAAGACGTACTTTTTCTCCAGGATCCATTTAATGACAGCTGTAACCTCGGGAATATCCTCTTGCTGGACGTTGATTTTGTCAAACTGGTCAGGAAAACTTCTGTTGAGATCCATTTTCCTGGCGTTGGAACGACCCCCCGCGTCGCCACTACAGTCTCCCTCTCTGGACCTCTCGAACCCGTCCGGGTTCATACTCGGCATAATGTAAATATCGGTGCTCGTCACCAACTCCGTGATACGCGGGTCCTCTCCATACCTCGTCAGTAGGTAGTCCACAAGGTACACCAATACCTGCCTCGAGATAGTTTCGTCCCCGTGCATGTTCCCCACGTATTTACATTTGGGTTTTCCCGGTACGTTAACGTTGGGGTCCTTTGTGATTCGCATAACCCACAACTCCCTGCCCTGCACGGACTGGCCTATACTGGACAGGTTGGCGATGTGAGGGTATTTCATGGCCATGGACATCAGTAGCCGGGTCATTTCCACATAATTGTAGTATTTTGTATAGTCTTCTACCTCCTCTTTCGCGGCGGTGTTGCTTCTGACAAGCCTCGACTCGCCAACGCTGAGAGCGGTGATGGGGCCAACAACAAAGAGGAGGAAGACGAAAAGTGACACGCATAGTTTCGGCGCTGTATGTCGATGCTCCAGCAAAAATGTTGTCATGTTTCCGACGGTCCTACCTCTTGAACATCCACTCTTGTGAAATAAATAGGTAAATGATGAGAACATTGCTAGCTAGCTGACCTGGACTGTTCTCTTTCCGGCCAGACTGCATGTATGCGTCCAACTTCCCGTTGAGTTTTCATAGGGGCGGGGCTTTGGTTTGATGACACTCTTCGTGAGGAGGAGCCTTTTTTGAAGATGGTTTGTAGAATATATAAGAGACTACAGTACTATAGTGTATTTTAGTTCTGTACATTGATATCAGTCAATATTAATCAGTATTGTAATACCCCCCCCCAATTTTTTTTTTTTATGAATATTTAGGGAACGTGGTAGGTTGTACATTGCCATGGTTTTCTCAATATTTCCATTGTCTCAATTTCCCAAACATATTCCCCATACAGTAGAGGCTATTAGCTACTGAATTGGATACACCTGACAGATACCATGCATGTAGGCACGATTTGTCCTATGCTCAATATTTCAGATGGAGAATTGTACTGAATTGAGACAGACTAGGGGGTTTAGTGTTGCCTGAGAGGGGCAGTGTTGGATAAGCACTTCATGATCTCAATAGAGCTGGGTTAAGTTTAAACATTTGACTTTACACAAAGTATTTAATTTCAGCTTTGAAGCTTTGTATTTTATTTTGCATTATGGCTAAAATAGTTTAGATTTCTGGGGTTTGTAATTGGGTACTATTGGGTGTAATAAGGGTTTAATATAGTTAGCTTTTGGTATGAAGGTCCACTTAGTGGACACTTGATATTTATATTTCCTATATTTTTTATATCCAAGGGTGGAAATGGTATGTTCAAGGAGATGGGACTCCTGAGAACTGCTGAGAAAAGATACTTGTAGAGAGTAGAGAGAAACAACTGTTAAAACAAGTAAAGACAATTGACCCCAGAGCAGGTTAACAGCAGACTCTTGTATCGCTGTTTATTTTTGTTGCTCATCCTCTCTTTATTGATCACTGTGGCTGTGAATTCCCTGTGACAACGCTGAAGACCAGCATCAAAGCCTGGGTCGTACCACCACACCACCCAGACCCTTCTCCCCGCTCGCTATGGGGCGTATCCGTCACTTTTATTTTCTTTCTTTCTTCTCTTGTTCTCTCTATTTTTCTTCTTTCGGCGATGGAACAAAACAAAAGTGCTGTAAACATGTTTGTCGCTGTGGAGCACCAGAAGCGTCAGGAGCCGTTGGTCTTGGAGGTCTGGCAGGACTACTGGCCAAGCTTGGAATGATAGGGTGGAGGAGGGATAAGAGGAGGAGGAGGAGGAGAGGGGATAGGAGGAAGAGGAGAAGGGGTGAAAAAGGGAGGAGGCTGTGGAACCTCTCACTGCTAGATGCAGTGCAGAGACTGGACCTGGAAAGTCTGAGCGTGGGAGCCCCACTCCCTGTAGTGTTTGTTCTCTCCACCATGACAGTCGCATTCATGATCTACTGGTAGCCATGGTAACCAGGGAACTGGTAGCACACCCAGCTAAAAGGATAGAGGGAGAAAATATACAGAAACAAGCCCCTGTAGGTGCCAAAGAGTACATGTAAGTCCTCTATATAATACCCAGGGACACCTGGGTATAATAGCTAATTGTTTCTCGTTTTTCACCATAGTGTCCCTTTAACACATTTGGCAAAGGGAGGCCAGTAAGGTCACAGGATACTCATTTAGGTAATTAATCATTTCAGTCCTGAAATTGGGTTTTGCTTAGTTCCATTATGATCTATGTTCTATTATGATCTATGTTCTATTATGATCTATGACAGAAATAATTATCCTGTCACAGTTTATCTAGTTATTACAACGGGTTTTGATGATGTAGTTATTACAATAGATTTTGATTATGTAGTAATTACAATGGATTTTAATTACAGCCCATAATGACATTATGTAGGTCAGACTCACCACCCGGCCAGAACAGAAAAGGTAATGAAGTGGCTTTATATGCTTTTTATAGAGTTTATATAGACTTTTTAGCTTTACAATAGTGGCTTGTGTTATATTTTTTTGCAGTTTGTCCAGGTTTTGGGACCACTAGACGCAATTCATTCCTCTATTTCTGATTTTTATGAGCGTAGTCTTCTGTAGTGTGAAAAAGGATGCCAGGACTTTTACTCCTTTTACTTACGCTCCACTCTGGACCTGCATGGATCCAATCTCGTTGTTGCGCCAGCCCATGGCCTGCAGGGAGGGGTAGTCATCGTTCATCTCCCACTGCTTGCCAATGAAGTTCTCCCTTTCGAACACCACAATCTTGGACTCATTATGGTTCTGTGAAGTTCAGAGAGAGGAGTGGACAATTTCAGGTTACATTCAACCTGTTTCAGCACTATTTACCATAGATATACTGTGTAGAATTATGATGGAAAGTAGGAGATATTTTATAAGACTGTGTTTGCATTCCAGGATGTCCTACATCTTTAATTAATTTTGTCATTTAGTGCTTTAAATAACGCTAGTAGAGGCTATCAATGATAGCTACTTGTATCAGTGAAATGTAATAATCAGTAACGGTGAGTAGGACTCTGTCAGTGTCAGTCACAAGAGCCAGAGACATGAACTGAGGCCAGAACCCGAGTTTCTGTTCCAATATTGGGCCTTTGTTCCAATATCGGTACTAGATGTCAAGCAATGTATTGGGGATTCTAAGTGGAACGCTAGAATGGCTATTGGAACATAGCACACATAGGAGAGTGCCTGTCTGGCCTGGTCTGGCAGGAACCGGAAGTGGGCTTCATGTAGTTATAGTGATGAATCAGACACCTTATCAATAGCAACAGCTCATGGTCCTCCTGGAATCAGAATTGTTTGGGACTCAATGGCGGAACGTAGTCAGAGAAATGCTGATGAATGTCTTTTTTTTTTTTTTTTTTACCTTTATTTTACTAGGCAAGTCAGTTAAGAACATATTCTTATTTTCAATGACGGCCTAGGAACAGTGGGTTAACTGCCTTGTTCAGGGGCAGAACGACAGATTTTTACCTTGTCAGCTCGGGGATTTGATCCAGCAACCTTTCGGTTATGGGCCCAACACTCAACACTCTAACCAGTGTAGTTGTGCTAAGCTGACAGCTGTGGTAAAACAGATCAACAGGGCGGTGTCCCATGAGAGCCTGTTTTAGAGAGTACTTTAGGGATGTTAGTTAGGGTGGTTCCCAAGGGCTTAGTCCCCTATGGTGACACCAGCAGGGTGCAACAGGCCTAGGCTCTGTCTCTGACAGTGCCTCTATGGAGTAATCTTTGTCTCATACTGACTTTTTTGTGTTTAACAAAATTTGCCCGGGAGCACCTGTGATATGACAATATGTCATATAACACAATATCTGAGAGAAAACATCCTCCAGACATAGGCTAGAGGTCCTGTCATGAGCTTTATGAGCCCAACCCTCCACATCCTCCCTCCAGGCAGGATACACACGGCGGGATAGTGACACACCCTCATCTCACTGTGAGGTAACCACTGGGTCTATATCTATCACCTGACCCAAGCCCCGGGCAAAGCCCCCAACTTTCACAGATGAGATCTATACATAATATAAGAATGTATGGCGTTAGAGGCTGCGTGGGGTTATATGTAAATACACTAGGCCTGTTACTTTCTGTTTATTTTACTCTGAAGAGGTAGGAGGACAAAGAGAAAGGAGAACAGGAATGAATGTAACACTACTGTTATCAGCCCTTGTTGTGGTTTGTGGGTTTTCTGACATTCTGTTTCCTGAAATGTGCATGTGTGAAAACCAGACCTAGGTTAAAATAGTAAGGCAATGTATTTACTTTCAATGGCTGCATTTGATTTGAATTTCATTTTCATTTTCCAACGCAATGTCACAAAAAACATCCATAATGTGACACAGCTATTGTCCAAGAGTCTCCCAGGGAGTTGTTGTACATTAACCTCACATCCCAAGACAAGTAGAACATTGACTGACTTTGATAATCATAAGACTAAGTTTTCAACAAGACTCACTTCAAGACATGTGAAAGTGTTATGGCAGTAAACCTTTATAAAGAGACATTTCCAATAACTAGCCTTGTCATCGCTACAATCCATCACCATAATATCTGTAGTTCTCTGTCTGTTTGCAGTGAATTGTAGCATTAGGCCTACTAACCCTGTAATACTGTTTGTATTAGCTTTCCACCCAGACCCCAGTGACTTATGTATTGCCTTGTTCAACCAATCCTGTTCTAATTCGCTAGTAAAGAATTGATTAATTCCGAAATCCAGACAAAAGCTACAACACACATAAAGCTGTTAGTCCTATGGATAAAGGGTACCTAATCCAGCTAGTAGGAAAACAACCCTGTTTGAATAACACCCAGTGCATAGCTGGAGCAACCAGGCCTTCAGTATTGTAACTGTAAATGAGGCCACATACTGTATGTTCTTCAATATAGTTCTCTACTACACCACAATGATTTGTGCCGATGGCTGTTAAAAGGGTAACTCTGATGTCAGTGAGCTAGAAAATAACAGCCTATCCATGAGATAATTATAAATTATGAAAAACAAATATAACTGGAAAAACAGACCTATAGTAGGCCTAGCAGTTCTCATTTCAGCCTCCTGCTAAATCATGATAATAAACATTAAACCAGACATAAGAGAGACCATCGGGTACCAAGATCAACGGAACTGACTGTTGTTGTCATCCAAGTATGACAAGAACATTGGTTCCTAGTGAATACACCCCTGCAATAAACAGTTTGTCTGTCTCAGACTGTAGTCATAAATGACAATGGACCGAACGTGGTTTAGCCAGCCAAGCCTCCTCTCAGGGTCTGTCTGCCTTTCATACGCTTTACCAACCCAACCTAATCTGGTGGACATCTGTAGGGGGCTTTACCTTGTCATTAGGGATAGACCACTCACTCAGGCACCACCATGGCTAACTCTGGTACTGAACTTTCACTCAGAGAGGGGGGTATGTTACCTAGGTGGGCAGATCAGTGTGGGTATCTCTCCTGGGAGCTGCTGGTTGTCTCTTGTTTTTTTAGTAAAAGTGGGGAGACAGGTGCCGTAGTGAGCTTAGTTAATGTAGCATGGTAGGTCACCCCTATAACAGAGCTTTAAAGGTTGTCTTGGAGTGACCTAGGGTGGTTTAGGTTACTAAACTGATGCCTCCTGATCAAATATACCGCTGCAGCATGGGTTTGAATCCAAGACAACGCAGGAGTGGCTTCAGGACAAGTCTCTGAATGTCCTTGAGTGGCCCAGCCAGAGCCCAGACTTGAACCCGATTAAACATCTCTGGAGAGACCTGAAAATAGCTGTGCAGCAACGCTCCTCATCCAACCAGACAGAGCTTGAGAGGATCTGCAGAGAAGAATGGGAGAAACTCTCCAAATACAGGTGTGCCAAGCTTGTAGCGTCATACCCAAGAAGTCTCAAGGCTGTAATCGCTACCAAAGGTGCTTCAACAAAGTACTTAGTAAAGGGTCTGAATACTTATGTAAACGTGATAGCGATTTGCTGGCACAAGTGGGGACACTTCAGGCTGAGGAGTAAGTTTCACACAACCCCATGTGCTACATATCCAATAAACAAAAAAGGATGTCCTTTACTCCTTTAAAAATAAAGTTTAATGATACATCATCACTCACCCTTATACTTTTCAGATTACTAGTCTTGGGGCAATCTATGTTCTCAAATTAAACATTTGACTCAGTTTGTTCAGCGTTGATGCAGTTCAAACAAACCTACTGCCTACAAGACATGACAATTAGATCTAAAGAGAGAACAGGAAACATCATATCCACTAAAAATGAGTGGTAGAGCAATGAAAAGAGGAGGATTCCACTGATCTGTAAAGGGAAATCTGGTAAAGCAGATAAATCATGAGATTTAAATAGATTACCATCATGGGATAAGGAGAGACAAAACAATGTGTATAATGTGATCTAACTGGCTTTCAAATTGATTATGACACGGTATGTGGAACAAAATGCACAAAGAAAATTGCAAATATATATTTTTTTTTACCACAACCTCAGGTCAACTTACAAAATCATAAAATCACTGTGTACAGTTTAAATTAATTTGTTTGGGTCATTTAGCAGACGCTCTTATCTAGACCTACTTACATTAGTGCATTCATCTTAAGATAGCTAGGTGAGACAACAACAAATCACCATCATAGCAAGTACATTATCCCTCAACAAAGTAGTTATCAGCAAAGTCAGTGCTAGGAGTGTGCGGGGTGACGTGAGAACTTGGGAAGGTTGAACACCAGGCGGTCTGCAGCGTTCTGGATAAGTTTCAGGGGTTTGATGACACAAGCAGGGAGCCCAGCCAACAGAGAGTTGCAGTAGTCTAGACAGGAGATGACAAGTGCCTGGATTAGTAGCTGCGCTGCTTTCTGTGTGAGGAAAGGTCGTACTCTATGGATGTTGTAGAGCATGAACCTGCAGAAGTGAGTCACTGCTTTGATGTTAACAGAGAATGACACAGGGTTGTCCAGGGTCACGCCAACGTTCTTTGCATTCTGGGAGGGGGACACCGTGGCGCTGTCAACAGTGATGGAGAGGTCTTGGAGCGGGAGTGAGCAGCCTTGAAGCCTGACTGGTTAGGGTCAAGAAGATTATTCTGAGAGAGATAACAAGGGAGTTAGTCATAGACAGTACGCTCAAGTGTTTTTGAAAGAAAAGGAAGGAAGTGAGCAACTGTGGCCAGAGGGGACCGATGAGGGAAGTGAGGAATGGAAGAAGGTCTCCAGAGATGGTCTGGAGAAGCGAGGAGGGGATGGGGCCAAGTGGACATGTTGTCGGGTAGCCGGACATCACTAGTCTCACGATTTCATCTGAGAGAAAGAGGTCAAGGCATAGGGTAGTTATGTGTGAGTGGAGCCAGTGGACTCAGTAGGCTGAGTGAATGAGGAGTGGATGTTGTCAACCTTTTTATCAAAGTGGTTGACAAAGTCGTCCGCAGAGAGGGAGGAGGGAGGGGGAGGAGGTAGAGGATTAAGGAGGGAGGAGAAGGGTTTCCCAGGGTTGGAAACAGGCTTGAAATTTAGATTGATAGAAAGTGTCTTTAACAGCACACACATAACAAGTGAAGGTAGAGAGGAGGGAGTGGAAGGATGATAGGTCCCCCGGAAATGTTGTTTTCCTCGAGCCGGTCGCAAGGGGAGAGAGGACAGTGAGAGTCTAAGGATGAGGAAAAGGAGGAGAATAGGTTTCGAAGAGGCAGAGTCAGGAGACAGGAGGGAGAAGGATTTAGCAGAAGGGAGAGATTATAGGACAGAAGAGGAGAGAGTAGTGGGAGAAAGAGAGCGAAGATTGCGACGGTGCATGACCATCTGGGAAGGGGCTGAGTGGGTAGGGTTGGAGGAGAGATAGAGGTGGGGTGAACAGCCTCTTAATGATTAGGTCAAGTGTATTGCCTGCCTTGTGAGTAGATGGGGACTGGAAAAGTGTGAGGTCAAAAGAGGAAAGTAGTGGAAAGAAAAAGGTGGAAAGAAAGGAATCGAAGTCAGGCGTTGGGAGGTTGAAGTTGCCCAGTAAGATGAGTGATGAACCATCTTCGTGAAATTAGCTTATCAAGGTGTTAAAATCATTAAGGAACTCTACAAGGGCACATGGTGGCCAATAGATGACAACAATGTTAAGCTTCAGTGGACAAGTGACAGTGACAGCATGGAATTAAAATGAGGAGATAGACAGGTGAGAAAATCTCCACATCGGAGATTTAAGTAGCCCTGTGCCACCACCACGACGACCAGATGCACTCGGGCTATGAGAGAACACATAGTCAGATGAAGAGAGAGCAGCTGTAGTAGCAGTGTTCTCTGGGGTAATCCATGTGTCCGTCAGGGCCTAAAAGTGTAGGGATGAACTCAGCCTTCTTGACCGCAGATCAGCAGTTCCAAACGCCGCTGGAGACTAGGAATTCCACATGGGTTGTGCACGCAGAGTACACTAAATTAGAAGGGTTGCAGCCAAGGGGTGGGAAGTGTCTGTAAAACCCACAGGAAGAATAGCAAACAGGGATAGGAAACACACACATACTTGACAAAGCTACAAGAGAGCAGTGGCAACATGTCAGTGCAGGTGGGGCAGAGTTTTGCATGTTATTTTGGCATTAATATGTGTCATATATCAGTTTTTAAAGACTTAATAAAGCAGCATACAAACATGGTCTCTTTTTTGCTTTCTTGAGCAAAATGTAGGTGTTTCAGCCTAGCTCAGTGCTTTCTGTGGGGGGTGGGGCAGCCAGCATAAAATATGGAGCGTAAAGGTTGGTAATGTTCTGCCACTCCTGTGGACACTACATCACAAAACTCAAGCCCCTTAGGTGCTGCCATAGAGTTACATTAGAAGTGCTCATCCAAGAAGGCTCAAGGTCATTGGCCACAGATAAAATTACATCAAATCACGTTATATCCATAGTAGCTTTGATTGGACTGATCATGTCAACATCATACTTTCAAAATCTTAGCTAGCAAGCGAGCAGTCATCATCATGAATCAAGTCGACAATCTACTGGCAAATCCTTTTCAATCCTTGACATATGAAGAGAAATTATAGATAAAATGTATCGGTGCTCATCGGCCATTGGACATAAACATTACACAACAAGTTGGAAATCACAAATTCAACAATGACTGGTTTGGAAGGGATCAGTGGCTAACTGCAAGCATTGCAAAGCAATCAATAGCCTGCTATTCAGTAGAGTGGATGTGTGGTCCAAGTCTGGGTTTAAGGGTCTCTTTTCCAAGCTTAAAACTATAAATATTCAACATTGGCCATGCTGTCAATCCAGCATGACTTCTGCCGCTTTAAAAACAACTGGAAACTCGGAATTGGGAAATCTCAGACTTCAGTGAGTTCAAGACAACGAGTTTTGAACGGTCATCCAACTAGAAACTCTGGCCTCTTTTTAGAGCTCCAACCTGAAGATCATTAAAGTCATGATTCGGCATAGTTGCCCAGTTGTCTTGAAAGCACCATCAATCCGAATAATGCCAGACTTTGAAGCCAAAATTTGCCCACGAAGGACTGCTGCGCCACCTTCCTGTTCAAGTAAGCACAGCACAACAACGTGGGTGCAAAAATGTGTTGTATGCTGCTTCATAAATGATGTAATATGCCAGGGAGATATGTATACTGTAGTTAAGAAAGTAATACTAAGTGTATATTGTGTAGTAAGCTGTTAGTAGCCCATGTGCCTAACTCTAATAATTTGGTCCCTTCTCCCCTCATAATTTTGCCTACCTTTCTGACTTGGTAGTGCAGAGCCTGTTTTAGAGAAATGTCATCATCTAATATTGTAAGTGCTTTCATTGTCTGCTTATATTGTGTTTTTGACTGTTTGTTTACTGTGTAACTCTGTGTTGTTTTTGTCGCACTGCTTTGCTTTGTCTTGGCCAGGTCGCAGTTACAAATGAGAACTTGTTCTCAACTGACCTACCTGGTTAAATAAAGGTGAAATAAAAAAATAAAAAATATGCACCCTTTATTTATCCTACGTTTCTGACTTGGTGTACAGGGAAAATACTATAAGAATGGCCCATGTTCTGAATTCTGTCACTGTACAGTGCCTTGCAAAAGTATTCATCCCCCTTGGTGTTTTTCCTATTTTGTTGCATTACAACCTGTAATTTAAATGGATTTTTATTTGGATTTCATGTAATGGACATACACGATAGTCCAAATTGGTGAAGTGAAATGAAAATAATTACTTGTTTCAAAACATTCTAAATAAAAAAAACTGAAAAGTGGTGTGTGTATATGCATTCACCCCCTTTGCTATGAAGCCCCTAAATAAGATCTGGTGCAACCAATTACCTTCAGAAGTCACATAGTTAGTTAAATAAAGTCCACATGTGTGCAATTTAAGTGTGACATTATCTGTCACATGATCTCATTATATATACACCTGTTCTGAAAGACCCCAGTCTGCAACACCACCCAGCAAGCGGCACCATGAAGACCAAGGAGCTCTCCTAACAGATCATGGATAAAGTTGTGGAGAAGTACAGATCAGGGTTGGGTTTTAAAAACATATCTGAAACTGAACATCCCACGGAGCACCATTAAATCCACTATTAAAAAATGGAAAGAATATGGCACCACAACAAACCTGGCAAGAGAGGGCCGCCCACCAAAACTTATGGACCAGGCAAAGAGGGCATTAATCAGAGAGGCAACAAAGAGACCAAAGATAACCCTGAAGGAGCTGCAAAGCTCCACAGCGGAGATTGGAGTATCTGTCCATAGGAACACTTAACAAAGCATCTTCAAAGTGGTACGCACGTTGTGTAAATCAAATGATACAAATCTCCAACAAATCATTTTTCATTCCAGGTTGTAAGGCAACAAAATAGTTGCAATGCCGCTGTCCATTTCAAAAGTGCTGAACAAATAGTTATTATAACTACGTCCGTCTTAGCTCGCTCATTAATGTCTTAATCGAAATGACAGATTGCCTCTTATCCGCTAGTTATCCCTTTATGCCATAGTTTGTTCATCTCAATTGTCAGTAGAAACCACATTTGTTTAAGCAAGTGATCCATATCAGCTATGTTTGTTTAAAAGGCAATAAATGAGGCTGAATGAACTGTCTCTCTGCCAGATAAGGCTCCGCTGATAGCCAGGTGTAGCAGTGGTAAGGTGTTGGGTATGCTGTTGGGACTCAGCTGTTGGGACAGCTTTATGTAGGCCCTAACAGTTTGTGGCCACTGTTTGTCACCATTATAGTGCAATTGTTGTGTTGTGTTGTGGCTTTGCTGGCATTCATCCCCAAAAATATTTGTGTTTTCCCCAGCAAGATTTAAAAAAAAAATATTTTGTATTTCACCTTTATTTAACCAGATAGGCCAGTTGAGAACAAGTTCTCATTTACAACTGCGACCTGGCCAAGACAAAGCAAAGCAGTGCGACAAAAACAACAACACATGGGAATAAACAAAGATACAGTCAATGACACAATAGAAAGTAGAACATATATGTACAGAGTGTGCAAATGTAGTAAGGTTAGGAAGGTAGGACAATAAATAGGCCATAGTGGCGAAATAAATTACAAATTAGCATTAACACTGGGCTGGTAGATGTGCAGATGATGATGTGCAAATAGAGATACTGGAGTGCAAATGTGCAAAAATAATAAATATGGGGATGAGGTAGTGGGGTGGGCTATTTACAGAAGGGCTATATACAGGTGTAAGCTGCTCTGACAATTATTACATACAAAAACTGCCACTGCAAAAGAGCAAAATGAGATTTCTGGTTGAGAAACATAATTTGGTTAATCAACCATAATTTAACAGAACAGCTATCATGCTAGTAAACAACTGATAGAGTTAAAAAACTACAACAATAGATGTTTTGCTGTTGCATTTAACTGCTGAAAATGCTGTTATAGAGGACATTACCTTAGTAGATGACGTTAGAGGTCACCATGTGGGAGAAGTGGGAGTTTCCCACTAGTAATTACCTGTTGGAGGGCCATTCAACTGGACTTTCCCACTTTCCATGACACTGCCTCGTTCAGTGCCAGATGCGCAGTTGTGACTCTCATAAAGGGGGCGTGTCTGTAGCACGGTACATCCCCCACTACGGGGTAATGGGATAGCCTACCTATCGCACTTTATTTTCAAGGGCTGCTTGAATGCAGAGAGGAGGCAAAGTTGTGTTGTTTATTTACGTTTCAGTCTTGCTCCGCTATACTGGGAGTGATGTCGGCGTAAATCAAATCAAAGTTTATTTGTCACGTGCGCCGAGTACAACAGGTGTAGACCTTACAGTGAAATGCTTACTTACAAGCCCTAACCAACAGTGCAGGTTTGAAGTAAAATAAGTATGAGCTAAACAATAGATAAATAAAAAAAAATGTAAAATGAGAGTAAAAAATAACAGTAGCAATTTATATATAGGTGGTACCAGTACAGAGTCACCGGTTAGTCGGGCTAATTGAGGTATTATGTACATGTAGTTATAGTTAAAGTGACTATGCATAGATGATAAACAGAGTAGCAGCAGCGTGAAAGAGGGGTTGGGGGGGGACCTAGACTTAGTGCTCCGGTACCGCTTGCCATACGGTAGCAGAGAGAACAGTCTATGACTGGGGTGGCTGGAGTCAATTTTTATGGCCTTCCTCTGACATCGCCTGGTATAGAGGTCCTGGATGACAGTAAGCTTTGCCCCAATGATTTACTGGGCTGTACGCACTACCCTCTTGTAGTGCCTTGCGGTCCGAGGCCGAGCAGTTATGCAACCAGTCAGGATGCTCTCGATGTTGCAGCTGTAGAACCTTTTGAAGGTTCTGAGGACGCATGCCGAAATCTTTTCAGTCTCCTTTGGGGGAATAGGCTTTGTCGTGCCCTCTTCACGACTGTCTTGGTGTGTTTGGACCATTCTAGTTTGCTGGTGATGTGGACACCAAGGAACTTGAAGCTCTCAACCTGCTCCACTGCAGCCCCTTCGATGAGAATGGGGGCGTGCTCGGCCCTCCTTTTCTTGTAGTCCACAATCATCTCCTATGTCTTGATTACGTTGAGGGAGAGGTTGTTATCCTGGCACCACACGGCCAGGTCTCTAACCTCCTCCCTGTAGGCGGTCTTGTCGTTGTCAGTGATCAGGCCTACCACTGTTGTGTCGTCTGCAAACTTGATGATGTTGTTGGAGTAGTTGCTGGCCATGCAGTCATGGGTGAACAGGGAGTACAGGAGGGGACTGAGCACGCACCCCTGAGGGGCCCCAGTGTTGAGGATCAGTGTGGCAGATGTGTTGTTACCTACCCTTACCACCTGGGGGCGGCCCGTCAGGAAATCCAGGATCCAGTTGCAGAGGTGGTAACATATTTGAGGTGTCAACAAATATGTTGAGGTGTCAACATATTTGAGGTGTTGGCAGCTGCATAGGCTATTCTCATTGAGCGAGGTGCCATACTGTTAAGAGTTTTATCCACAACACGCTGGCCATCGGGGTTGTAATCTACTGGGAAGCCAAAATGTTCCCAAACTGGAGATTTAAACGATGATGGAGGATCCTAAAATTCTGGTTTATCGATCCCACTACTCGCGATTGTACATAATGAGTTCCCGGGTAGGCCTTGCAAAAGGACAGTTTGAAATGCGCCAATTAAGATTTGAGTTTTGATAACAACAAGCGCACAGGCTTTAGTTGTTTTAACAGAATAGCCTGAAAAAAAGATAGCGTAGGGCTGTGGCTGTCACAGAATTTTGTCAGCCAGTGATTGTCAAGCAAACCTTTGGAACATCTACATTTTAAAAAGTCTAGTAAATCCATGTAATATAGCCTACACCTTATTTAGACAGGTCTAAAGAAACATGATATGATGAAAATGTAGTCTATTTCAGAAGAACAGAATAGCATACTGTAATGATGATTTCTCGGGTATTGAAGAGTCAGGATGCAAGGAGGAACGATATATGGCTCGTTGGAGATTTGAGGCAATATTTATTCAGATCTGAGATTCGTGATCAGAAGCGGCACATGCTTGCAACGTTGCCCGAACATTGAACTACACACATCATTTTATCTAGAATAAGTAATCCACATAAGGTCATACTTCAGCATGCTTCGATCAGCAGAGTTCCCAATATATTCTATACTAGCCTGTCCTGCATTTCCAATGACACCATATGCTTAGGAACCCACATTCTATGTAAAGGACAAAACTAGAATAGTTGTCACTCCATAGTTACACCCATAGCAACCACATTCCACAGATGGGCCACCTAGACCTGCTGTTGCTTTTAGTAGCAAAATACATGAACTCACATTCCATAGCTACTTCATATCCTACAGAAACGCAGCATATCACATACTCTGAGCTGTCCTTATGTTAGGTCCTGATCTGTCTATGCCATATGGCTGTGGGCTACACTAGTTAATTTAGCAGACAAGATATGCTGAATAAAATAGAAAGGATATTTTCTCCAAACGATTTAAGGGACTGTGCACATGCGGCTATTCTGTGTTGAGCGGTTAACAAATAAATAGGTACTCCTATATGCTTAATTTAGAGTTATTAATGTAACATTAGTTATTCTACAAATTATGGGCTATAAGTTTTGAATTTTAATACATTCTAAGGCTGCATGCGATTGTAATGATGATATGAAAAAAGTTTCTTGAAAGGCATGAGCTCTGCTTTTGCAGGCTGTACACACTTCATCAGTCTCTCATTCACAATTTGACAAGCATTTGATAATGCCTCAAATTTCCCAGAGGCATCCACTTTGTGTGGCCATAATGCACCCTAAAGAAATCCAAGCCTTTTGCGGCCAGTGGCTGTTGTTCCCTTCTCCCTGAGTGCTGCGTTCTCTCAAAGCACCTCTCACTCACATGGCTCTCCATCACGTGATTGGGTCTTTCTCACAGGCTACAAGTGAAGACAGACACTTCGGGGACGCAGCTGTGCGCGTCCTTATCCATTTCCTAAGGTGCATGATGAAGATATTGGAAGAACTGTCCGCGTTGACTTTTCGTCAGCCAACAAGATGAGTAGGCCTAACGAACAGCAAAAGCACTAGCCTTGTCAATCTACTATCCCCCATAGTACAAACGTTGACCTATTATATTCTGTATGAGAAATGAATATTCCAAACATGGTCTTGGACAGTTGTGGGATGCAATAGATCCCAAATTAATATACGTTTAGCTATTAGGCTATTTCTTCACATTGTAAGTGCAGCAATGTGCACACGGCAGTAGGCTATAAGCGCAAATGTTCCATTAGCAGGAAAACACCATTATGATTGTGATTATGCATGTAATGCTTTTATTATAAAGGTACATTTTTATAGTGAAAATTATGTTCTGCTTATGTATGCCAGTTAGGCTCTACACCCCTTGTAAAGCTGATTAATGTGCTTAATTTTAAGAAGTTATTTGGCCACTTTAGTTGTGATACAAACCATACAACCTATGGGCAAGGCTACATGAGGTGTGCGACTATGATTTGAAAAAGTCACAAAAAAAAAGCATTGTTTCTTGTTTCACAAGTGATAATATATAATTCACAAGTGATAGGCTAATATTGTCAACCATCAGACTATTTTTTATTTAATCTTGACTTTACATATACTAAATAATATATGGATGACAATATAAAGACCAAGAGGATAAACAAAAAAAAAATGTTTACAGCCTGTTTTGCTCATTATTACCAAGTGTGTGTCACATTGTATATAAGGATCGGGAGACAGGCACAGAAATGCGTAATATTATTATTATTTTTTTTCTACCCAAATTACAGCATGCCATGTAAAGGCACGGGGACGAAGCCCAAAACAAAACACGTATACAAAAACGCAAGGTTGAAACCCAAACAAAAGAGGTAAACCTTGAATAAATACACGGGACTAGACCCATAATAAATACACGGGACGAGACCCGAAATAACAAGTGCACAATATTACACGGATGACACCTGTAATCACAAGTGCACAAAACATGCAGCACGAAAGCCAAATCAACAAAGCACAGGTACTCACAAGCCCAACGGACATGGGAACAATAATGAACCCCACAATGGTGAACACAGGAAATATTTATACAATTACAAAATAGTGGGGAATGGCAACCAGGTGTGCGTAATGACAGTTCAGTCACGCCTAGAAGCCGGTGACATAGACCTCCGGTACTGGTGCACGGAATGAGCAGCAGTACCGGAGGGATCCGTGACAGGGTGCCAATATTAGTGTAGGGTGCTGTAGGTACGCTACTAAGTAGAGAGGCAACACATCAATTAAATTGCCCTTATATACGAACAGGGACAGTGTATTACATTGGTTTGTAGCGACTGGAAGAGCACAGTCAAAATGGAAACCGAGATCCATTGTTTTTAAACATGACTTAAAAAACGTAAGCCTATGCAGAATTAACCAATTAAAATCAGTTTTGTAGCAATTACTGAACTGATGGCCCCATCTGATGGTCAGTCTCATGCACCAATCAAATGCACCATGTTTAAAAACAATACATCTTGGCTTCCATTTTGACTCAGAAAGTGATCTTGAAAGGTTGGTGACCGCTTCCCTAAATAGTGTATATCTAGGGAGTTTTTACTGATGTTCTGGTCACGTATTGAGAAAAAAAACCCTGTCACTGCATTTCTGCCTCATGCACCAATTCATGTTGTTACTCCTATGACCAGAGAAAGTTAAATATTTCACAATATTAAAAAAGACAAGCCGCAAATAATATCACAAGCTTATCGAAATACATTGCTGTACTCATTCATGACAGCTGCACTGCTGGTTGTGGTGTGAGTGGAAGTAAGGATAACGCACATTTTATGGCTTATAAAATATATAAAAGTGCCCTTTGCTGTATTTGAATCTCTCTCTAGTCATGGTTTTAATAGTTTTGAAATATCACATTATCAACTTTGCTGTGTGTTCAAGGAAATTGTGCAGACACGGTGATCTAAGTTATCTGATTGGTTATCGGTAGGCCTATAGGTGCACTTGATCTGCTGAATCAAGCCCACCTACTGCCAACAGCGCGAAACAAAACCACAAAAATATGAATCCAAGGCTATATATATCATTGGGTTTTAGATTGAGATAGACCGGTCGGTTTTTCCTTGGGAACTGGTTTGATTGAACCCTGATTGGATGACAGGCTCGGTTTCTGGTCTGTAGAAGGGGTGTAGGATAATAGCTAGGGTCACAAGTCTTTCCTGACCATTTGACCTGACCATGAAAAACTCTGGTCCCTATACAGCAGGCCTGGGCAATAATTTTCCATGGAGGGCCACATTAGAATTTTTCTTTGCCATCGCGGGCCAGAATCATATTACAGGATTATACATCATGTGTATGACCGTGTTGACAGATATATCTACTGTAAATCACGTCCAGATATGCTACTTATTTAACTTTTTTAACATGCACAGAAATAAACCACATCTATGATCTCCTTTTCATTATTAAACACGCAATGAACTACACAGAGGGAAAAGTACACTGCATTCAGCACCACAGACAGAACTCTTGTTAACGGGTATGAACAGAAACACAAGAAAGAGAGAGAGCTCAACATTACATTTAAACTACTCAATCAGTGTGAGGAGTGAAGTCTCTGATGGGCATTGACTAGAGCAGTGAAGTCAGGTATAGTTTCTGACGTCGCTATGCGCATGATTGCTGAGAGATGAGAGTCAGTAAGAGTCTGTGCCTTGACTTGTTATATTTCATCACTGAAAATGTCTGTTCACATGCATATGATGACCGAAACAGTACAAACATTGTCTGAGCATGACTCCTAATCTTTGGAAAGTTTTGTTCATCAAGAGATGCATAGAACCTTGTCAGTCACATTGTTTTGAATAGTTCTCCAATCACTGCATCAGACTGAAGATCGATAAGCTCAAGTTGCAGGTCAGTGGGGGCGTTATCCACATTGAAGGTGAAAGGAGAGGAAACCAACAGCATGTAATTTTCCAACACTGAGATCCTCAAAACGACAAGAAAACTCACCGTTCAAAGCACGCAGCAGAGATGTATACGTCTCCCGCTGATCATCTGATAGGGAACAGACTAGTAGTGTCGGAAGGTGGGTGAAATCCTTTACCTTGTCTTTCAACTGTTGTTCCATATTCTCTGTGATGTCCTCAACACACCGTGTCACTGTGCGTCTTGACAGGGAAACATTTTCAAACAGAAGAAAACTTTCTTGTTGGGGCAAAGTATTGCTGCAGAGTCAATTAAACATTATTTAATGAATTCGCCCTTTGTGGGACAGTACATAGCTAGCTCTCGCAATTCCGTTGTTTGCTGAATGCAGTTTTGTGAAAATTCTTTTCTGCTTTTGCAACTGAGAAAGCAACTCTTTCGATGCACTTGCCCTCTGCTCACAAGACATATTCCTATATTTCTCTGCATGCTTCGTCTGGAAGTGTCGGGACAAGTTCCAACCTCCAATAAATAAGTATTTCGATGTCCTTTCCTATTCTTTGAAATCTTTGGAAAACAAATTTTTGTGCAATTTCTAGCTAGCTACTATTTGTAACTGTGATGTGTGTCAGCCTGTCAGTCACTGTCTGTCCTTGTGCTGTTGTTATTTATTCGTGCCTTCAAAATAAATGTCCCACAAGCGGTGGGAGTTTAATCATTACACAAAAGTGAGTATTTATTGGGCTTTTAATATGAATAACTAATACGTTTTTCAAAACTTTACTATCGTAAATTCTTTATGTGATCTGAGCATGATTCCGCGGGCCGTATTGAATCAGCTCGCAGGCAGCATACAGCCTTTACCAGGCCTGCTATACAGGAACACAGGAAGTTCTTACCGACATCACTGCTATCATTATTGACACTCAAATTAGGGTTAATATGTTTTTTATATCCAACTACTTAGGGTCACCATTTTGCATAGCTAATTGTAGAGCTTGCGTTTGTACGTACGTAGGGTATAAATGAGGCTTACGGGCCTTGTTTGGGGACCCAGGTAAAGTTCCAGCCTCCCTGGGTATTCTTGAGGACGAAGGCCTGTCCCTGAGGAAAGCTGTGTGTCTTGAGTCTGATGCTGCTGGAAGGGTTTAGGGACATGCTGAAGGCCAACTCTGTCTGGCTACGTGGGGTAGACAATGGGGTAGTAGTCACATCGGCCCTTACGGGACTGGAGGGGCGCCGGCAGTGCGGGCTGGGAGTGTGGTGCAGCCCGGGACTCCTGTCCTCAGACAGGTTGGGTGAGGAGGCTAAGATGGGCCTGAATGACTGTATTTTATCAGGTGACGACTGAGTGTTGACCAATTGGGGCAGTGGGGGTTCATAAGGGGTGACTTGGAAATTGGGGGTGACTTCTAGGCTAGGGCTGTATTGGACAGAGGTCACAGTTCTAGTGAAGTTAGAGCCGGAGTCTGTAGAGACACTGTAGTCACTGTTGTTGTTAAAGCAGTAATCATAGGATAGTCCTATAGTGGCACCATTGCTCGGGCCATCAGTAGGTGATTCATAAGCAGTGTTTTTATGATCGGTTGTTTGGTAGTAGTCACCAGAGGAGTCTGTGATGGAGCTGCATTTGGTGAGGGAGTCAATGGAAAAGTTGAAGCAGTATTCAGTGGATGATGTATCGATGGTGTCCTCGTCCTTCAGGCCCAAGGTCTTCAAGATCCACAGGTCCACAGAAGGGGTGCTGGCTAGCTCCTCTTTGGAACAGAACTCCAGGGACAAGTTCCGGCAGGTCCTTTTAACCTGAGAACCAAGGTTCCGGAATTCTCCAACACCATGCAGATTCTGGATTTCAGAATTCCGCTTCCGGTTCCTCCTCCCATTGTCACTCTGAGCAGAGAGAAGTCTCTATGGAAAAAGAGGAACACAAGTGAAGAGACTGTTTGAGAGAAACTACACCTCTAAAGTGGGAATGTGAAGTAAATGCACCAACATGTTGCAGGCAATGTTCCTTCAAAAAAATTGGGGCACTGAGCAAATTTCAGGTCTGCTGAGCGCAAACTTGAACATTGTGTGTTTACTGTGAACACTGAGGCTGTACCCGCTTTTAGTTACAATAATTTGATCATAATGTAGGCCTACGAGAGTGGCCTACCTCCAAAAACAATGTTGAAAATGCATCCCATAACATTTTAACATGAAATAGCTGTTCAATCATTCAGCCTACAGTAGCAGCCAATATGTGGTGTTCAATGTAGGGCTACATTCCATGAGACTTTTGAAAAAAAATTGCAGAACTTGGCATTAACCTGTTTATCCACTGAAACCCTGTAGGCCGTCATTGTAAATAAGAATTTGTTCTTAACTGACTTGCCTAGTTAAATAAAGGTTAAATAAAAAATAAAAAAAAGTAAAACAGCAAAAAAAGCTCTTACCTGACTTGCTTTTCAAAGAAGTCTAGAAATGTACACGTTTGTGCTCCTGTAGGAAGCAATCACTCCCCTTTCGCTGACTACAAATTGTCTATAACTGGGCAAATAACTCACAAACTAGCAAAGGATATTACCAAATGTGCACACATGGCTACATGTAGCTCTTGCTTTGTCGTCAAAACATGCGCATTTACTCACAGCCGCTCGTGCTGTAAACAGTCCAGTTCAAAGTAAATGGCACAGATCCATATATGGCAATGGTATATTTGTGTATAAGCCTACTGCAGCTCTGATTGGTTATGCGGCACCGGTCTGTGTCTCGGGTCTACCGCGCGACTGCGCAAAGCGAAGTTTGGAGGAAACATTGGTTACAGGCTTTCCAAAGGGCAATCTTATTTATTATGCTATGTTTAGAGATTAAACTTAAGAGAAACTCAGCTGAAATTAATCAACCAATTCATCCATTAAGTAATTACCTCAGTTTTTTCCTCCAAGGCTTTCACAAATGAGGAGTTTAAGAATTCTCTGAGTTTGTTATTTTCCTCTTGCAGTCTTGTCAGTTCCTCCTCTCTCTGTATCAATGTGTCTTGAAGCTTAGGAAAATTAAGGAACATTTTGTAAGTATCTACAGTACAAATTATATCTTCATTATTTTATGTACTCATTTGAAGATGTATTTTTCATTTTTTTATCACATTTTTTATTCCCAATATGACACTGCAGAAGTGACAGGCTACGCACGCACGCGCACACACACACACACACACACACACACACACACACACACACACACACACACACACACACACACACACACACACACACACACACACACACACACACACACACAATAGGGCTGAGATAAATTATCAATTGAGTTGCGAATTGCAATGTACTTGTTAATCTACACACAATACCCCATAAAGACAAAAGGAAAATGTTTACAAATGTATTAAAAATAAAAACAGAAATACCTTATTTACATAAGTGTTCAGACCCTTTGCTATGAGACTTGAAATTGAGCTCAGGTGCGTCCTGTTTCCATTGATCATCCTTGAGATGTTTCTACAACTTGATTGGAGTCCACCTGTGATAAATTCAATTGATTGGACATGATTTGGAATGGCACACACCTGTCTGTATAAGGTCCCACAGTTGACAGTGCATGTCAGAGCAAAAACCAAGCCATGAGGTCAAAATAATTATCTGTAGAGCTCCGAGACAGGATTTTTTCGAGGCACAGATCTGGGGAATATGTCTGCAGCATTGAAGGTCCCCAAGAACACAGTGGCCTCCATCATTCTTAAATGGAAGAAGTTTGGAACCCCCAAGACTCTTCCTAGAGCTGGCCGCCCGGCAAAACTGAGAAATCGGGGGAGAAGAGCCTTGGTCAGGGAAGTGACCAAGAACCTGATGGTCACTCTGACAGATCTCCATCTCTGCAGCACTCCACCAATCAAGCCTTTATGGTACAGTGGCCAGATGGAAGCCACTCCTCACTAAAAGGCACATGACAGCCTGTTTGGAGTTTGCCAAAAGGCACCTAAAGGACTCTCAGACCATGAGAAACTAGATTCTCTGGTCTGATGAAACCAAGATGGAACTCTTAGGCCTGAATGCCATACGTCACGTCTGGAGTAAACCAGGCATCTTCCCTACGGTGAAGCATGGTGGTGGCAGCATCATGCTGTGGGGATGTTTTTCAGAGGCAGCAACTGGGAGACTAATCAGGATCGAGGGAAAGATCAACGGAGCAAAGTACAGAGAGATCCGACAGGATCTCAGACTGGGGAAAGGTTCTCCTTCCAACAGGACAACAACCCTAAGAACACAGCCAAGACAATGCAGGAGTGGCTTGAATGTCCTTGAGTGGCCCAGCCAGAGCCCGGACTTGAACCCTGATCGAAAATCTCTGGAGAGACCTGAAAATAGCTGTGCAGCGACGCTCCCCATTCAACCTGACAGACCTTGAGAGGATCTGCAGAGAAGAATGGGAGAAACTCAAATACAGGTGTGCCAAGCTTGTAGCGTCATACCAAAGAAGACTTGAGGCTGTAATCGCTGGCAAAGATGCTTCAACAAAGTACTGAGTAAAGGGTCTGAATACTGATGTAAATGTGATGTTTCAGTTTGTAGTTTTTAATACATTTGATAAAATTTCTAAAAACCCGTTTTTGGTTTGTCATTATGGGGTATTGTGTGTAGATTGATGAGGAATAAATAAAATGTAATCCATTTTAGTAATAAAATTTTGAAAAAGTGAAGGGGTCTGAATACTTTCCAATTGCACTGTAACAGGGTTAAGTGCCTGGTAATGGGCTTGAGTGCCTTGAAAGGGCCCAACGGCAGGTAGCACAAGAGATTCTGATGAAATAACCCCTCCAGTTTTTTGGGGTGTAAATACCTCCTTGTTTCTCTGCAAATGTGGCGACAGGTGACCAGTCCAGATGGGGTCAGATGGAGAAGTCCCACAGTCCAAGCAGGAGTGGAGTTCTAGTTAGGAGAGGAGACAGAGACATGACCCTAAATATCAGAAATATAAAAACAATAACAGCAAATTACAGTAAATGCTTGTGGTAGATTTGCTGACTAAACTCAACCGGTAATGTACATCACATCCATGGGGTTGAGTGGAGACTAGAGTTTGTGAGGTTAAACTCCGACTATAGGTGTGTGCCTTTCTTTGTTTGCTGAAATCCATACTTTTTAATAAAACGTTAATAAAATACAACCACCGACTGTTTGCTCGTTGCTGTTGCTCTAAATGGCAACTAAGTGTGAATGCGCATGTGCCAATTGAATCTCAACGAGCAAACAGTCGGTGGTTGTATTTTATTAGCGTTTTATTAAAAAGTATGGCTTTCAGCAAACAAAGAAAGGCACTCAGCTACAGTTGGCCAACGTAGGTGCGCGGTAAGGGTTTAAGAATGTACAGTATCGATTTCACAGCGGTTCACTTCACAAACTCTAGTCTCCACCCACTCAACTCCGTGGATGTGATGTACACTGTGGAGTTGAGTTTAGTCAGTAAGTGATAGATGAGTAAATAATTCGTACAGTATAGAGAAAATACACAAATAACTAATAAAATATAAAACAGAGTCGGAAGACGTTATATCAATCATATTATGTGATATCCAAATGGGGAAAATTCCAGTGATAAACGTGCTAGCCACTCAGTCTCACGCTGAACATATCATATCGCTGCTTAGTAAAAATTTAATTCAAACAACTTACCCCGCTGTGTCGGCTCCTGCTGGCAGGCTGTGTTGTCCGGGGAACCAGCGGCCCAAAAGGAGTCCAGAGTCACCGTGGAAACGTCAACACCCGTTGGGGCGGGGTAAGGGCAGTCGTAGAGTTGGCCCCCTACAAAGCTCAGTTCTTGGCAAGTCAGGGCAGTGCTCTGTAAAACAAATAGGCACGAGGGATAGCTCATCAATAAAGTTATAGCTTATCAATAAAAGCCCTTATAGTAGATAGTATAGTATTATAACATGTTCATGATTATGATCCATCACCTAATGCAGACAGATGTGATGAATTGTGATCTCTCTGTCTCTCTTGCTCTCTAGCGTGGAACTATCACAAATGGGCTTCAACGCGCCATAGATGCAACATCCTTATTTGATGTGAATTCCAGTCAGATCAAATAAATTCAACTACCAGATGTGTTTATAAAATATAACAGAATAAGTAGATCGCCACAAGCTATCTGCAATTTCCCATGTCGTAATATGAAATGGGTAGAACATTCCTTGAGAGTTGTAGCGATCAGCATCATCTACCTGTTTCGTCCAACTTATCAAAACTGTGCAAATTCCTGTTCCCTTGACACTTCAGTCAACAGTGTAGGCTACGCTATGTTTGACAAAACTTTGAATCAAATTTAAATACAGTGCATTCGGAAAGTGTTCAGACCACTTGACTTTTCCCACATTTGTTACATTACTGCCTTATTCTAAAATTAATAAAGTTATTTTTCCCTCAATCTACACACAATACCCCATAATGACAAAGTAAAAACACGTTTTATTTTTATGTTTGCATATTTATAAAATAAATAAATAAAGGAAATATTACATTTACATAACTATTCAGACCATTTACTCAGTACTTTATTGAAGCACCTTTGGCGGCAATTACAGCCTTGAGTCTTGTTGGGTATGACGCTACAAGCTTGGCACACCTGTACTTAAGGGTTTCTCCCATTCTTCTCTGCAGATCCTCTCAAGGTCTGTCAGGTTGGATGGGGAGTGTCGCTGCACAGCTATTTTCAGGTTCAAGTCAGGGCTTTGGCTGGGACACTCAAGAACATTCAGAGACTTGTCCCGAAGCCACTCCTGCCTTGTCTTGTCTGTGTGCTTAGGGTTCATCTTTCCCTCAATCCTGACTAGTCTCCCAGTCCCTGTCGTTGAAAAACATTCTTACAGCATGATGCTGCCACCACCATGCTTCACCGTAGGGTGAAGCACCAGGTTTCCTCCAGACGTGACGCTTGACATTCAGGCCAAAGAGTTCAATCTTGGTTTCATCAGACCAGAGAATCTAGTTTCTCATGGTCTGAGAGTCCTTTAGGTGCCTTTTTTTTTCGTTTCTTTGTCATTGTGTGTAGATTGATAAGAAAAAACATACATTTAATACATTTTAGAATAAGGCTGTAATGTAACAAAATGTGGAAAAAGAGGAGGGGTCTGAATACTTTCCGAATGCACTGTACATATATTTTTAAATAAAACTAGTCACATGCAAATGCACTAAATTGTTGAGGAACATGGTCACAATGCACTGATGAATATTAAAGGCTCAGTGCATTCAAACATTTTATTTCCTGTGTTTTATACATACTTCCACATTTGGAATAATACTGTGAAATTGTGAAAATGATGATAATGCCCTTTTAATGTGAGAGCTGTTTGAAAAGACTTGAATTTCAGTCTGTTTTGGTGGGATGACATCACCAGGCGGTAAATTGGTTATCACATCAAATCAAATCAAATGTATTGGTCACATACACGTGGTTAGCAGATGTTATTGCGGGTGTAGCGAAATGATTGTGCTTAAGCTCCGACAGTGCAGTAATATCTAACAAGTAATATCTAACAGTTTAACAACATATACCCAAATACACATACATCTAAGTAAGGAATGAATTGAGAATATATACATATATGTCAGGGCGGCATTGGACTAATATACAGTAGCATAGTAAGCTTTATACTATACAGTATACACATCTGAGATTGGTGATGGAATATGAACACACAATTAGAGTGACTAAGATACCGTAGAATAGTGTAGAGTGCAGTTTATACATAGAGATGAGTGATGCAGATACAGATACATTATTAAAGTGGCTAGTGTTCTATTCCTTAAAGTGACCTGTGATTTCTAATAAATGTCTATAGGCAGCCACCTCTGATGTGTTAGTGATGGCTGTTTAGCAGTCTGATGGCCTTGAGATAGAAGCTGTTTTTCAGTCTCTCTGTCCCAGCTTTGATGCACCTGTACTGACCTCGCCTTCTGGATGATAGCAGGGTGAACAGGCAGTGGCTCGGGTGGTTGATGTCTTTGATGAAAAAAAAAAAATCACACGATTTGACATTGGTATAAATATGTCTGTATTGGACCTTTAACACAACAAAAACGTCAATTTGATTAGGAAAATGGACAACAAGACATTCATAAATGTTTAAGTGTCAAATGATGTGACCAGGACACTCACCATGGTGCCGGTAGGGTTTTGCGGAATAGGGTGTGTGTGGGGCTCCGGGAATGCTCCGAACCTGTAAGGAGAGCTGCTGATTTGATGACCTAAAGCTGTCAAACTTGTGACGTGTTATATTGGACCGTTGGAGTCATGGTGATCCACATCTGCGGCGCCTGTTTCATTAAATCAGAATAAATCAAGTTAAGTTATGCACGTTGCTTTAACACAGTAGCCTACACTGAAACTTTATTCTTCATTCTAATATTCTATTTCGCAAGGTGCGTGAGTATATAGCCGCATCATCAAGTAATTCTGCTAAGGAGGAGATATGATGGAGGAATAAAAATCCTCCTAGCGCACCTGTGCGCAGGACTCTGTCCATTGGATGGCACAGAGTTAATGTTTAAACCAAGAAGAGATAGTTAAGAGACATGGGGAATTAATTTAACCAAATGTGTGTCATGGGTAGGCGTGCGTATACTCACACCTCAACTCAGTTAAATGAAAGGTACCTTTGAGTGACACATTAACATGGTCTTGTATAAGACACGAGGTGAGTGAGAGAGAGAGAAGATCACGGACCATTGGAGCAATATAAAGTTGGCTACAAAATTGTTTATCTTTATTTTTTACCCCTCAAATCAAGGAAGTTCCTGCGCCCTATGGGTGGCTCGACCAGGGGTTTATGGGGGCACCTGTGATCCAAATGAGAGCCAGGCGGAGCTGAGACTCGGTACCTTTGGTTATTTGAATTATCAAATGAAAAATTGTTGTCCACATGTAATTTTCCACAGCCAACAACACAAGCAAGTAACAGCACAATCCTATAGTAGAATTAATAGTTTACCTATTCAATTGTTCAGCCTGCTGCATTCTATGCGAGTAAACAATATTCCTCTCGAGGCTCATTGAAATTGCAAGTGCTGCACAGGGAGAGAAATATGCATGTCCAGTCATTGTACAACATTCTTAATTTAGTTGTGGGAAAACACACCTTTGAAAGCAGTTTTGATGGCCACTGTTAAAAGAGGAAGATCACAGACCTTTCTAGTGTTACTCGGCTTTTTTCTCAAATACAATAAATTAATAAAATGCAACATTTTAGAACCTGAGTGTTTAGCAGCTGCATGGTCATGGTTTATGGGTGTTAGCGCTTGCCATTGCGCTTGCTATTGCCTACGTATTCAATGCCGTTGAATACGTAGGGAAGACGGGCTGAATCTAGCAAGGGTCAGGTGTAACAGGTAGGCCTACATTATAATCACAGTACATGATCCTTAGTTGGCTCAGTGCCAGTGGAAGGTTTTTTGGGGGGGAACATTCAAGCCATCAGTATGTTGCCAACTACGTATATGTAGCAACACGATTTATGATCTAGCTAATAGTTTATGATCTAGCTAATGATTAATCCAATTGGGTAAATGCAGATGGGAAACACCTTAGCCTATGTATTTATAGACACTGTGCTGCATCAGGTGAGCTACATCAGGTGATGATGTTAATTGCTATATAGCACACCTGCCTGATAATATGGACCAATATGTGATGGGGCTCATTTCTGGAGGGGGAAATTATATTTTAGAAGAATATCCTTTTAAAAGTCACCAGAACTGACCTTTCTCACAGTCATTCTCACCCCCAACAATCTTGTTTAGGCAAGTATATTTTATAAATGATTCAACAGTTAGCCCACCCGATTCAAATCGTCAACTAATCATCAAGCCCTTGACTAGGTGAATCAGGTGAGTTAGCTCAGGGCTACAACAAATTTGTGAAACGGCTGGGGGTCCCCGAGGAGAGGTTTGAGAACCACTGGCCTGGCGGTTGGTTCGAATACCTGAGCCGACAAGAAAAACATTTGCTCCGGGAGCGCCATAATACTATGGCTATAAAACATCACATTTCACTGCACCTATCCGGTCTATGCGACAATAAAAACTTTACATAATAAAAGAGGCCTGCTGTGCAGTGTGTGACTGACTGTTATGCTCCTAATAATAGTCACCTTTGCTGATAATTAATTTATTGAGAAAGAATGTACTTACTATGACTGTGATATGTGGTTGTCTCACCTAGCTAACGTAAGATGAATGCACTAACTGTAAGTTGTTCTGGATAAGAGCGTCTGCTAAATGACTAACATGTAAATGTAGTCTGAAGTTCTTGCTTAACCCTTCACCCAGCAGCTATGTGATGTGCTTATGACAACATTACATATTATATAATATCTTAAAGCAAACATCCTCCAGACAAAGGCTAGAGGTCCCGTCAGAACTCAACCAGGCAGGATATACAGTGCCGTGAAAAAGTAATTGCCCCCTTCCTTATATTAAGGCAAGTCATCCAGATCCCAAGGCAGCAAAACATCCCCAAACGATCACACTACCACTACTTGACCGTTGGTATGAGGTTCTTACTGTGGAATGCAGTTTGATTTCGCCATGTTGTCCAAAAAGTTATTATTTTGAATCATGTTCTTTCCATAGAACGTTCTTTCAAGAGTCTTGATTATGATCCAGGTGCCTCCAGGTGCTTTTTGGCAAACCTCAGTCAACATTTTGGACGACTTGGGTCTCATTATGCCTTGCGAAAGAGCCTCATACCAACAGTCAAGCATGGTGTTGATAGTGTGATGGTTTGGGGATGCTTTGCTGCCTCACGACCTGGACGACTCTCCTTAATAGGAACCATATTCTGCTCTATATCAGACAATTCTACAGTAGAATGTCAGGCCATCCGTCTTTGAGCTGAAGCTGAAGCGCAGCTGGGTCATGCAGCAAGACAATGATCCAAGACACACAATCAAGTCTCCATGAAAATGGTTAAAAAGCAACACATTTTAAGTTTTGGAATGGCCTAGTCAACGTCCAGACTAAATCGAGATGTTGTGGCAGGACTTGAAATGAGCAGTTCATGTTTGAAAACGCACAAATGTAGCTGAGTTAAAACAGTTCTGCATGCAAGAGTGGGCCAACACACAGAGATGTGAGAGACTGATCAACAACTACAAGAAAGATTTGGTTGCAGACGTTGCAGCTAAATGTGGCACAACCAGTTATTGTGTGTAAGGGGGCAATTACTTTTTCACACAGGGGAATTGGGTGTTGCATAACTTTGTTAATTAAATAAATAAAATAAGTATACATTTTTTTATTATTTGTAGTTAGAGGTTGTCTGGGTTTAGATGCTACTTTCTGTTTACTTACAACCCCAGGCTCTGAAGTGGTAGAGGACAGAGAGGTAGGCGAACAGGAATGAATGTAACACTACTGTTATCAGCCCTTTGTTGTGGTTTGTGGGTTTTCTGACATTCTGATTCCGAAACCTGTGAGTGAAAACCAGTTACGAGTTCTTTCAAACACTTTCTGGGTTTTTTCAAACACTTGAGCTGCAATTGATTGAGCTTCAATTGATACATTTTCCAGTGCTAGTAAAAATATAGCCATAATGCAATGCAAAACAAAACACAGGTCTATTGTCCAATTGCCTCCCAGGGAGATTTTGTACATTAACTTCATAGCCCGAGTAGATCATTGACTAACTTTCATAATCAATAGAGGGTTCAGGCTTTCTACCAAATCCACTACAAGACTAACGACACTAATGGGAACAGATTATGGGAACAGAATTATAAACAGAGAAATTCCCCAGAATTGTCCTCATCAATCTACCTAGTTCTAGTTCTCTGTCTGTTTGCATGAATGTTTGAAGCATTAGGCCTACTTAGACCTACTGCTTTTCTCAAATAGCCTGTTCTCATTCGCCAGTAAAGAATTGCTTCATTTCAGAATCCAGACAAAAGCTACAAACACATAAAGCTGTTAGGCCTATGGATACAGGGTACCTAATCCAGCTAGTTGGAAAACAGCCCTGTTTGAATAACATTCAGTGTAGAGCTGGAGCAACCAGGCCTTCAGTATTGTCTGTAAGTGAGAACACATACAGTGGGTATCATAAGTATTCACCCCCCTTGGATTTTTTTTCAAATTTTGTTACGTTACAAAGTGGGATTGAAATGGATTTAATCCCCCTTTTTGCTACACAAAATACTCAATGTCAAAGTAAAAATACATGTCTACAAATGAATACAAATTAAATTTTTTTAAAAATGTATTCACCCATTTTCTTTAGGCAAGCCTAAATTAGTTCAGGAGTAAAATATGTCTTAACAAATCACATAATAAGCTTCATGGACTGAAACAATAAGGGTTGACATCGTTTTTTTTAGGACTAACCTCTGTCCCCCATACATACAACATCTGTAAGGTCCCTCAGTCAAGTACAGACTTTAAAGCATAGATTCAACTACAAAGACCAGGGCAGTGATTGGTAGATGGGTGACAATAACAAATCAGACATTGAATATCACTTTAAGCATAGTCAAGTTAATCATTATGCTGTGGATGATGTATTAAACCACCCAGACAAATCAAAGATTGTTGTCGTTCTGAACTGAGATGCTGGACTGGAAGAAAACTGCTCAGGGATGTCACCATGAGGCCATTGGTGGTTTTAGGACAGCTACGGAGTTCAGTGTCTGTGATGGGAGAAAACTGAGGATGGATCAATAACATTGTAGTAACTCCACAATGAGTTTTAGTTTATTTAAAGTTTTACAAGTACAGTGCACATTAATCAACGTTTCAGTAAAAGTGCCGGTTTTAGCCAGCCAGCTAATTTTCAGCCGCAGTCCCAGGGCAGGTTTTTAACAATTACAATAACAATACAGACAAACAATGAGCAGTGAGCACATGCAGAGAAACATAGAACAAGCAACACGTAGCATGCAGACAGAGAAACATATGACAAGCAACACGTAGCATGCAGACAGAGAAACATAGGACAAGCAACACATAGCACGCAGACAGAGAAACATAGGACAAGCAACACGTAGCACGCAGACAGAGCAACATAGGACAAGCAACACAAAGCATGCAGACAGAGCAACATAGGTTTATTTTCTGTGTAACTCTGTGTTGTTTTTGTCGCACTGCTTTGCTTTGTCTTGGCCAGGTCGCAGTTGCAAATGAGAACTTGTTCTCAACTGACCTACCTGGTTAAATAAAGGTGAAATAAAAATAAAAAAATAAAAAATAGGTCAAGCAACACGTAGCACGCAGACAGAGCAACATAGGACAAGCAACACGTAGCATGCAGACAGAGCAACATAGGACAAGCAACACGTAGCATGCAGACAGAACAACATAGGACAAGCAACACATAGCACGCAGACAGAGCAACATAGGACAAGCAACACATAGCAAGCAGACAGAGAAACAGCACAAACAGCAACAAAACAAAATACATAAATGTGATGTACTTGGCCATACGAACTACCCTCTGTAGCGCCTTGCGGTCGGAGGCCGAGCATTTGCCATACCAGGCGGTGATGCAACCAGTCAGGATGCTCTCGATGGTGCAGCTGTAGAACCTTTTGAGGATCTGAGGACCCATGCCAAATCTTTTCAGTCTCCTGATGGGGAATAGACGTTGTCATGCCCTCTTCACGACTGTCTTAGTTTGTTCGTGTTGTGGACACCAAGGAACTTGAAGCTCTCAACCTGCTCCACTACAACTCCGTTGATGAGAATAGGTGCGTGCTCGGCCCTCATTTTCCTGTAGTCCACAATAATTTCCTTTGTCTGACCTCTTCCCTATAGGCGGTCTCATTGTTGTCGATGATCATTGGCCAATAGGACGAATGGTAGAGGCAGGTTACCCAATTCTAACAAGGCAGCCGGACCTGCTCCCCTGTATCGGTGTCTTCTCTTCATGTGAATGATTTGGGCCTGGTCTGGTATCTGGAGTAAATCCTTTGCATCCGACTCGTAAAAAAATAAAGAGACGGTGGCAGAAACATTATTTACAAAGTAAGCTACAAACAATGCGAAAAAACACACAAAATAAAACAATTGGTTAGGAGCCCGTAAAACAGCAGCCATCTCCTCCGGCGTGATTGTCAATAGCCAGTGATGATGGCTATTGGGCTTTCTATCAAGCACTTTGAGAGCCTTTTTGTAGATAGAATGAATCGGTTTTAATGTTGTACAGCAAGCTTGGGCCGAACTAGTCAAGCAGTACGTTAAGTGGGGGAGTATCCTAGCGTAGAAGTACAGTTTTGCTTCCTCTGTAGTCAAACAATTTTGGACAAATCGGAAATTAGCTAGGTTGAATTTGGCTATATGAGTTACCTTTTTCATCTTCTTTTTAAAATAGAGGTTGGAATCAAGTATGATACCAAGGTACTTAAAATCGGATACAACCTGGAGCTTCTCCCCTGACACATAGACATCTGGCTCAGTTGCATGAGTTGCCCTCTTTGTGAAGAACGTGCAGACTGTTTTTTTTCACATTGAGATGCAAACATGAGTCACTGCTTGTGCAGCTTGTTGTTTGCTCTTTGCATGCACATATATCACTGTATCATATGCATACATTTGAACTTCAGACCAAGTACAGACAGAAGGCAGATCATTAATGTACAGGCTGAATAGCAGAGGCCCCAGTACTGATCCATGGGGCACGCCCACATCATGAGAGTGGGCGATAGCTCATTGCTCACTCTGACACACCTTGGGCCTTCAAGGTATAATTTAATCCATCTTAAGGCATCGGGGGAATAGTTGAACTTGGACAGTTTTGCGATGAGAACCTCATGGTTAACAGTATCAAAAACTTTCCTTAGGTCAAAAAATACAGCCCTAAACAACGCCCCTTTTATCCATCTTGGACATCACATTTTCCAGAATAAAGCAGTTGGCTTTCTTGTGGAGTGTTTTTCTCTGAAGTCTGTAGTGGAATGTGAAGGTGCTGTTGTTGAGGTAGGCAATCAGTTGTTCTGCTACACACTTTTCAGCAACTTTCGACACCACAGGTATTGTACTAATGGACCTGTACTTACTCACGTCAGCAGGGTCATCTGATTTAAATAGTTTGCTTTGGTCTGTCTGATTGCTTTCATCACCTTATTTCTCAACATGGTAAAACTACATCTGTCATGCTCTAATCTGGACTGTTTTTAAAGCATGGTCTTCGTTCTTTCATCGGTTTCAAGATTTATCCATTTAGCCAAGGAAGAGTGCTCTTTTGGCCAGGTTTGGATTTCATTTTCTTTAGGAAGCTATTTATTGTAGTCTGGATTGTGCATAGACTCACAGGTGTAATCGCTGCCAAAGGTGTTTCTAACATCAAATAAAATGTTTTTCGTCACATTCCTCGTAAACAACAAATGCTTACTTACGGGCTCTTCCCAATGCAGAGAGAAAGAAAATAGAGAAATAATAGGAAAGCAAAAACATAAATACACAATGAGGAAAGATAACTCAGCTGTCTCAATTCTGCAATCCAGGAAGAGGAGATGGCAAACTCCACTGGACTAGTTTCAATGTATGGAATCACTTGGGATTTTCTGGATTTTGGGTACACTTCTCATTTAACAAACTGCTCCCCAAAGAGCATTATCAGTGGTATGATAGTTTAAGCCAAATAGCCTAGGTCAATAAGGAAAAAGTCTTACTGGGCACGCTGCCCTGTTGGTGATGCCATCCTCAAAAGTCTCTTTGGGGGTTCAGGGCATAGGGCAAAGGTCAGCGGCAGGTGTTTAAACAGGTTGTCGTCCACAGAGCGGCTTTTGTAGATGCAATGATAGATGCAGGCTGTCAGTAATCAAATCAAATCAAATCAAATGTATTGGTCACGTACACGTGGTTAGCAGATGTTATTGCAGGGGTATAGAAATGCTTGTTCTTCTAGCTCCGACAGTGCAGTAATATCTAACAAGTAATATCTAACAGTTTCACAACATATACCCAAATACACATACATCTAACTAAGGAATGGATTGAGAATATATACACATATGTCAGGGCGGCAGATACAGTGGCATATTATAGTGTACAGTATATACATAAGAGATTGGTGATGCAGTATGTAAACACAATTAAAGTGACTAAGATACCGAAGAATAGTATAGCGTACAGTTTATACATATGAGATGAGTAGTGCAAGATAAGGAAACATTATTAAAGGGGCTAGTGTTTCATTTCCTTAAAGTGGCCGGTGATTTCTAATCTATGTCTATAGGCAGCAGTCTCTGATGTGCTAGAGATGGCTGTTTAGCAGTCAGTGGCGAAGTATAGAGTACAATACAGTATTTATACGTGGATATGAGATGGGTGATGCAATATGAACACACAATTAGAGTGACTAAGATACCGTAGAATAGTGTAGAGTGCAGTTTATACATAGAGATGAGTGATGCAGATACGGATACATTATTAAAGTGGCTAGTGTTTCATTTCCTTAAAGTGACCTGTGATTTCTAATAAATGTCTATAGGCAGCCACCTCTGATGTGTTAGCGATGGCTGTTTAGCAGTCTGATGGCCTTGAGATAGAAGTTGTTTTTCAGTCTCTCGGTCCCAGCTTTGATGCACCTGTACTGACCTCGCCTTCTGGATGATAGCAGGGTGAACAGGCAGAGGCTCAGGTGGTTGATGTCTTTGATGATCTTTTTGGCCTTCCTGTGGCATCGGATACTGTAGGTGTCCAGGAGGGCGGGAAGTTTGCCCCCGGTAATGCGTTGGGCAGACCGCACCACCCTCTGGAGAGCTTTGTGGTTATGGGCGGTGCAGTTGCCGTACCAGGCGGTGATACACCCCGACAGGATGTATCAGGATGTTCTCAATTGTGCCTCTGTAAAAGTTTGTGAGGGTTTTAGGTGTTAAGCCAAATTTCTTTAGCCTCCTGAGGTTGAAGAGGCTCTGTTTTGCCTTCTTCATCACACTGTCTGTGTGGATGGACCATTTCAGTTTGTCAGTGATGTGTACGCCGAGGAACTTGAAGCTTTCCACCTTCTCCACTGTGGTCCCGTTGATGTGGATAGGGGCATGCTCCCTCTGCTGTTTCCTGAAGTCCACGATCATCTCCTTTGTTTTGTTGATGTTGAGTGAGAGGTTATTTTCCTGGCACCACACTGTCTCGTCATTGTTGGTAATCAGGCCTACTACTGTTGTGTCGTCTGAAAACTTGTTGATTGAGTTGGAGGCGTGCTTGATCAGTTCAGTGTTGAATGCTGAGCTATAGTCAATGAACAGCATTCTTACATAGGTATGCCTCTTGTCCAGATGAGATAGGGCAGTGTGTAGTATGGTGGCGATTGCATCGTCTGTGGATCTATTGGGACGACAAGTAAACTGAAGTGGGTCTAGTGTGGCAGCTAAGGTGGAGTTAATATGATCCTTCACTAGTCTCTCAAAGCACTTCATGATGACAGAGGTGGGTGCTACAGGGCGATAGTGATTTAGTTCATTTACCTTTGCTTTCTTAGGTACAATTTGACAGAGCGTGAATCATTTTTAAAAGAATAATGGGCAAATGTTGCATACTCCAGGTGTGGAAAGCTTGTATAGTCTTACCCAGAAAGACTCACAGCTGTAATTGCTGCCAAAGGTGCTTCTACAAAGTATTGGGGGTGTGAATACTTATGTAAATGAGATTTCTGTATTTAATTTTCAATAAATTTGCAAAAATTTCTAAAAACATGTTTTCACTTTGTCATTATGGGGTATTGTGTATAGATGGTAGTGGTGGGTCATTTGCTCTTGTAGGTGAATGTTGGGTGCCGGCTCACATATCTGAAGAGCCAAATCTATTTATAAAAAATAGAATTAACTAATTCAAAGAACGAATAAAGAAATAAAATAATATATGCCTGAATGCACATTCGTTCTGACTGTCTGCTCAGACTAACAGTCTCACCTGTTGTTCCTGTCAATCAGACACGCAGTGTCAACAAATTAACCAAAGATGCGCGAGGGAGGGCCGTGCCAACTCACTCACAGTCACACTGAGGAGAGAGAGGATGGACAGCTGTGAAAACAACAGCTGGAAAATGAGTCGGAAGAACAGTAGCATTTGGATGCATTTTAATAATGTAGACAATGTTGGTTCCATACTTGGTGCATTGGTACCGCTTGCCCATGCGGTAGCAGAGAGACCCGTCTATGACTTGGGTGGCTGGAGTCTGGATTGACTCAGGGGGGTGAATACTTTTATTTTTCTTAATCCTTTTTTAAAATTCATTTTTTTCCACTTTGACAATAGTGTTTTGTGTAAAACGTTGACAAAAAAAGGACAATTAAATCCATTTGAATCCCACTTAGTAATAAAATGTGAAGAAATTCAAGGGGGGTGAATACTTACATTATGCTACCCACTGTATGTTCTTCAGTATAATTCTTTACTACAGCATAATGATATGTTCTGATGGCTGTTAAAAGGTTAGCTGTGATGTCAGAGAGTTAGAAAACAACAGCCTATCGATGAGAATATTATCAGTTGTAAAAAAATAAATAAAAAAAACATTCAATATATAACTGGAAAAACAGACCTAGCGGTTAACATTCAAGTCATCATTATAAACACTAAACCAGACACAAGAGAGACCACAGGGTACCAAGAACAACGGAACTGACTGTAGTTGTCTTTAATTGTTGGCTACATTTTATTTCGTTACTTGTTAATCTTTACACCTCCTAGTGTCACCTTTAATAGACACCTCTGCTGTTGAGTTCAAAACAACTGGGAACTTGGAAATCTCCAACTTCAGTGCGTTCAAGACAAATGGGCACTCTGGGAAAAAACAAGCTCAGACTGGGAAAAATTACAACCTCAGAATTACAAGTTGGAAACTCGGCATCTTTAAAGGGCTCAGACTTTCCGACCTGGAGATCACTGACATCATGATTTCACCTTGTTTTTTTCAGAGATCCCAGTTGTCTTGAAAGCACCATTCTGACAAGCCTAGCCGATGCGTAATACAACAACAACAAAAAGGAGTAAGCCGAAAAGTTAGACGCATATATGTCGATGGTCGATGTTTCTGACTCTCCTACCTCTTGAAAACATAAAGTCTTGTGAAATAAAAAAGGTAAACGATGAAAACATTTCTAGCTATCTAGAATATTACTAGCTGTCTCTCCGGCCAGCCTGACAGTGTCTGCATCCAACTCCTTTTAGAGGGGCGGGGGCTTCGTCTGATGTCAGTCTCCTCCTTGACGAGGAGCCCGTGCTATCTGGGGTCCTTGGGACATCCCTACCCCCATTGAAGTTTAAATGTAAAATGGTTAAGGTAAGGGTTAGGGTTACGTAAAGGTTATGTTTAAAGTTAGGGTTAGGGTAGGGGTTAAGGTTAGGGTTTAGGGTAGGAACGTTCCAAGGAGCCCGGATAGCACTGACATTCTTTTTAAGGTGGCTTGAAGAATCTAGAATTTGAGACTACATATACAGTGATACAATGTATTTTAGTTTTGTACAATGATATCTGTCAACATTAGTTAGTAATGTAATATACAAAAAAGAAATGCAATGCATTGTATGAATATTTCTGAAACGTGGTAGGTAATAATGTGCCATTGTTGTCTCAATATTTCCATAGTCCCAATTTCCCAAACATATCATGTATAGGCTATTGCTACCAAATTGCATGGGATAGCCCTGACAGACACCATGCACGTAGGCAAGATTTTTCCCATAATGGTCAATATTTCAGATGGAGAATGGTAATGAATTGAGACAGACTGGGAGCGTAGTGTTGGATAAACACTTCATAACATCTTAACAGCTGGGTTTAATTAAAACATTTTACATTACTCCAAGTATTTATGATCACTCATGATTAAAGCTTTGTATTTTCTTTTTCGTTATGGCTAAAATACGTTGAGATTTCTGGAGTATGTAATTGTGTGCTGTGGTATAGGGTGTATTATAATTCTGGAGTTTGTAATTGTGTGCTGTGGTATAGGGTGTATTAGAATTCTGGAGTTTGTAATTGTGTGCTGTGGTATAGGGTGTATTAGATTTCTGGAGTTTGTAATTGTGTGCTGTGGTATAGGGTGTATTAGGGGTGTAATATGTCTCATAATTTGCTTTCGGCATGAAGGTCCATTTAGTAGACACTTGATATTTGTATTACCTATATTTCTTACAACCAAGGGTGAAATTGGTTTGTCCAAGGTGATGAGACTACTGCAAATAAAAATAACTGAAATTATAGATTCATTTCAATTTAGTATCTATAGCTACTTGTCTGCCACTGTAGGCTTGTAAGGGTAGGCCTAGAAGTGGTGGAGTGCTGCGGTGTAACTCCAACCCAGTTTGATCCCGGTTTATAGTGACTGGAAAACCAGATGCTGAACCTGAACCAGTAAAGAAAACACAGAGTAAAGACCCCAGAGCAGGTTAACAGCAGACTCTTGTATCGCTGTTTATTTTTGTTGCTCATCCTCTCTTTATTGATCACTGTGGCTGTGAATTCCCCGTGACAACACTGAAGAACAGCATCAAAGCCTGGGTCGTACCACCACACCACCCAGACCCTTCTCTTCGCTCGATGTGGGGCATATCCGTCATTTTTATTTTCTTTCATCCTCTCTCGTTCTCTCGTTTCTTTTCTTATTTCGGCAATGGAACAAAACAAAAGTGCTGTAAACATGTTTGTCGCTGTGGAGCACCAGAAGCGTCAGGAGCCGTTGGTCTTGGAGGTCTGGCAGGACTACTGGCCATGCTTGGAATGATAGGGTGGAGGAGGGATAAGAGGAGGGGGAGAGGGGAGAGGAGGAAGAGGAGGGGTGAAAAAGGGAGGAGGCTGTGGAAGCTCTCACTGCTGGATGCGGCGCAGAGACTGGACCTGGAAGGTCTGAGCGTGGGAGCCCCACTCCCTGTAGTGTTTGTACTCTCCGCCATGACGGTCGCACTCCATGATGTACTGGTAGCCACGGTAACCAGGGAACTGGTAGCACACCCAGCTAAAGGGGGAGAGAGGAAGAGGGTGAAGTGATAAAATACCCAGAAACAAGCCCCAGACCTTACCCTGTAGAGCAGGGATGGGCAACTGGCAGCCACTGTTGTAGACCCGCGGATGAAGTTCCACAAAAAAAAGAAAAATGACTGAAGGTGCAATTTCAAAATTTGGTTGTTCATCAGGAGTTTTTCTCTTATGTCAGTCACTGACAGTCACTCAATCAGCACATGTCAGCTAACATTTTTTAGATTATTCTAGCGGCCAGCTATCTAAACTTGTAGTAATCATTGTCGAATTACCAACCGGTGGTCCCCCATTGATCATCAGATATCACATTAAAACTGTAAAGAAAATGTATCTCTGAAAATTATTACATCTTCTCTCCACCCCATGGCATGTGTAGAATTGCAGCAAACTTACTTAAAAAATTCAACATTTTCTCCAAGCCCCATGGCAAAATGTGTAGAATTGCAGGAATTTAACTTAGGGCCCCCAAAAAATGCTAGGGCCGGCTCTGACTACAAGTGTGGGTATGCAGAACCCCCAGCCACTGTGGTCCCTCATGATGATGTTCTGACTTTTTTGTGGCCCCCACCTACCATCAAAGTTACCCATCCCTGCTCTAGAGTCTAGACACTTGTAGATCAGAAAGAGTTGGCCTCTACAGTACATGTTAGTCCTCTGTATAACATCCAGGGACACCATGTAATAGCTATTTCTTTCAAATTTTGCACCATAGTGTCACTTAAACACATTTCGCAAAGAGAGGTCAGTAAGGTCACTGGAACTCATTTAGATAATTCATAATTTCAGACCTGAAGTAGTTTTTTGCTTAGTTCTATTATGATCTATGACAGGAAGGATTATCCTCTCACAGTTTATCTAGTTATTAAAATACATTTTTATTATATACACTACTGTTCAAAAGTTTAGGGTCACTTAGAAATGTACTTGTTTTTGAAAGAAAAGCACATTTTTTGTCCATTAAAATAACATCAAATTGATCAGAAATACAGTGTAGACATTGTTAATGTTGTAAATGACTATTGTAGCTGGAAACAGCAGATTTTTAATGGAATATCTACATAGGCGTACAGAGGCCCGTTATCAGCAACCATCACTAATGTGTTCCAATGGCACTTTGTTTTAGCTAATCCAAGTTTATCATTTTAAAAGGCAAATTGATCATTAGAAAACCTTTTTGCAATTATGCACAGCTGAAAACTGTTGTGCTGATTAAAGAAGCAATAAAACTTTAGGCTAGTTGGGTATCTGGAGCATCAGCATTTGTGGGATTACAGGCTCAAAATGGCCAGAAACAAAGAACTTTCTTCTGAAACTCGTCAGTCATTCTGGTTCTGAGAAATGAAGGCTATTCCATGGAGAAATTACCAAGAAACTGAAGATCTCGTACAACGCCGTGTACTACTCCCCTTCACAGAACAGCGCAAACTGGCTCTAACCAGAATAGAAAGAGGAGTGGGAGGCCCCGGTGCACAACTGAGCAAGAGGACAAGTACATTAGTGTCTAGTTTGAGAAACAGACGCCTCACAAGTCCTCAACTGGCAGCTTCATTAAATAGTACCGGCAAAACACCAGACTCAATGTCAACAGTGAAGAGGCGATTCCGGGATGCTGGCCTTCTAGGCAGAGTTGCAAAGAAAAAGCCATAACTCAGTCTGGCCAATAAAAAGAAAAGATTAAGATGGGCAAAATAACACAGACACTGGACAGAGGAAGATTGAAAAAAAGACGCAGACCAAATTAAAAGATGCTGGAGGAGTGCTTGACGCCATCTGTCAAGCATGGTGGAGGCAATGTGATGGTCTGGGGGTGCTTTGGTGGTGGTAAAGTGGGAGATTTGTACAGGGTAAAAGGGATCTTGTAGAAGGAAGGCAACGCCTTGCCATACCCTGTGGACGGCGTTTAATTGGAGCCAATTTCCTCCTACAACAGGACAATGACCCAAAGCACAGCTCCAAACTATGCAAGAACTATTTAGGGAAGAAGAGTGGTCAGCACAGTCACCGGATCTCAACCCTATTGAGCTGTTGTGGGAGCAGCTTGACCGTATGGTACGTAAGAAGTGCCCATTAAGCCAATCCAACTTGTGGAGTTGCTTCAGGAAGCATGGAGTGAAATCTCTTCAGATTACCTCAATAAATTGACAACTCGATTGCCAAAGATCTGCAAGGCTGTAATTGCTGCAAATGGAGGATTCTTTGACGAAAGCAAAGTTTGAAGGACACAATTATTATTTCAAATCAAAATCATTATTTATAACCTTGTCAACGGCTTGACTATATTTCCTATTCATTTTGCAACTTATTTCATGTATGTTTTCATGGAAAACAAGGACAATTCTAAGTGACCCCAAACTTTTGAACGGTAGTGTAGTTATTACAATGGATTTTATTCTTACTGCACGTTACACCTTTTTAGCAGTTTGTCCAAGTTTTGCGACCACTTGTTATGAGCGTAGTCTTCTGTAGTGTGAAAAATGATGCCAAGACTTTTACTCCTTTTACTTACGCTCCACTCTGGACCTGCATGGATCCAATCTCGTTGTTGCCCCAGCCCATGGCCTGCAGGGAGGGGTAGTCATCGTTCATCTCCCACTGCTTGCCAATGAAGTTCTCCCTTTCGAACACCACAATCTTGGACTCCTTATGGTTCTGTGCAGTTCAGAGAGAGTTTCATTGAGAACTATTTACAAAATATATACTGTGTAGAATTATGATGGAAAGTAGGAAAACTTTATAATACTGTGTTTTATTCACTTTGTCATTTAGTGCTTTCAATAACGCTGGTAGAGGCTATCAAGGATAGCTACTTGTATCGGTTAAATGTAATAATGTCAGTGTCAGTAACAGTGAGTAGAGCTAGACTCTGTCAGTGTCAGTCACAGAGCCAGAGACTTAGACTGAGGCCAGAACCTGGGCTTCTGTTCTAATATCTATGTGAATGAATCAATGTAATGGGTATTCTAAGTGGAATTCTACAACGGATATGGAATGTAGCCCACAGAGAAGAGTGTCTGTCTGGGCTGGTCTGGCAGGAAGAGGACGTAGGCTTGCTTAGTACACTCACGGCAGAGCAGACTGGGCGGAAGGACATCAACCTCTCGATATGGTAGGCGTTGCTGCCGCTCCAGGAGTCCCAGCGAGGGTACTCTCCACGCTCCAACACAAACGGCTGCCCAGAGAAGCTGTGGTGCTCGTATCCTACCCAGCTACACATACAGAGAGAGAGACACACATGGAAAGTCAGACAGATACAAAGAGTGACAGACAAAAAGAGTGACAGAGAGACATAGAGAAGGATAGAGAGATAAACAGTACATGCAGACAGACAGACAGACAGACAGACAGACAGACAGACAGACAGACAGACAGACAGACAGACAGACAGACAGACAGACAGACAGACAGACAGACAGACAGACAGACAGACAGACAGACAGACAGACAGACAGACAGACAGACAGACAGAGATACAGTACATGTGGATAGATTCAAGGGTGGGGCAAAGACTTTGTCAAGTTTTTATTAAATTGTCTATGTATCCCTTAGAAAATGTTGCCTGTGCAATGGTCCCCTGGCCGCTGAAGGATAATGTGTAACCTGCCAGGGAGATAAATATCCTACAGTATGTAGATGTGTTTGTGTTTTGGGGGGGCTGGCTGACTTACGCTCCACATTCGACCTTCAGGGAGCGGATGTTGTCCACGCCACACTCCATGATGTTCTGGCAGGAAGCAGTAAACTCCATACGCTTTCCCTGGAAGTTCTCCTGGTCGTAGACTGTGATCTAGAACAGAGGATATGATGCTTATTTATAATCGCCCGACACACTAATACTGTTTTTTCAAAACAGTTTTTAACACAACCAGTGTCTCTGATAGAGAATGCACTGCTTTGTGCAAAGATATTCATTCTCCTCTTACGTCTGTTTATGAAAAATGGGAAAGGTTGTGGTTAACGTTGTTAAATAGTTGTGGAAACATGGTACACATAACATTGACTCACCTTCCATGGTCCCATTGGGTTAGGAGTAGTCAGCGCCATGTTGGATATCTCGGTAATAATTGACCTGCAGCGTAGAAAGCACACAGTCACATACAGTCTCACAGAGTCACATTTCCATTTGGCCTTACAGGGAGACCAGGGCAGACATAACTAAAACAACATGGACCTAATCTCCACTCAGCTCTAGCTCTTGCATCAGTCTGTGCCCAGCAGCTAATGCCCAAATATATTCATGCTATGCTAATGTTGCAGGGACTAGAGACTCTATGCTAGAGATTTAGGATAAACCCAAACAAAGCACTGCCCTGCGCTGTTGCTGATGATAATACAATGCACATAGGGCTGAGGGAGGAGACGCACACCACGAAAACAGCTAGCTAAAGCCAGAGTGATGATACAAAGCAGGGTAGAGATATCAACCTACAAATACTATAGTATAATACTGAAAAATACATAGGCCTGGTATCTAAAATTGGTATGTAATACCACTAAGATAGATAGATAGATAGATAGATAGATAGATAGATAGATAGATAGATAGATAGATAGATAGATAGATAGATAGATAGATAGATAGATAGATAGATAGATAGATAGATAGATAGATAGATAGATAGATAGATAGATAGATAGATAGATAGATAGATAGATAGATAGATAGATAGATAGATAGATAGATAGATAGATAGATAGATAGATAGATAGATAGATAGATAGATAGATAGATAGATAGATAGATAGATAGATAGAAGATAGATACTTTATTTATCCCCCGGGGGGGAAATTTCATTGTCAAGCAGCTACAACAACTAACAAGTACAATGTAGTACAAAGCATCCATCCACGTTTTCTGAATGATATGTGATAATGATGTTGTGCTTTTATTAGTTGTAATAAAGTTCTACACGGTGAACCGTTGTATCAAAGTGCCTGTAAGTCATGCCATTATTACACTCTGAGTGTGTGAGGTAAACTATTCTGATGACGGCTTCACAGAATACACACAGTAGCATTCTAGTGTGATGCATGATGTTGACTGTGATGACGATTGGTGTGTCCATTTAGAGTATGTGTGTGTCCTACGTGTGTGTGTGTGTGTGTGCGTATTACCCTTTCTATAGATTCCCGAGGCTCAGCAGAAAACAGCAAAGGAAAAAACAGGACAATGGACGATGTAAACGGACAACAATGCTGGCAAAAGGCTATAGGCTAAACGGTCTAAAGATGGAGGGCTTACCTGACCTACCCAAAAAAATAGCTGTGTAGCGCTCACGGGGGGCTCCACAAAACGATGTCCTGACCCCTGAGTAAACGGGCCTATTTATACACAGTGGTGGTGAATGGAGCCCAGGCCTGCAGGACGGGGTAGGAGTCAGCACATTGCTGGGCCCTCCATTGTTCCAGACTGAGCCACAGGGCTTTAGGCTCTCCCCCGCCTGCCACGGTGTGCTGGTGTACTGGTCTGGACGCAGGGCATCGTGCCCAGTGCTGATTAACACAAGCCCCTGGACAAGCGTCCGGATCCCATTATTATACAGACTTTGACTACACCCAGTCCTGGCCCAGCCCTGGCCTGGTCATAGCCCAGCCCCTAACCCACAACATGCTTGCAGTAGTTAATGTATATGCTGTTGAGGACAAAGATAGGGACACACGTCAGAAGGAGGATGTACCAAAAATCTAACAATTAAAAAATGAGATTTTTAGACGATTTTTAGGTGGTATTTACTGTAGTGTTTTTGTTTTATTATCTTTGACATAGAAGTGCAAGCTTTCTCTTTGAGGAAACCTACCGGAGAACTACTAAAAGATAACATTTTTCTCTCAACCACAATTTCCCTTCAACTTTCAAACAAAATGCATTCAGGTGAGAAGTTGTGGGTGGGGGGAATTGTTCATAAATTCCCCTAACCCTAAGTTTAACCCTTTAACCTAAACTTAACCGTAACCTTAACCCTAACCCCTAGCCTAGCTAATGTTAGCAGCTAGCTAATGTTAGCTACCTAGCTAGAATTCTTAACATACAGTGTATTCGGAAAGTATTCAGACCCCTTGACTTTTTCCACATTTTGTTAAGTTACAGCCTTATTCTAAACATATTACATAGTTTTTTTCCCTCGTCAATCTACACACAATAACCCATAATGACAAAGCAAAAACAGATTTGTATGTATTTGTATTTAATAAAAATAAAAAAAAGTTTATTTAACTAGGAGAGTCAGTTAAGAACAAATTCGTATTTACAATGATGGCCTACCCTGGCCAAACCCAGACGAAGCTGGGCCAATTATGCGCTGCCCTATGGGAGTACCAATCACGTCTGGATGTGATACAGCCTGGATTCAAACCAGGGACTGTAGTGATGCCTCTTGCACTGAGATGCAGTGCCTTAGACCACTGTGCAAAATAAAACAATTAAATATCACATTTACATAAGTATTTCAACCTTTTACTCAGTACTTTGTTGAAGCACCTTTGGCAGCAATTACAGCCCTGAGTCTTCTTGGGTACGTATTTGGGGAGTTTCTCCCATTCTTCTCTGCAGATCCTCTCAAGCTTTGTCAGGTTAGATGGGGTGAGTTGCTGCACAGCTATTTTCAGGTCTCTCCAGAGATATTTGATCGGGTTCAAGTCCGGCCTCTGTCTGGGCCACTCAAGGACATTCAGAGACTTGTCCCGAAGCCACTCCTGCGTTGTTTTGGCTGTGTGCTTAGGATTGCTCTGGAGGAAGTTTTCATCAAGGATCTCTCTGTACTTTGCTCTGTTCATCTTTCCCTCGATCCTGACTAGTCTCCCAGTCCCTACTGCTGAAAAACATCTCCACAGAGGAACTCTGGAGCTCTGTCAGACTGACCATCGGGTACTTGGTCACCCCTCTCACCAAGATCCTTCTCCCACGATTGCTCAGTTTGGCTGTGCAGCCAGCTCTAGGAAGAGTCTTGGTGGTTCCAAACTTATTCCATTTAAGAATGATGGAGGCCACTCTTTTCTTTGGGACCTTCAATGCTGCATAATTATTTTGGTACCCTTCCCCAGATCTCTGCCTCGACACAATCCTGTGTCGGAGCTCTACGGACAATTCCTTCAACCTTATGGCTTGGTTTTTGCTCTGACATACATGATCAACTGTGAGAACATTATATAGACAGGTGTGTGTCTTTCCAAATCATGTCCAATCAATTGAATTTACCACCGGTGGACTCCAATCAAGTTGTAGAAACATCTTAAGGATGTTTAATGGAAACAGGATATACCTGAGATCAATTTGCAAATAAGGTATTTATTTTTGTAATTTGTAATACATTTGCAAACATTTCTTAAAACCTGTTTTCACTTTGTCATTATAGGGTATTGTGTGTAGATTGATGAGGATTTTTTTTATTTAATCAATTTTGGAATAAGGCTGTAGAGTAACAAAATTTGGAAAAAATCAAGGTGTCTGAATACTTTCCGAATGCACTGTATCAGACGTTTTGCAAATTCGTAACATATAATATGAATTGTAATTCGTAACATATCATATGAAATGGGTGATGGACATCCAAAAATGAATACATACCATACGAAACATATCATACTAAATGGAGTGTCTTGGTTTTATGTACAGAATCATACGAAATATTCTAAAACCAGATTGCTTACCAAGACCATTGCCAAATTACGTGTGCTGTCACCTGCTTTTATAGTAAGCCTTGAGGTGGTACGACCCAGCACATCTAGAAGGGAGTGTTTCATACCGAACCCCTCCCTTTTGGTGACATAGAAGCGTCATCACGATTTTCACCGCATGGGCTTCGTCTCAATCCACCGCATCCACATCTAAGGTGGAAGGTTGCCGAGCTAAAGCAGTGTTTGTCAGACCGTGAGACATCCCGAAAGTCGGTCATCTCGCGAAAAACGTCTGTAGCGTCCGAACCGTTTGGGCTACAAACTAATATGACTCGACAAGTGTCACTGGACTCTCTGAAGGTAACCCATACAAAACAATGGGAGTATGGAGGTTTTGTGCCAACAAAAATAAGGGGTTTAATACAGTGCATTCGGAAAGTTTTCACAATTTTTTCCCCCACATTTTGTTCTTTTACAGCCTTATTCTAAAATGTTTCAAATCAAATAAATTCATCATCAATCTACACACAATACCCGATAATAAAACATAAACAGGTTTTAAGAAATGTTTGGAAATGTATTAAAAATAAAAAACAGAAATACCTTATTTACATAAGTATTCAGACCCTTTGCTATGAGACTCGAAATTGAGCTCAGGTGCATCCTGTTTCCATTTATCATCCTTGAGATGTTTCTACAACTTGATTGGAGTCCACCAGTGGTAAATTCAATTGATTGGACATGATTTGGAAAGGCACACAGCTGTCTATATAAGGTCCCACAGTGCATGTCAGAGGAAAAACCAATCCATGAGGTCGAAGAATTGTCCGTAGAGCTCCGAGACAGGATTATTTCGAGGCAGAGATCTGGGGAAGGGTACTAAAAAATGTCTGCAGCATTGAAGGTCCCCCAAAACACAGTGGCCTCCATTATTCTGAAATGGAAGAAGTTTAGAACCACCAAGACTCTTCCTAGAACTTGCTGCCGGGCCAAACTTAGCAATCGAGGGAGAAGGTGAAGGTTCAACCTCCAGAGCCCAGACTTGAAACCGATCGGACATCTCTGAAGAGACCTGAAATTAGCTGTGCAGCGACGGTCCCCATCCAACCTGACAGAGCTTGAAAGGATCTGCAGAGAAGAATGGGAGAAACTCCCCAAATACAGGTGTGCCAAGCTTGTAGCATCATACCCAAGAAGACTTGAGGCTGTAATCGCTGCCAAAGGTGCTTCAACAAAGTACTGACTAAAGGGTCTGAATACTTATGTAAATGTGACATTTCAGTTTTGTTTTGTTTATAAATGTGCTAAAATTTCTAAAAACCAATTTATATAAATCCTGACACTTCAAAACTTTATTCCTTATGAATAATTAATTAATTTGACTGTCAGTTTATGTTTTTCTATGGGCTATAGCAGTAAATATATTTTTTTGATACCTAAAGCGGTCCAACGATTCAAAATCAAATAGCTAAATTATCCATGGCATGACCATCTTAAAACAATTGCATATGTTAGCTCAGTAGGAACACCCTTTTATATTAATAAAATATTAATCATCATTATCAATAAAACAATGTTTTATCGTAATCCACTTGACCTCTTATCTTTGATATGATGTACTGTAGCTATTATATAATGTGAGACTTGTACCAAACATGCTTATTCACCGTACTGTACCTGATGATTTCCACTTAGGCCAGGCAAAGAATAGATATGTCATGCCTCCAGCAGACCGGTTCTACCTGTTTCACTGTAAACCATTCTAGGATTGTAAAATTACGTGGGTGCCAAGTCCTTTTGCTGTGTTCCTCTCACTGTACTAGATGTTAGCAGTCTGGCAGACACTACTGTCCTGTTGAGGTGTCCCACGCTATAGCAGAAAACAAACCTAGCAAACACCTAATTGTGTGTAGTTTGTGTGTTTGTGTTTGTGTGTGCCTGCCTCCCTGCGTGCCGGTTCCAACTGAACAGTTGCCTGCCCGCCCGTCGGCACTACACACAATATAAGGTCAGCACATTGCTTGCTCTGCGAGAGAGAAAGAGAGAGAGAGAGAGAGAGAGAGAGAGAGAGAGAGAGAGAGAGAGAGAGAGAGAGAGAGAGAGAGAGAGAGAGAGATTTGCTGATGGTGGTGGCTGTGTCCAGGACCCCACAGTAGCGTAGGACAGAGTAGGACAACAAAGCGAGAAGCCGACTCAGCACGGCTCAGTGGAGATCAGCATACATGACCCCTGACCCCGCCCTCCGCCCCTAAAGAGAACCCTGCTCATCCAATGACGAGGTGGGATCCCGGCCCAATAGGCGGCGTAGGGATGTAAATGTATATATATATCCCTACTCTGGGGCCCTGATTCCAACTCTTAGGCTTATCCGTCTGGACGTCCGTTCCTCCCTTGTACCTGACAACCAGTCGCTTGGTGAGATTCACGCTCAGGGAAGGGGGTTATGAGCGAGAGAGATAGGGGGCAAAGGTGGGGTCTCTTCGTCCCATGACCTACGTCAAGGACTGCCAAAAAGATTTTGACTTCAATTAACTCTGGGATATACTCTGTCTTGTATCAAGAGAGCGATGCTTTGCATTACTTTGACGTTCTGTCTGTTCTGTGATTCATTTAATGGGGAATGGCGGTGGGAGAGATGCGAGGCCATGTTTGACTGTGATCTCCTCTCAGCTCAGTAATACTACATGACACTCCTGCCTGCATCTGGCAGATGAAAGCGTGCTCAGTGTCACTGAATTGAGTAATTGAAAAATATGCATGAACATGTTGTTTAAAAAGGATCTTTGGAGATATAACATTTTCGCAGAGGATTTGCTATTTACGGAATGAGTGACTAGATAAAAATAGATTATATTCTCATTAACAGTTTGGGTGGGTAAGTGGGTTTTAATATGGATTTTTGCCAAAAGACAAATATTGAACGTTTTTTATGCTCATTGAGTTGAACATGGATTAACGTTGGTCTTATTTTCTCTTTTGTATCTGGAAGCTGGTGGGAAACATTCTTCTTTGCAATCTTTCATTGATATATATTTTGCTGTACAGATATATGAAGCTAGGGGGCCAGGGGGGTTGCAGGTAGCCTAGCGGTTAAGGGCGTTGGGCCATTAACCGAAAAGTTGCTGGCTCGAATCTCTGAGCCAACTAGGTGAAAAATCTGTCGATGTTCCCTTGAGCAAAGCACTTAACCCTCGTTGCTCTGGATAAGAGTGTCTGCTAAATTACTAAAATGAGTGTCACAATATGGAGGTCAAATTGAGTTGTTGTAAAATGTATGTATATGTAGCAGAAATGCTGAAAAATAAAAAATAAAAATACTCTCTTCCTGTTCAGCCACAGATTCGATCATGTCTCACTCCGGAGCCCAGGGCAGCATTGGGAGCCATCCAGCCTTGGGGCTGCGTGCCCACAAAGTAGGTCTTCACATTTATTTTACAAACTACTCTAATAATGCAATCTCTAGAGAAGATACAACATTTTCAGTTGTTTTAAAAGGTCCAAGACTGGCATCTTGATCAATGATCTCCATATCAAAGACTTTACAGTATAGTATTATAGCTTATTAAAGTATATAACCATACTTTGATATTGTATTTTCAGATGTACCTGTTTGAGTTTGAGAACTTCCAGGGCCGTATGATGGAGTGCACCACTGAATGCCGTAACCTGTGTGAGAAGGGCTTCGAGAAGATCGGCTCCATCAGGGTGGAGTGTGGACCGTACGTCATATCTAACTTCATCTGTTTACATATAAAATATTTATAGGGATTCATACACTATATATGCAAAAGTATGTGGACACCACTTCAAATGAGTGGATTCAGATAATTCAGCCACACCCAATGCTGACAGGTGTATAAAATTGAGCACACCGCCATGCAGTCTCCATAGACAAACATTGGCAGTAGAATGGCCTTACTGAAGAGCTCAGTGACTTTCAACATGGCACTGTCATAGGATGCCACCTTTCCAACAAGTCAGTTCGTCAAATTTCTGCCCTGCTAGAGCTGCCCCAGTCAACCGTAAGTGCTGTTATTGTGAAGTGGAAACATCTAGGAGCAACAACGGCTCAGCCACGAAGTGGTAGGCCGTACAAGCTCACAGAACGGGACCGTCGAGTGCTGAAGCACGTAGCGCTTATAAATTGTCTTTGCTCGGTCGCAACACTCACTACCGAGTTCCAAACTGCCTCTGGAAGCAACATCAGCACAATAACTTTTCGAAATGGATTTCCATTGCCGAGCAAGCCTAAGATCACTATGCGCAATGCCCAGCGTCGGCTGGAGTGGTGTAAAGCTTCCTGCCATTGGACTCTGGAGCAGTGGCAATGTGTTCTCTAGAGTGATGAATCACTCTTCACCATCTGGCAGTCCAACAGACAAATCTGGATTTGGCGGATGCCAGGAGAAAGCTACCTGCCCGAATGTATAGTACAGTACAGAGGTCTGTACAGTTTGGAGGAGGAGGAATAATGGTCTGGTGCTGTTTTTATGGTTTGGGCTAGGCCCTTTAGTTCCAGTGAAGGGACATCTTAACTCTACAGCATAGAATGACATTCTAGACAATTCTGCACTTCCAACTTTGTGGCAACAGTTTGGGGAAGGCCCTCTCCTGTTTGTAGTATTGTTGTTTTGTATGTATTGCATATTTTAAATTGTATTATATTAAGTGTTTTGCTAGTTTAGGATTTTACTGTTTGATAATTATATATGATTGATGTTATGATTGTAAATTGGTTTACAATTCAGTCTATGACTGCGAGAAACCAATAAAACCTACTACTACCTATACAAAAGTTATCTTAGTCCAATGAGACGCCTGAAAAATTGTTAATTTACAACATGCAATCTCTAATGATACATGACTATTGCGATGAACATTTGACATCTAACATGATGTCACCTAAGAACAATCACTTAGCTATCCCTATGGTTATGCTTATTAGAGAGTTGTGTTCATTCATTATAAGTGTGTCATGGTTTTTCTGTAACTCTTGTATAATGTCCTCATACAGCTGGGTGGGCTATGAGCAGCAGAACCTGAGCGGTGAGATGTTCATGCTGGAGAAGGGAGAGTACCCCCGCTGGGATACCTGGAGCAACAGCTACAGGTGTGACCGCTTCATGTCCGTCAGGCCCGTTCGCATGGTGAGTCCGTCCATCCATTCATTCATCCATCCATCCATCCATCCATCCATCCATCCATCCATCCCTCCACCCATCCGTCCGTCCTTCCTTCACTACATCAATACTCTAGTCTAAGAGGTTGAATAGGTGGGTGAACTCAATTGCTGATATCCCTCCCTCTGTTCCTCTATGCCTACAGGACACCCAGGACCACAAGATCTGCCTGTTTGAGTGTAATAACTTTGAGGGCCGTAAGATGGAGGTGTGTGATGAGGATATCCCCAGTCTGTGGTCCTACGGCTTCCAGGACCGTGTGGCCAGCATCCAGGTCACTGGTGGAACGTGAGTTACCACATTAACTTATCAATCAATCTACCCATCCATTTGATTTAAGACACTGTTAACTTCCATTTCTCTCTCTCATTCTCTCCATCCGTCTCTCTGGGTGATAGTTGGGTTGGCTATCAGTACCCCGGTTACCGTGGTTACCAGTACGTGTTCGAGTGCGGTGTCTTCAAGCACTGGAACGAGTGGGGCGCCCACCATCCCCAGATCCAGTCCATCCGTAGAGTGAGGGACATGCAGACACATCGCAGAGGCTGCTTTGAGTGGACCGCCTAGAAGGGGCCAGGCAGGCGACGGGTCGTGGGCCAGCAAGACAGAGGGGAAGGGGCCTGGCTAGCCATCCCGGAGTCTGGAGCTCCATCTTGGATCTCCACACAGCCAACATAAGCTAACAGCTAATAACATAACATCAGTGGCTTCACCTCAATCACTTACTTGTAGTAACATTCACGGTGTGTGTACTGTGATGCAAAATCCCTGAATGAAGACAGTGACCCTTACTGGGCAAAGGTTGTTACTGCAGTTCACCTGCAGCTGACTTCAACAATGCCTCATTATAATAATACTGGTGAAAGTGATAGCTGTACTCTCTGTTCCAAGACCTGATAGAATTATAGCATGAGAAGATTTATGATATTTATGATGGGGATTTTAATGGGGGAAAGGGAATTAGTTAACAAAGATTTTAGTTTGTGTTCACTAGTTTGTTTCCATCCTCAAACCCATGGATTTTATACATCTAACTTACTTGTTTCTTAGCTATATACCTGATGCCGGATAAGCCTGTTCATTACAATGCTCTACCCTCCTGCAATCTGTGAATGATTTTTAGAGAGTAGACATACCTCACACTCCACTCAAGCCAGTCTCTAAGCTACCATGGACAGCTACCACCTCTCTGTGCTCTGTCCATGCCCTGCAGTGAGCTCAATCATCCACATGGTGGCACTGTTTCCCAATGTACTCTCCCCCTTCTAGTCTAGGGATTGCACCTCAACCATACATTCCCTAATGACATTTTACCTTCAAGGCTTCAAAACTATGCCCATGACCCACTTAGTCTAGGGCAGTGAAATTGTTCCCATGACTCACTTAGTCTAGGGCAGTGAAGTTGTGCCCATGACCCACTCAGTCTAGGGCAGTGAGGCTGTCTGAAGGAGGAAGTGAACTAGGGGGTATGATTTTTGGAGACCCCTCCCCCCTCTTAATGATGGGGTTGCAGAGGAATCTTCTTATATACACTATATATTTCTCAGGGATGCTGGCATCTGGAAAGCAACTTTCCAATAAAAAAACGGAAATAAAATGAATAAAGCTTCCGAACCTCAGTGCTGGAAATGCGGTCAGTGGCTCCTGTCAAGTTACTTGTTTGACTTTTTGTTCTCTTGTGTGTTTTATGATTATCTGTGTTGTTCGTCCCACATTTTCATATATATTATGCTGAACATTCAAACCATTAATCTACACAATATAGATGTCCTCACAAAGGCAATCCTGCATCAACATCAAGAGTGACAAATTGTAACCATGTCATGTTCATGCAATCCAACAAATGGTCCATGAGCCATACCCCCAAAAGGTTTGTGTTTCTAGCTCCAACAGTGCAGTAATATCTAACCGTTTTGCAAACAAAACACACAATACACACAAATCTAAAGTAAAGGAATGGAATTAGGAATATATAAATATTTGGACGAGCAATGTCAGAGCGGCATAGACTAAGATACAGTAGAATAGGTATCTTTTTGGCCTTCCTGTGACATTGTGTGCTGTAGGTGTCCTGGAGGGCAGGTAGTTTGCCCCTGGTGATGCGTTGGGCAGACCGCACCATCCTCTGGAGAGCCTTGCTGTTGCGGGCGGTGCAGTTGCTGTACCATGTGGTGATATAGCCCGACAGGATACTCTCAATTGTGCATCTGTAATAGCTTGTGAGGGTTTTAGGTGTTAAGCCAAATTTCTTCAGCCTCCTGAGGTTGAAGAGGCACTGTTGTGCCTTCTTCACCACACTGTCTGTGTGGGTGGACCATTTCAGTTTGTCAGTGATGTGTATGCAGAGGAACTTGAAGCTTTCCACCTTCTCCACTGCGGTCCCGTCAATGTGGATAGGGGCATGCTCCCTCTGCTGTTTCCTGAGGTCCACGATCAGCTCCTTTGTTTTGTTGACGTTGGGTGAGAGGTTATTTTCCTGGCACCACACTGTCTCGTCATTGTTGGTAATCAGGCCTACTACTGTTGTGTCGTCTGCAAAGTTATTTCTCGCTTATACCCTTTAATCATATATCATTGAAAAGCTTATATTCACAGTTATCCATCAGACACATTTTCAGAAAGTTCAAGTCAACAGAACTTTGACCTCTGACCTCTAGGGTACATATCAGAATGAATGACCTGAATAAATGGCTTTAAATGGAAACCCTGATGCATTTTAAACTTTGTTTGACAAGTGGTTATGAAAGGCCATGAAATTACCTTTCAAATTATATAGAATATAACCAACTTTGAAAGCATCAGCTGCAACTATTGTGTTAAAATCATTACAGTGTTGGAAGCTTAGCCATAGAATTCCATGAAATGGGGCAGATATTCTTTTGGATTGTAACTTTGGTGATACAGCTAGAACAGGGTTTTAAAAAGATTTGTAGACATAGGGCCATCACATAATTCACTCATTAACCACACAGAAGCCTTTTTCCAATATGGCTACCAAACAACTCAATGGCGTCTTATTGGACAATTTCACATGACCATACCTGTATGAAATATAATTCTAGTATGCCCAAAAATATCTTTAAATGTTCATATTGATGTAGAATACACAAACTCATGAGCCAGATATATAAGGATGTTAAATTATTCACAGAATTGGGGTAAGAATGTGTCCAAAAAACTGTCTGAATCGCTGATTTCTGATGATTTGATTAATAATTGCAAAATGTCACCTTCAAACATGTACAATTTTACATTTTAGTGCATATATGTTCATACTTTCTTCGTACTGGTCCCCCTTTGGAATCTAACCCACAACCCTGGCGTTGCAAGGACCATGCATTACCATCAGAACTAAACGGGATGGATATACGCATGTGAATAGTCATGTATCTGAGATTATTAAAAAGGGACAAACTAACTACTTGACATAACCTACACTGGCTAACTTTCTGGGAATCGTGTAATGATCATGTCATAAATCAATGGGAAGTTACAGAAAGAATGAAATGAGTCATAGGATGCTCAATGCGGGAGCGCATGTCCATGCGCTGGTTGGCCACAGCAGACATGCATGCAGGGTGAAAGCATTCAGCTTGTGTGGGAATATCTTGCTCTCAATTGAGTTTTGATGTATTTGCATGAACGGTTTCTGATGCTTTCGTTTGAGAGCTGACGACCCACCACATCCTTCCTTCCTCTCTCGTTCTGAATTCTGTAAACCCTCATCACCGCCGCTATACGCGCAAGGGCTATTCAGCCGCCGCACACAAGCAGTCACGGACCGACGGCTTTAAAGAACTAAGGATTTAAATTAAATACCGAGTGAGAGAGACGTTGAGCCTTGGGTGAGGGAGGGAGAGAGACTGATTTGTATCTTCACCAGATCGGGAGTGGGAGGAGGCAGAGAGAATGAGCTATTTTTGTACCAGCACAGAGGCTGTGTGTAATAGCCAGGACGCACCTAACGCCAGTGCGAGGAAAAACGCTACTAATAATACGAACAGTGGCAGCGGAGGTCTCGAGAGCAGCAGCAGCAGTAGCACTAGTTCACGGCAGTCGCAACCCAAACCGCTCGTGGCCATGAAAGTGAAGAGAGGCTGCAACTCGACAGATGCGGGAGTCCCGGTTACATCCGAAGACGAGTTGCTAAGAAACCCCGTAATATCGCCTGAGGATGTACTTGGGTTACAGAAGATCACCGAAAGTAAGTAGGCTACTAATTGGTCAGAATGGTAGCTTCATAGCTACCTGGACCGCGCACCTGCTCTTGCTCCGTTGCGTGGAATGAAGCGTCCGGTCCACGGCGTTGCCTGGCATTAAGCATCGGGTCCACAGCGACAACGTTACATTGTTAACGTGCAGCCATCCATCCATTCATCCATTCGCGTAGTAGCGTATTAGTTGCCCTCGTGTCAGGTTTGTCATTTTTCAAGGGTATCCTTCCAGTGCATTGGACAGCGACATAGAGAGACATTAGCTGGAGTAGAATATTTGTGGGTTTGGAATTACAGGTTATATAGGCTAGTGGAATTATAGGATAACGACATTTATACTTGAATGTTTCTGTGTGGGCAATCTGGGCATAATAGATAATGATGTAAGACAGGAGAGTAGGCTATCAGCCTCTAGCTCAGACAGGTTTAGTAGACCGGAACATAGGTGTGCACGCAACCCTGTGTGTGTGTGTGTGTGTGTTTGTGTGTGTGTGTGTGAGTGAGAGAGAGGGAGCGAAGGAGCTAGAAAGAGTGATAAAGAGAGATAAGGTTGGAGCAAGCGAGAGAGAGAGAGAGAGTGTGTATATATTCCTTTTGAACCAGACAGGCAGGTGTTAATATGATTGTTCTTTCTAATGCCCCCCCTGTTGTCCATGTTGATGAAAAAAAGAAAATCAGACTTTTCCTAAATCCTTTCCCGAAACTGATTCCTCTTAGGTAACAGGTGATCAGTGCTCTGTGCCTGCCGACTGAGATTGAGACAGAACCTATTTAAAGATCTGCATTAGATTGTTACAGCACACCACTCACACACAACACACCTACAGTCACTCAATGGATCCATTTCAGAACCCTATGGGCTCTGGTCTAAAGTAGTGCACTATAGAGGGAATAGAATGCCATTTGGGATGTAAAATATATACAGTATATATTTTTGTTGATGTATAAAACACATCCTCTCTCTGTTCCTTCTGCGTTCACACTAGGTTACTGGTGACTGATGAGCTGATAAAGTAATTTAATGTGGTCATATTTATGTCAACCACCCGAGTGCATCCTGGTTCTATCGAGTGTCTTTTGTCCTGGCCTGAAAGAGACTGCTTCTCATGTTAAAAGGAATGGCATCAGCCTGACAAAGTGTACAGACTAACAGGTGGCTGTTATATTGCTTTCATCAATTCACCTTTCACATCAGTAGAGGATACAGTGCGATATAGAACGAAGGCCAGGCATACTACGGTACTATTCTGTATACACTGTAAGATAAGGAACTTCTAGGCCACTTTGGAGACTTGGGATGCATCCATATTAACACTGTAGTTCCATCTTATATCACAAAATAATGCTATGTGGCTGTGGGTTAGCTAGATGGAAATAAAGCCTTTAACCTAATCCAATGTACGATGAGTCATTTCAATATACATACAGACTTGTGTCTGAACGATTTGGTTACTATCCAGAGTCTTTGCTAAAAGCAAAGGGAATTTCTCATCATCCGGAGCCGTACTCATCCCAAAAGGCACACTAGCCCGCCGACATCATCCCTTTTATCCATGTTGTTGTCCGATAGCGTTAGCTGTTTGGTTCTGTAACCCCCAGAGGAAGAGCAGAAGAGCAGTATAAGGCTGCTGTGGCGAGATAATGCAAAAAAATCACTGATGATGGCTGCATAGTGGTAATCTCTGCTCTCCACTGACATGTCATTTGGATTATGTCAGAAAGGAAGGGAATGTGGCGCTTCTGTGACCTGATAGACTGTAGTTAATTAATGCTTCAGAGTCAAGCAGCAATGCAACAAAACACTCAATGAAGAATGCGTCCAGACATTTGTTTAAAGGGCATATTATTTCTGATTAGAAGACATATTTATCTCAAACTGTGTGTGTTACATTTGTGTTCAGTCTGTCTCTGAGATGGTGTTTTGGTCTTTAGCCCCCATAGCTGCAGTGTAGGATACATTCAGGAAACCATCGATCAAATGGCATCCATGGCATTTCCTTCACAAATGCTTTATATAGCTATGGCGTGATCATTTTTTGATTTACGATCATTGTGTAGAATATCATTGTCCTCTTTTTCACCCCCTCTATGACATGCAGTTGTATTGAGTTTGGTGCTATGGTTATGACATGCAGTTGTATTGAGTTTGGTGCTATGGTTATGACATGCAGTTGTATTGAGTTTGGTGCTATGGTTATGACATGCAGTTGTATTGAGTTTGGTGCTATGGTTATGACATGCAGTTGTATTGAGTTTGGTGCTATGGTTATGACATGCAGTTGTATTGAGTTTGGTGCTATGGATGACATGCTTTATGACATGCAGTTGTATTGAGTTTGGTGCTATGGTTATGACATGCAGTTGTATTGAGTTTGGTGCTATGGTTGACTTACTCCCTTTTTATCAGCATTAATGAACCAAAAAAACAGAATGATTCAGTGAGATACATATTCTACATGTATGTATGTATGTATGTATTCAGTCGATACATATGCTAAATGTATGTATGTATTCAGTCGATACATATGCTATATGTATGTATATATTCAGTCGATAGATATGCTACATGTATGTATGTATGTATTCAGTCGATACATGTGCTACATGTATGTATGTATGTATTCAGTCGATACATATACTACATGTATGTATGTATTCAGTCAATACATATGCTACATGTATGTATGTATTCAGTCGATAGATATGCTACATGTATGTATGTATGTATGTATGTATGTATGTATGTATGTATGTATGTATGTATGTATGTATGTATGTATGTATGTATGTATGTATGTATGTATTCAGTCAATACATATGCTACATGTATCAAAGCTGAGAAAGGAGGCAGACAACACTGTTTCTCTGAGACAGGCATGAGGAAAATAAATGTTATCTAGCTCGTGTAGAGAGAATGTTTTGTGAAATGAGAAATGGTTTCTTATTAGTGTTCTGTGTGTATGCAGCATGGGGCTTATGCTATAAGGGAACGAAAAGGAATGATAGGGTGCACATCAAATACAGTAGTCACTGCAGGAATTTATCCAGCATGCAGTGGGCCATATATTTAATAGTATGTAAGATGTGAAGAGTTTCATTCCAAACCTCTATATATCAATTTTCAGAAATGTTGGTGAATTAGCTTTTATTATTTAAAGAAATTATGAAAGAGATTGGTGTGTTTCTTCACTATCTAATCATGGCAGAGGGTTGTTCAATGACAGAAATGTATTTGTTTAAAATCTATCACTTGATAGTTTCATTTCAGAGAGACAATTAATCATGGTTTCTTTTTACAAAATGGTTTACTGTATATATTTTACACAGTCAGTAAATAACTACGTTATTTTAACCTTTTTTCTCCCCAATTTCTTGATATCCAGTCAGTAATTACAGTCTTGTCCCATCACTGCAACTCCCGTACGGACTTCGGGAGAGGTGAAGTTCAAGAGCCGTGCATCCTCCGAAAAACAACGTGGCCAAGCCGCACTGCTTCTTAACACAATGCACGCTTAACCCTTAAATTCTTACTTACAAGCCCTTAACCAACAATGCAGTTAATCAAATAGAGTTTAAGAAAATATTTACTAAATAAGCTAAAGTAAAAAAATATATAAAAAGTAACACAATAAAATTACATAACAGTAAAGAGGCTATATAAAGGGGGTACAGAGTAAATTATTTGGGGTACAGGTTAGTCAAGGTAATTTCTACATGTAGGTAGGGGTAGAGTGACTATGCATATATAATAACTGAGTAGCAGGAGTGTAAAAACAAAAAAGGGGGGTGGGGGTGTCAACGTAAATAGTCCAGGGAGCCATTTGATTGGCTGTTCAGCAGTCTTATAGCTTGGGGGTAGAAGCTGTTAAGGAGCCTTTTGGACCTAGTCTAGGCGCTCCAGTACTGCTTGCCATGTGGTAGCAGAGAGAACAGTCTATGACTAGGGTGACTGGAGTCTTTGACCATTTTTTGGGCCTTCCTCTGACACCGCCTAGTATAGAGGTCCTGGATGGCAGGAAGCTTGGCCCCAGTGATGTATTGGGGCGTACGCACTACCCTCTGTAGCACCTTATGGTTAGATAACGAGCAGTTGTCATACCAGGCGGTGATGCAACCAGTCAGGATGCTCTCTATTAGATAAAACGTGGGCCATTTTACATTTGATGTGGCAAGTTTACACAATCTTGGATGTCATCCTATTACTCAAAGGAAGTCAGATGGCCCACTTTGTTGTGATAGTATTAGTCATAATTGCTTCAGATTGTTCACCAGGGAGAATCCTTCTTCAGGGATGGCTCATTCAACTATAGTCAGCCAACACTAACCCAACAGGGTTTTGGCATGCACATAAGCAATTGCTTGAATATAGGCCGCCAGTCTTAGAAAATCATCCCAGGTAGCCAAAGCCAACAATAGAACAACAGGCTTTTGGCAGGCGGACTGAGCTGCTCTTTATGGGGTGAAGTGGGGAACCAACCTGTATACTGGCAGGTCTCAGTCTCAGCACATCAGATTCAGGCTGATTGAATACAGGCCACTTCAATCAGTCCTTCGGTGACATAATGAGATGCAAAAAATATAATTATATCATTTGTTCTCACACTTATTGACTTCTTTCTGTAGTTGTCGAGCCACATCAAAAAGGAACAGTACTATACTGTATATTAGCTATTGCTTGTTATTTACTACACCTACTCACCTCGTTATTTGTCTGCAGTGTAATTGTCTTCTCTTAAAATGAGCATATGAAAGACATTACTGTAAGTATATTAATGTAAGTATATTAACTCTTCAGTAAGTCCAGCCCACTTCACGTCCAGCTCCTATACAGTCTCTCTGTGTCTACGTCTATCACAGAGACATTTAATTAAAGCCAGGGGAACGCTTCATCACTGCCTGTCTGATAAACAACAAACTTTCCCTCTAACTGTATTTCCCCCTGACTGTATTTACAGTTTCTGGACTTGACTGTGACCACAATGGCTGGAGCTTTAATAAAAATTGATCTGTGTGGCTGGCCTAATATAAATCTCCTCTTTGCAACTGTCACAAGGTAAGCTACTGTTCTATGGGGGTCATTCATCTGATGTCAATGGGCAAGACTCTCCTCTCCTCTCCTCTCCTCTCCTCTCCTCTCCTCTCCTCTCCTCTCCTCTCCTCTCCTCTCCTCTCCTCTCCTCTCCTCTCCTCTCCTCTCCTCTCCTCTCCTCTCCTCTCCTCTCCTCTCCTCTCCTCTCCTCTCCTCTCCTCTCTTTTCCCTCTTCTCCTCTCCTCTAATTTTTGGAGGTGGATAGATGACTTGTGGTGGGGATATTGTTCCTCACTTGGGTCAAACCAACTCAAAACAGTTGTGATAGCCTGTTGATTTGAAGGTTAACATTTAACGCAAGTCATTGACTGTCAATGTTTGCATTTGCTGTGAAACTCATCGATGGATAGGCTTAGGTAATACAACAAGTATTATCTATTGAGTGGCACATTGGGGTGTTGAGAATGCATCAATGCTTGTTGAAAGCAGCTTGTTGAAAGTAGCAAGCCAACCATGACATTTCCATGTGGCCCTCAACATTATGTATTACATAAGCAAAACATTCCCTAATATAATACAAGATACAGTGGTACAAAAAAACATTTATTATTAAGCTTTTATTGTCGGACAGACCATTGTTGTACCAGTCTTATGATATGTGTTACTATGATGCTAAAAAAAGGTTCACGTTATATTTTAATGTATCTGTGCCTTAAGTGCTGGGGTAGGGGAATCTGTTTCCAGACAGACCTGTATGCCACATAGGCATATACCGTATGAGCTTAGTCGTACTGTACCGCCACGCCTGTGAGTGTGTTAAAGTGTGTGTGCGTGCGTGTGTTCACCCTCTGATTGGGATGACGTGACGAACTGAGCCGATTCCCATTCAAGCTAAAATAGCCCTGCGGTACAGTAACACATAACTGACAGTCTAAGTTACCCAGCTGTATTCATTTCATTCGCGTCCATTCTTTGTGACGTTTAGCACAGAATCCTATCAACAAAGAGCAGAGTTTAAAGTGGCCACCGGACTTTTCTCTCTCAACTGGTAGCAGTGTGACCCTGGGGGCCCAGTGAAGTACTGTAGTGGTATATGGTAGATATCAGAGAAAAGCTGTCAGAGAGATGTGCTACTGCAGTGTAACTGGTGTAACTGGAACTCCCTGGGCTTTGTTTATTTTGCCGATGGCACTAAAACATGGCTCCAACTAGGCCTACATGGCCAAGCTGCAAAGTCAATCTTGGCTTTAACGTGACCAAAGTGGGACACAGTTAACTGTCTGTTGAAGATGCATCTATTAGATAGATAGATAGATAGACAGACAGACAGACAGACAGACTGACAGACAGACAGACAGACAGACAGACAGACAGACAGACAGACAGACAGACAGACAGACAGACAGACAGACAGACAGACAGACAGACAGACAGACAGACAGACAGACAGACAGACAGACAGACAGACAGACAGACAGACAGACAGACAGACAGACAGACAGACAGACAGACAGGTATTGTGTGTATGTGTGTGTGTGTGTATGTGTATGTGTGTGTGTGTGTGTGTGTGTGTGTGTGTGTGTGTGTGTGTGTGTGTGTGTGTGTGTGTGTATGTGTGTGTGTGTGTGTGTGTGTGTGTGTGTGTGTGTGTGTGTGTGTGTGTGTGTGTGTGTGTGTGTGTGTGTGTGTGTGTGTCCATTACTGTCAGCAGAGTAAACCTTGAACAGGAAGTGAGGTAATGTGTGCCTCCCAAATTACACCCTGTTCCGTATCTAGTGCCATTTGGAATGTAACCTATTTGATAGGAGTGGCAATCGCTTGGTTACCCTGGTGTGTGTGGTTAGCGTGATGTAGCACCTAGCACAACAGAACATGGTGTTCACTCAGAGGGCTTGTGAACAGAGCTAGTGTGCTCTGCAGAGCAACCACACAGAAACACTTCTCTCCCAGCCAATTGCAGTTCAAATTCAGACCTTAACACCTCGATCACACCGACAGCGTCATTGCATTTTGGTACGCCAGAAGTACATTCAATTCAATAGAATGTTGCGTTTGCCTTGCAACATTGCATTGCAGTGGTAGTTGCAGTATGTTCTGTGTGGTGCGTACTGTACGCTGGGATTTATCGAACGGATGCGTCAAACTGTATGCTTAGACTGCTTGACAGAAATTGCACTTTTGTTGCACACATATCCAGATGATGCTGCGTAACATTTTGCACAATGATGCTGTGAGGGTGATCGAGCCATAAACCCTCCCAGACCATTATACACACAAACAGACACGGGCCCTCTCTCTCATGCCCTTTAAAATCAAGCTGCTTTTTCACACCGACCGATAGACAGACTGAGCGGGGGCTGAGGAGGAAGATAAGAGGAAGGAGGAAATCTAATCTGCATTCAGCTGTTAAATAAAAACACAACCTTTCAATGAACCTCACAGCCAGTCAGCCAGCCAATCATCTCACAGTCAGCCAGGCAGCCAGCCAGTAGCCTACAGGCAGCATATTTGAGACATGTTGTGTGAAGAAGCATAATAAAAATCCTATCACTATCAACCTGAAAATAACAGCTATTTAAAATGTAGATTTGTTCCTGTAGGAAACTCAAATGTTAGGTTTTGGGCATGTACTATAAACAGGTGTCCCTGGGTATTTTATGGGCCATATTTTGGGGGTCTTCTGTCTAATAGCCTAATAACATCCATTCATTATCCACATTGATTGACAGCTCGATTCAAATCAAAATAAAGAAAGAGGTAGATGTGAACGAAGCTTGTGGATGAAAAGTCTTCTAACTCCTCCCGGCTAATCTGGGGGATTAGGAGCTATAAATGGCAGCCAGTCGCTTGCTGATGATAAATGCCATAAACAGACATCTTGTGTCATAACAGGTCCCTTTCTTTAAGAACTATATACGGCAGTCGCTTGCTGTTGATGAATGCCATGAACGGCCATCTTGTGTCATACAGGTCCTTTCTATAAGAACAGCATGACTCAAGACTGAGTCTAATTTTACTCCTCCGCAAATACTTCTGTGAGCTTTGAAGCACTAGAGGCAAGAAATGCAGATTAGTGTCAGCCCATGCTGTAGTGTGTCAAGTTTTGGTATAACCCGAGGCTCTATCATATACTGTAGCCTTGTCGTGGAATAACCCAAGGCTCTATCATATGCTCTATCATATACTGTAGCCTTGTCGTGGAATAACCCAAGGCTCTATCAAATACTGTAGCCTTGTCGTGGAATAACCCAAGGCTCTATCATATACTGTAGTCTTGTCGTGGAATAACCCTGAGGCTCTATCATATACTGTAGCCTTGTCGTGGAATAACCCAAGGCTCTATCATATACTGTAGCCTTGTCGTGGAATAACCCAAGGCTCTATCATATACTGTAGCCTTGTTGTGGAATAACACTGAAGCTCTATAATATACTGTAGCCTTGTCGTGGAATAACCCAAGGCTCTACCATATGCTCTATCATATACTGTAGTCTTGTCGTGGAATAACCCGAGGCTCTATCATATACTGTAGCCTTGTTGTGGAATAACCCTGAGGCTCTATCATATACTGTAGTCTTGTTGTGGAATAACACTGAGGCTCTATCATATACTGTAGTCTTGTTGTGGAATAACACTGAAGCTCTATAATATACTGTAGTATTGTCGTGGAATAACACTGAAGCTCTATCATATACTGTAGCCTTGTCGTGGAATAACCCCAGGCTCTATCATATACTGTAGCCTTGTCGTGGAATAACCCAAGGCTCTATCATATACTGTAGCCTTGTGTATGAATATAAGGACTGAACATAAAGCATAGAACCTGCATAAAACCCACATTCATATCAATGTACCATGTTGTATGTTGAAGGTGTTCTGCATCACACTGTAATGTATTATAGGCAGAAACAGAAGCCAAATGGCTTTCTGAGCCAGAGTTTTACATTTGAGTCATTTTATCAGACACTCATCTGTTATCCAGAGCAATTTACAGGAGCTGTTATGGAGTGCCTTGCTCAAGGGCACAGAAAGATTACACACGCTCACACGCACGCACGCACGCACGCACGCACACACACACACACAGCAGGAGGCCCAGTGGTCTGACACCACTTTATCAGATCACTGTAATGTAGCATTTCATTACCCTGATCCCAGATCTGTTTGTTTTTTTCATGATGGTGACCATATCTATACAGCATAAACAGATCCGAAACCAGTTGATAGCGTTTCATTACAATTTGAATGAGCTGTCCTGTTCTGCTTTGTTTCGTTTTGTTGTGTCTTGTTTATGCAAAGTGGACAGATGGAGGGGAGGAAAGGTAGAGGAGGAGGAGATGTGGGTGGAGGGATGGAGGGAGCGGTGGAGGAGGAGGGGAGGTGGGTGGAGGGATGGAGGGAGCGGTGGAGGAGGAGGGGGAGGTGGGTGGAGGGATGTAGGGAGCGGTGGAGGAGGAGGAGAGGTGGATGGAGGGAGCGGTGGAGGAGGCGGAGAGGTGGGTGGAGGGATGGAGGGAGCGGTGGAGGAGGAGGAGAGGTGGGTGGAGGGATGGAGGGAGCGGTGGAGGAGGAGGAGAGGTGGGTGGAGGGATGGAGGGAGTGGTGGAGGAGGAGGGGAGGTGGGTGGAGGGATGGAGGGAGCGGTGGTGGAGGAGGGGGAGGGAGCGGTAGAGGAGGAGGGGAGGTGGGTGGAGGGATGGAGGGAGCGGTGGAGGAGGAGGGGAGGTGGGTGGAGGGATGGAGGGAGCGGCGGAGGAGGAGGAGAGGTGGGTGGAGGGATGGAGGGAGCGGTGGAGGAGGAGGGGAGGTGGAGAAGGGATGGAGGGAGCAGTGGAGGAGGAGGGGAGGTGGGTGGAGGGACTGCAGGAGTAGTGGAGGAGGAGGGGAGGTGGGTGGAGGGATGGAGGGAGCGGTGGAGGAGGAGGGGAGGTGGGTGGAGGAATGGAGGGAGCGGTGGAAGAGGAGGGGAGGTGGGTGGAGGGATGGAGGGAGCGGTGGAGGAGGAAGAGGAGCTGGGTGGAGGGATGGAGGGAGCGGTGGAGGAGAAGGGGGAGGTGGTGGAGGGATGGAGGGAGCGGTGGAAGAGGAGGGGAGGTGGGTGGAGGGATGGAGGGAGCGGTGGAGGAGGAAGAGGAGCTGGGTGGAGGGATGGAGGGAGCGGTGGAGGAGAAGGGGAGGTGGTGGAGGGATGGAGGGAGCGGTGGAGGAGGAGGGGAGGTGGGTGGAGGGATGGAGGGAGCGGTGGAGGTGGAGCAGAAAGCAGAATGTCCTGGCAGGGCATCAGAATGAGCGTTGCTAGGTAAAGCTGTTAAAGGCAAAGGAAGTGAAGAAGTGCACTCCTCTCAGGGAGAGTGAGGGAGAGAAAAAGAGGGAAAGCGAAAGAGGGAGGGAGAGAGAGAGAAAGAGAGAGAGGCGGGGAGGGAAAGAGAGGGAGGGAGAGGGAGGGAGAGAGAGGGAACCTGGGAGACGCTGCCACACTGAGTTGCCGACACACACACAGTCACGCAGGAACACACACAGCGCATGGCCACATATTATTCATAAACACTCAAACACTCATAGAGCAGGGTCCCTTGCGCTCACACATACACAGACAGAACCACCCATAGGAGTCACAACCAGATCCCCTTAACCATGGAGCAGCAGACTGAGAGGACAGTGACACCCTACTGAACATACACATACACCCTCCATAGATGCGTAGATCACCTGGGCCACCTTGCCCAATGATATCAATAGGCTGTCTCTACTGAGACGGTTGTGTATTTTAACATGTAGCTCGACTCCCGGTGGGATTGCAGAAATGTCATTTTAATGGTTTTCTCTCTAACTGCGTGTCTGCTTGATTAACCTAGTTAGTCCAGGGAATACTGGTCAATGTCATCATGGAGCAGGTTGTTGCTGTGATGCGGTTAATGAAGAAAACTGTTTTAACATCAAATTACAATGTATAATCTTCCTCTCCTCTCCTCCCACCTCTCCTTTCCTCTCTCCTTTGCTCTCTCCTCTCCTCTCCTCCCACCTCTCCTCTCATCCTCTCCTTTCCTCTCTCCTCTCCTCTCCCACCTCTCCTCTCATCCTCTCCTTTCCTCTCTCCTCTCCTCTCATCCTCTCCTCTCCTCTCCTCTCATTCTCTCCTTTCCTCTCTCCTCTCCTCTCCTCTCCTCTCCTCTCCTCTCCTCTCCTCTCCTCTCCTCTCCTCTCCTCTCCTCTCCTCTCCTCTCCTCTCCTCTCCTCTCCTCTCCTCTCCTCTCCTCTCATCCTCCTTGCCTCTTCATGTTGAATACGATGATTCATGCCATATTTGTCGTCACTCCGTCTTTCTGTCCCTCTCTTAATGTTTTAGACGGAAATCACAATCTTGTGTTGCCGTTCCCTTTGAGGAAATATACACGATGATCACTTAAATCACCCTAAAAGTACAGCGGATGAGGTCTGTTAGGATTTTAACAGCGTCCATGACGTACGGCCATCTATTATCTACACGCAAGCCTTACTCAGTGAGGAGAAAGAATGGAGAGACACATTTAGGAGCCGTGATTGTAGGGCTTTTTGGTGACTCGTTGGGTGTGAAATTTGTTTACAAGTCTGGATCACGATGAGGGAAATTAGCACAGGTTAATTAGCATGGTGTGAGATTTCTGATTACATTCCATCTCCATCTGTAATTCTGGCTGACTTTGCATGTGAGTGTGTGTGTGTGTGTGTGGTGGTGGGGGGGGGGGGGGGGGGGGGGGTGTAACTTGGCATGTTGCCATCCCTCCTCTGCAGGGCATCTGTCGGTCATCTGTCCAGTCAGCTTCGGATTTAAAATCACACACGCATTTTGCAGTGCAGTGTTTCACAGGCCAAAGATTAAATTGAACGCTAGGCAGCCATATACTGTATTCTCTCTCTATATACCTGCCCACTGGACTGGTTGAGTGGGCAAAACTAAAGCTACAACAGAAATCAATCAGAAAGTAGGATTCCCAATGATGAAGCTGATTCGATGACATATGATGTGTGGTGTATATTGTGTATTGGGATGTGTATCGAAGGGAATACAATATTTAGACTACATGAATAATCAGGGATGGCTTATAGATGTGACCCACGCCATGTTAGTTGAAATTATTGAATAGCTCATGCTCATACAAGCATTATAATGTGAGTCATCATTACAGTCTCTGTTGGAACAGGCTAGGGTCTTTTGTCCTTTTGTCCCTTTTGGTATTGCCTGCATAAATGTCTCATAGCCTTCAACATTTCAGACCCTATTATTTCAGATGGCTCAATGACTATTGGCCCCAGGTACAGATAATGTAGTGGTATTATCTGTATAATCTTTTGTGGTGAACAATGGAGCGTTGGTCACTTTGGGTGTGTCTCAATAGTCTCTGCTCGTCTCCCGCAATCTACACTGACATGAATGAACTGAACAGGTGAAAGCAATTTCCTGGTTCAGTTGGCATCCTCCATAATTGATTTTGTCTGTGTGTTCAGAGCAGTAAAGGGGAGGAAGCCCCTTTACCACTAGACTATTGAGATGCGGCCTTCTTTGTACTATGTTTTGTGGGTACGACTATTGAGATGCAGCCTTTGTACTGCAGTATGGATAGTGGGGCTGATACATTTTGTTCATGGTGCTCCTGTTCAGCTAGCTGATCTGTAGTCGTCTCATGTTCTGAGAACATCACTATTATCAGACATCACAGTCACAGTAAAGAAGGCAAGGCTGCCATGTGCCAAGAACATTGTGTCAGTGTTGCCAAGCTAACAGTGGAATCCATTCCAACACACTGTGGTTTGTGTTTGTCATTGCTCGAAAAATGTGGGTGGAGCCTTTGGGTTTGACTGACAGATTTGAAAAAGGAACATAATATTATAGAAACAGAGTGGTCATAATAACGTCAGTAATTTCTTACAATTTTGCGGACGGCGCAGCATACTTTTTTCAACCAGAGATTGAATGCACTCTGCACTTGACTTTTCTAACACTGTAGTTAAATGGCGCTGCAATGCAGCATGGTTGTCTGTTGATGAGGATTTTAATAGCCGCTCTATACTGCTCTACCACTTGTTAGCCGATGTCTGGACACAGCTTTGGCCTCTGATGTAACGTGTTAGGTGTTAGATGACATCTACCCTATGGCGTCAGAGTCAGTAATTCAGTCACTACACACATAACTGACCTTCAATCATGTTATAGAGCTGTAATAGTCTAGAGTGTTTTGTTATGAGTATCTACATTTTGGCACTGTAGGTCTGTTCTATAATTATTTTTTAATTATTGAGGGGAGAGCAACATTTGAATTTGAATAGTATTATTTCACACCAATTTGAACCTGAATGACCTGTGCTGCCCAAGGAGCAGAATGTTAGCCTAAGTGCTGTAAGTTAGTGTTTGAACTCAATGGTCAATGATAATTATATAAGATGTACTGTAGTGTACAACCCTCAATACTCCTATTTACCACATTTACTCCTAAATCACTGTGTTATTCACATACAGGTACACTAGATATACACAAGTATGTGGACACCCCTTCAAATTAGTGGATTTGGCTATTTCAGCCACACCCGTTGCTGACAGGTGTATAAAAGTTAGCACACAGCCATGCAATATCTATACATTTTAGTAGACGCTCTTATCCAGAGCAACTGACAGTTAGTTAGCGCATACATGTTCATACTGGTCCACTGTAGGAATTGAACCCACAACCCTGGTGTTGCAAGTGCCATGCTCTACCATCTGAGCTACACGGGACTACAGACAAACATTGGCTGTATAATGGCTTTACTGAAGAGGTCAATACAGAAATGGTTTGTTGAGATTGGTTTTGAAGAACTTGACTGGCCCTGACCTCAACCCCATCAAACACCTTTGGGATGAATTGGAATGCTGACTGCGAGCCAGGCCTAATCGCCCAACATCAGTGCCCAATCTCACTAACGCTCTTGTGGAAGCAAGTCCCCGCAGCAATGTTCCAACATCTAGTGGAAAGCCTTCCCAGAAAGGTGGAGGCTGTTATCGCAGCAAAGGTTGGACCAACTCCATATTAATGCCCATGATTTTGGAATGAGATGTTTCCCCATAGTTTTGGTACTGTACTGTATCTACCGCAATACTCCAGTATCCCTGCACATTGTGAATTGGTATTGGCACTGACACTGAATATAGCCTCCTCCGATCACTCAACCTGGGAACATTCTTCTGTTTTGGTCTTTTATTTCTTATTTCTTGTGGGGTTTTTTGTTTGTTTGTTTTGTAATAAAATGTTTTATAGTGTTTTGATATTGAATACTGCACTGTTGGATAGGGCTTTCAAGTAAAGCATGTCATGTCAAGTAAAGCATGCACTTGTGCATTTGACAAATCAAACTTGAATCTTGAAGTAGTCCAGACTCATAATATTCTCAGTAGTACAGATAAGCCTCATACATCAATTTGAGTTATTTTGTGAAGCACTGTAACCCTCAGAGCTTACAGTAGGTTGGCCTAAGAAGTAAATATCCCAGAGTTTGTGGTTGCTGGTTTAAGTTGGAGAGCTGCTTACATGTACAGTAAATCTGTTGACTGACCTGTTATTCCAGCAGGCATTTGATGTGGTGTGGCTGGACTGACTTCCGGTTATGTCCCAGTGCTAAGTGCTTTCCCATCAACTCCACTCTCACCTGGGATAACCTTTCTGGCCTTAGACATAGACCCCTGGCCTTACCTAATAAAAACGTCCATTACCCCACCAGTACAGAATACACACACACACACACACACACACACACACACACACACACACACACACACACACACACACACACACACACACACACACACACACACACACACACACACACACACACACAGAAGGCCGTGCATACTCACATACGCATACACACACCTCCCCTCTCTCCATGTAGCACAGCTAGGTAACAGGAAGGCTAAAAATATCTCCTGGCGATTGGCTAGCCAGTTTGGTCCATCTGCTTACTAACCCTTAGGTAAGTAGAGAACTAAAGAGGGAGAGAGTGTGTGTGTGTGTGCATACATGTGTATGTCTTGTGTGTGTGTGTGTGTGTGTGTGTGTGTGTGTGTGTGTGTGTGTGTGTGTGTGTGTGTGTGTGTGTGTGTGTGTGTGTGTGTGTGTGTGTGTGTGTGTGTGTGTGTGTGTGTGTGTGTGTGTGTGTGTGTGAGAGCTCACTAAACTCTACCTCAGTACAGTTTTGACATGACGTTATATCAAAGGCTTAGAGGCAGGTGCCCACCTGTAGGTAGGGAGGGGTGTATGAAAGGTGTGCAGTGGTCAATGTGTGGGGTGGTGTCGGGGGATTGGGGGTTACAGTACAGCAAAACCTATAGTTTCCCCAAATCCCCTTAGCGTCTTCCAATCTGTCCATGTGACGGTGAAACAATGTAAGCCTCTTAGTCCTAATCCACAGCCTGTGGGGAGGTGAGTTTATGTTACAGGGCTGTAGATGTTGTCCCTTAGGCACAGATCTGCAAAAAGGGTGTTATCTAGAACCTAAAAGGGTTCTTCACCTTTTTGGTTCCAGGTAGAACTCTTTCGGGTTTTATGTATTACTCTTTCCACAGAGAGGGTTCTACATGGAACCCATAAGGATTCTACCTGGAACCAGAAAGGGTTCTACATGGAACCAAACGTAGGTTAAGATGGCTGGCACCCTGCTCTTGCCCTGGTGTTCCCGACCCCATGCTCCGACCAACTGAGCCGTATTGGAACCACAAGTGTTAGTTAGTGTTCTATTTCTGTCCTAATATTTTGCCTGTCCGCATATTCCAAACTGTCAGTTCTGTTAGTGTGACACGAAACACTGTGAGCCTGGATGTTATCACAGAGAAGTTCTCCAGTGACTATAAGACTGTGGTTACTGTCGGTGTCACATCTTGGCAGACGCAAAGATTAGAGGAGTAAAAATAGCTCTTTGTGTCTCTCTGTTAGGTGAGGATCTGACAGGCTGGCCAAGTGGCTGGATGGGGCAGGGTCAGTGCTTAGTGAAGTTGAATCAGTGTGCACAAGGCTGTAACAACTTCATAATTGTCTTATAACATAGATATTATTACTTGTCGCCCAGGTGTAAAAGTGTACCAAGTTTCATGCTTTTATATTCCATTATTTGATCAAATTTAACTTTTATACAAATATACTAAACATGTCTGGTCTATTTGTATGCATGTTCATGAATGTAAACAACTGTTTATTCCTTTGACTAAAAGGTGTTCTGTAGAGTATGTAACCCTACTGTGTTCTGTCCCCTTTCTGTTTCAGACTACCTATGTTCCCCAGAGGAGAACGTTCACATGATAGACTTCACACGGTTCAAGATCCGAGACATGGAGACAGGGACGGTGCTTTTTGAGATCACCAAACCCCCTGCACCAGGTATGTGCTATGTTGAAACTACTGTATTATACAGCACAGATATTAGATACAGTTGATGTCGGAAGTTTACATACACTTAAGTTGAAGTCATTAAAACTCATTTTTCAACCATTTCACAGATTTCATGTTAACAAACTATAGTTTTTGCAAGTCGATTAGGACATCTACTTTGTGCATGACACAAGTAATTCTTCCAACAATTGTTTACAGACAGATTATTTCACTTATAGTTCACTATATCACAATTCCAGTGGGTCAGAAGTACACTAAGTTGACAGTGCCTTTAAACAGCTTGGAAAATTCCAGAAAATTATGTCATGGCTTTAGAAGCTTCTGATAGGCATAATTAATTAACATAATTAACAATTAATTAACAATTAACATAATTTGAGTCAATTGGAGGTGTACCTGTGGATGTATTTCAAGGCCTACCTTCAAACTCAGTGCCTCTTTGCTCGACATCACAGGAAAATCAAAAGAAATCAGCCTAGACCTCAGAAAAACAATTGTAGACCTCCACAAGTCTGGTTCATCCTTGGGAGCAATTTCCAAAAGCCTGAAGGTACCATGTTCATCTGTACAAACAATAGTATGCAAGTATAAACACCATGGGACCACGCAGCCGTCATACCGCTCAGGAAGGAGACGCGTTCTGTCTCCTAGAGATGAACGTACTTTGGTGCGAAAAGTGCAAATCAATCCCAGAACAACAGCATAGGACCTTGTGAAGATGCTGGAGGAAACAGGTACAAAAGTATCTATATCCACAGTAAAACGAGTCCTATATCGACATAACCTGAAAGGCCGCTCAGCAAGGAAGAAGCCACTGCTCCAAGACCGCTACGGTTTGCAACTGCACATGGGGAAAAAGATGGTACTTTTTGGAGAAATGTCCTCTGGTCTGATGAAACAAAAATAGAACTGTTTGGCCATAAAGACCATGGTTATGTTTGGAGGAAAAAGGGGGAGGCTTGCAAGCTGAAAAACACCATCCCAACCGTGAAGTACGGGGGTGGCAGCATCATGTTGTGGGGGTGCTTTGCTGCAGGAGGGACTGGTGCACTTCACAAAATAGATGGCATCATGAGGAAAGAAAATGATATGGATATATTGAAGCAACATCTCAAGACATCAGACAGGAAGTTAGAGTTTGGTTGCAAATGGGTCTTCCAAATGGACAATGACCCCAAGCATACTTCCAAATTTGTGGCAAAATGGCTTAAGGACAACAAAGTCAAGGTATTGGAGTGGCCATCACAAAGCCCTGACCTCAACCCTATAGAAAATATGTGGGCAGAACTGAAAAAGAGTGTGCAAGCAAGGAGGCCTACAAACCTGACTCAGTTACACCAGTTCTGTAGGGAGGAATGGGCCAAAGTTCACCCATCTTATTGTGGGAAACTTGTGGAAGGCTACCCAAAACGTTTGACCCAAGTTAAACAATTTAAAGACAATGCTACCAAATACTAATTGAGTGTATGTAAACTTCTGAGACACTGGGAATGTGATGAAAGAAATAAAACCTGAAATCAATCATTCTCTCTACTATTATTCTGATATTTCACATTCTTAAAATAAAGTGGTGATCCTAACTGACCTAAGACAGGGAATTTTTACTAGGATTGAATTGTGAAAAACTGAGTGTAAAAGTATTTGGCTAAGGAGTATGTAAACTTCCGACTTCAACTGTACATGTACTGTGAATGGAGACAGGGACGGTGCTGTTTGAGATCACCAAACCACCAGCACCAGGTAAGTAATAAGTAACCAGGTAAGTCAACCAGGTAAGTAATAAGTAACCAGGTAAGTCAACCAGGTAAGTAATAAGTAACATAGATGCATAGATGTTAAACTACAGGTCATAGCCTCTGATGACAAAGAGGTTTAAAGACCTACTGTATGTGTGAGCAGCATTTACCCCTGGGTATATGCTGACTAGGCAGTAATATTCATGATTCATGAATGAATTACTCCTATTAGCTAGGTCTCCACTGAGAAGGTGTTATTTCGCTGTGTGAGTTGATCATCTAAGGCTCTGAAACAGAGGAGAGACCCGTGCTTCAAAACAGCAGGCTTGTTAACGCGGTCTCTTTTTGTGACGCTGTGGCAGCGGGCGAAAAGAAGGACTTTGACCCCAACGGAGGCCGCTTCGTCCGTTACCAGTTCACCCCCGCCTTCCTGCAGCTGCGCCAGGTCGGAGCCACGTAAGTCACAGCTAAGATGGCCGCCAGTGTGTGTGGGTGTGTAAGGATGGAGAGCAGACAGATGGGGAGGGCTATTCTCAGAGAGTGAGAGGTGGTGTGTGTGTGTGTGTGACAGATACCAAGGAGGCAGGAAGGCTATACAGTAGGAGGAGAAAGAGAGAGGAAGAGAGAGAGGGAGGCAGGGTGAAGGAGAGAGAGGGAGAGAGAGAGAGAGAGAGAGAGAGAGAGAGAGAGAGAGAGAGAGAGAGAGAGAGAGAGAGAGAGAGGAAAGGAGGCAGGATGAGGGAGAAAGAGAGAGGGAGAGAGACAGAGAGAGAGAGAGAGAGAGATAGAGAGAGAGAGAGAGAGAGAGAGAGAGAGAGAGAGAGAGAGAGAGAGATAGATAGATAGATAGATAGATAGATAGATAGATAGATAGATAGATAGATAGATAGATAGATAGATAGATAGATAGATAGATAGATAGATAGATAGATAGATAGATAGATAGATAGATAGATAGATAGATAGATAGATAGATAGATAGATAGATAGATAGATAGATAGATAGATAGATAGATAGATAGATAGATAGATAGATAGATAGATAGAGAAAGGAAAGGAAAGGAAATGAGGCAGGGTGAGAGAGAGAGAGAGAGAGAGAGAGAGAGAGAGAGAGAGAGAGAGAGAGAGAGAGAGAGAGAGAGAGAGAGAGAGAGAGAGAGAGAGAGAGAGAGAGAGAGAGAGAGAGAGAGAGAGAGAGAGAGAGGAGAAAAAGAACAGTCAGGCCAGTTGTTATTAATCAACCTTTTACTGCAGTGGGCTTAATCAGGGTCACAGAGTGTTTATTGGTAGTCTTAAACAAATCTAAATGTCAGTGAAACTAAAGTTAACACCTCAAATACATGCTTATAGGCTTAAAAAATAAGACACCTGTACCATGTCAGATATAGAGTAAAAATGTTTGCATCCCAATATTACACTTTATATACATCACAGAAGACTGAAAAAATATTAATAATATTCCACCCATGAGGCCACTAGTCACTACTGTAGAGGGGGCAAATGAGGAAACAAATGAGGAAACATGGAATTATTAATTATTTGGTTCTGCAACAAACTATAACAAACAAAGTGTTTCCAATAGTTTATCGGATCTCTCTGTCCCCCTGTCCTCTCTGACACAGTGTGGAGTTCACAGTGGGCGACATGCCCATCAACAACTTCAGGATGATTGAGAGGCACTACTTCAGAGAGCAGCTCCTCAAGAGCTTTGATTTTGAGTTTGGTTTCTGTATGCCCAGCAGCAAGAACACCTGCGAACACATCTACGAGTTCCCCCCTCTATCAGAGGACATCAGTGGGTATAGACACACAGCGAAACAGAGACACAGACATAGCACGCATGCATGCACACATTTCCTGTACCCATACAACACAGTCCGACACACACACACACACACACACACACACACACACACACACACACACACACACACACACACACTCACACTCACTCACTCACTCAAACACACACACTGACATGTCCTTCCTCTCTCTTCTTCCTCAGTGCGTGAAATGATCCTTCACCCGTACCAAACGCAGTCCGACAGCTTCTACTTTGTGGACAACAAGCTGGTGATGCACAACAAGGCAGACTACTCCTACAGTGGGAGTCCGTAGGAGCACAGGACCCCCCTAGACACCTAGACCCACCCCAACTCCAACACAACACACCCCCCCCCCCCTCCCCCCATGGGACCATGGACAGACAGACAGACAGAAAGAGACGAACGGAGAGACGTATGGACGGACTGACAGGTCACAAGCAACAGGACTGATGGACAGCCTCTCGCACTCTCAGCAGCTTTTTTATTTAACCAATCAGAATTCCCCCATTGCTTGTTATCCCCTCAATTGCAATCCCCTACTCCAGTCTCTTGCAATGACCTCTCAACTTCTGTGTCTGGTAGAAAGTGTTGTAGATGTGTACACAATCTAGCATACATAAACACACACAGACCTTCGCTATGGGACCATCTGATATGGCCTGATCTAGGCAACAAAAAAACCACAACCAGTACGGTATATAAGGGCCAGTAACAATGAGTGAGATTGAATGTCTAGTCAGTGTGTTCTCAAGGGCTCAGTCAGTCTGCTAAAGAGAAAAGGAGAGCAGTAAAGGGTGAAAAGGAGTGACAGAAAAAATTGAGAGAGAGAAAGAGAGATAGAGAGAGGGTCTGCTTATCTGCACTTCATCTCACTGACATTTAGCTATTTAAAATGTAGCTATTTAAACAATAGAGACAGACAGACAGACAAACAGACAGACAGACAGACCAGCTGTATGTCGCAGGACCAAGTGACACAGACACACAATTCTCTGACATCATCAAAACATGTATTCTAGTCGAGCAAGCAGAACCTATATATTTCTACTAGGGTTCTGCTACTTTTTTTTTTACTTTTAAAGAAAGTCAAAAAAGTGTATTGAATTTCTAATTAATAGCCATTAGCTCTGAATGACTCGTTGTCCCTGATAGGAATAGTACTACCGTTTGATGAGGTTCTTTGTTGATCACCATTCCAGTAGAAACCAGTTGAATGCCATTAGCGTACAGGACATCGTAGAATGGGACAGGTACTCTTTTAATGTGAATGTGTCGTATTTAGGGCTGGAAAATTCTAGCTTTTCCAAAATTCCCTGGTTTTCCAGAAGTCCCATTTGGAGGATTCCTGGATTTCTTATTCCTGCTTGATTCCAGAAATCTTCCAAACCGGAATTTTGGAAAACCTGGGAATTCTAGGAAAGTTATAGGAATTTTGCAACCCTAGTTGTGTTTATTTCCGCATACTCATAGTTTTATGTTCTAAAGTATTTTTTTAAATAGCCACTTTGAGGAGTTAAAAGTAGGCGAAGGATAGTAATATATACACAAAACCAGATATTAATTTTGATATCCAGCACATACTATTTAGTCCCAAGATGTCTGCAGATTAATTTATAAGAAATGTGGTTATTGTAAATTAAAATTATGGAAAGTTTGGACAGTTGAAATGCCACTCTGAGAATTAAATATATGTGATTTTTTGGGAAGTCTTGAAATGTGTCTTGTGGTCTTTTTTCACTTGATTCGAAGATGGTAAAACGGTGACACCAGCTACAATATGTGGGAACAGCCAATTATAACAAATGTTGTTTTACACAGACTGGATAGATTTATGATGGGCAGAAGTTAGAACAAAGGAATTGCATAGACAGACACAGAACAAATTGTCTAAACTAGAATATCAAATCATGAATGAGTTAAAGCACTATAAATCAAAGACAGTTGACTATATACTCAGTTATGCCCAGTTGTGACCCCTCATTCAGGGCAGGTGGGGCAGAGTCTCACCTGTTTTGAGACCCACATTCTTTTGCAAAAATACATAAAAATATGTACACTTGGGGCCAAAAGTTTGGAATATTACTCATTCAAGGGTTTTTCTTTATTTGCGCTATTTTTACATCGTAGAATAAAGTGAAAACATCAGAACTATGACATAACACATATGGAATCATGTAGTAACCAAAAAGTGTTAAACAAATCCTATTTGAGATTCTTCAAATAGCCACCTTTGCCTTGATGACAGCTTTGCACACTCTTGGCATGTCCATTGCTCGTGCTTCTTGGCCCAAGCAAGTCTCTTCATCTTATTGGTGTCCTTTAGTAGTGGTTTCTTTGCAGCAATTCGACCATGAAGGCCTGATTCACACAGTCTCCTCTGAACAGTTTATGTTGAGATGTGTCTGTTACTTGAACTTGAATTTATTTGGGCTGCAATCTGAGGCTGGTAACTCTAATGAACTTATCCTCTGCCGAAGAGGTAACTCTGGGTCTTCCATTCCTGTGGCGGTCCTCATGAAGCTGGTTGAGAGAATGCCATGAGTGTGCAAAGCTGTAATCAAGGCAAAGGGTGGCTACTTTGAAGAATCTCAAATATAAAATATATTTTGATTTGTTTAACACTTTTTTTGTTTACTACATGATTCCATATGTGTTATGTCATAGTTTTGATGTCTTCACTTTTATTCAACAATGTAAAAAATAGTGAGTAATATTCCGAACTTCTGGCCCCCATTGTATATATTTATTTTGGGGGGGGGGGGGGGCTTGCCTGTTTTGCATGTTATTTTGGCATTAATACGTGTCACATATCAGTTTGCAAACAATGTCCAAAAATATATATATCATTGAGTTAATAAAGCCGCATACAAACAGACAGCTCCAAAATGCAGGTGTTTCAGCCTAGCTCAGTGCTTTCTGTGGTGGTGGGGCAGCCAGCAGAAAATCTGAGCATTGCACCGGGATTGGCTCATAATTGCACCGTGATTGGTTCAGTGTTCTGTCACTCATGGGGACACTACGTCACCCGCCTTTAGTAAGGGTGGACATCAAGAATGTGAGCCCTTTGGGTCCAGCCATAGACTTATATTAGAAGTGCCCTTCCTAGAAGGCTCAGATAAAATGACGTCAAATCACGTTATATCTACAGTAGCTTTGATTGAACTGATCATGTCAACATCTTGCATTCAAAGTCTTAGCTAGCAGTCATCATCAGTTGTCATCAAGTCGGACAATCTACTGGCAAATCCTTTTTTTTTCTTGTCATATGAAGAGAAATTATAGATAAAACGTATCAGTGCTCATCGGCCATTGGACATAAAGATTACACAACAAGTTGGAAATCGCAAATTCAACAATGAGTCTTTTGGAAGGAATCAGTGGCTAACTGCAAGCGTTGCAAAGAAACCACTAACATTAGCCTGCTATTCAATAGAGTGGCTGAGTTCCCACCATAAATTCAGAGAATGCCAGACTTTGATGATAAAGTTTGATGACAAAATTTGCCCACAAAGGACCGCTGAACCAACTTCACGTGTCCAAAAATGTCTTGTATAATACTAAGTGTATGTTGTGTAGTAAGCTGTTAGAAGCTCATGTTCCTCACCTTAATAATTTGTTCTATTTTCACCTCTTAATTTCGCCTATAACCTGTATTAGAGAAATGTAATCATTGAAAATTGTAAGAGCTTTCATTGTCTGTTTAAATGCCCCCTTTATTTATCCTACGGTTCTGACTTGGTGTACAGGGAGAACACTGTAACAACGGCCCATGTTCTGAATTATATTGCTGTACATTTCAAAAGTCCTGAACAAATAGTTATATTGACTTCGTCCGTCCTAGCTCGCTCATTAATGTCTTAATCGAAATGACGGATTACCTCTTATCCGCTCGTCGTCCCCTTATGCCATAGTTTGTTCATCTCAATTGTCATTAGAAACCACATTTGTTTAAGCAAGTCTGCCATATCAGCTACGTTTTTTTTAAAGGCAGTAAAATGAGGCTGAATGGACTGTTTCGCTGCCAGACAAGGCTCCACTGATAGCCAGGTGTAGCAGTGGTAAGGTGCTGGGACTCTGCTGTTAGGAATGTAGTTTCTGGGCACTGTTTGGCACTGTTATAGTGCAATTAATGTATTGTTTAGTGATGTGTTGTGTAGTGGTTTTGCTGGCATGCATCCCACATTTATTTTCTTTGCCCCACCAAGATTTACATGCTAAAATCGCAACTGGTTATGCCATACAAGAAAAAGGGCATATTACTAAAATACACTCTCGAAATATGTGCCTGGTAAGGTGATGTCAACTTATTAATTTTCATAATTATGGAAGCTAAATTATTAGATAGGGCCTGCAGCAAGCAGAGGAAGGTCTGAGAACAGTTGTCTGGCTGTGCCTTGATATTGACTTCCATCATCAATGTTATTTTGCTAGAAAGCTTTGAAAACTATTTATAGAAATATAATTTATTGAGTAAACAGTGAGTATGTTCCCTGTTTCGTATCAGAAATAATGCTAAGACACATTTATTAATTACAATCAGTAGCTTTGAGCTAAAAACCAGGCTTGAATCATCTCGTCACCATAAACTGTATAAAATGCAAATTGCGATAGTGGGAACATATCACACCAGGGGGCTTATTCAGGAGAATGCGACTTCACAGAATGTTCAACATAGAAATGTATTGTGTAGAACAGATATGATTCTCTGTAGTGTAGAACAAGGAAGAAATGTAATCAACTCAACGTTCCATTAAATAAGTCACTACAGCTCTCTGGTGCTCTCTTGTGACATTAGGTGGTACTGCACTCTACTCCTAATCACTGAACAGTCAGGTGTGTCATGAGCTTTTGACCCAGCCACAGTCATTGATGTGAATAAAAACATATTGTTAACACGGTTATGATAAAACCTGAACCCCTGCTCATTGTAGACAAATTGAGTAAACGTGCTCTGCATGTTCAAAATATAATGTGATCGAACTGTGCACAATATTGTCACTTTTTCATTGCTACATTCACTTTCAAAATGAGCCGTTTGTGATAAGTCTTGACCTTCACAAACCCAGTCTTGAGTTGTCCTAGAGGCAATGCCGGACTGGCCATCTGGAGCACCGGGGTGTTTTCCCGGTGGGCCGCTTGACAATTGGGGCCGATACAACGCAAAATATAAATAACCCCAGCCCCCGCTTAACTAAAAATAACCAAGTGCTGTGTGTCTGACTGGCCCAGGCGAGTGGGCTGCCGTCCCACTGACACTGCAGTTGGGTCTTACATCTGTCAGCCTCTTTCTCCCAGCCAATTACTTTTGGTCCAGTCCATTCTAACTTTACCTGGGCCCCGCCCCTTTCCCATCTCTGTTAAGTGATGACATTTGGATAAATAGTGGAGTGGAGCAAGATGGACAAACAAAAAGAGGTCCTGACTGTGGGTATGCCGCACGGCATCTCTATGTTTGTCTGGTGGATAAAGTCAGGGCTTGACAGGGGAGAGGGTTCTGGCGAACTCGTGTTTGTGTTCTGTTGGTCCCCAATTAGAGGCAGCTGCCCTGCGTTGTCTCTAATTGGGGATCCTATTAGCTCCTTGTTTGTTATTTTGTTAACACTAATAAAGGTATGTCTATATACTACGGCTCTGCGCCTCGGGTCCTGCCTTTGCAACATGACAGAATAACCCACCACCACAGGACCAAGCAGAGCTGGACAATGGAGGAACTCCTCGGAGATAAGGAGCTTGTCTCCGTGGAGGAGTACCTCCATTGTCTATCCCTGGATAGGGACCGGGATCCAGGGCAGCGGCGACGACGGAAGGGCTCCACGTCGGCGAACCAGAGGTTCTTCAAGTCATAGGCAAGAGGGGTCTGAGCCACAGAGGCATGCAGTCTGAAGCAGCTTATATGCTAGATGACAGCAGCATTGACCATGGCAATTTTTTAGAGATTATCATTCTACTGGGAAAGAACGACTTGTGTATGAAAGAGCATCTCACTGCCTGCATAGAGAAAAGCAAAACTGCATGAGTCTGGGTCAAGAGGGGACAGAGGCTCTCTAATCACTCTATTATCAAAGGCTACCATCGATAATGTCATTACCACCATCAAACACACAATATCTAAATATCTTCAAACAAGTGGAATGGACATTCTGTCTGCGCATCGTATCGTTGTGTCTACAGAGGAGCAGCTGAAAGGAATGGCAAGAGATTTTGAAAATGTCAAGGCAGCTGCACATTTGTTCAGTGGGCCAACAGGAAGTTGCAGGAACGGTATGAGGAAACAGAGCTGGAGTTAGAGACCACTCTGACAACGAAAAGGGCTCGAAAGGAGAAAACCATGCCTGGAGAGATGGCACAAGATGAGACTTTTACTGGGGCAGAGAGTACATATAGGATTGATGTCCATAACCAAATTATGGATACAGTTATAGATAGCATCCATCTGCGATATCTGAGTAATGGCACTTTGTATGCCGACATGGCTCTTCTGGACCCTAAAAACTTTAGTCAGCTAACATCCAGTGCCAGTGGGCTTCCACAGACAGCCCTTCAAGAACTAAGCAAATGTTTGATCAAATTTGATAGCAGAGCAACAGTGGCCAATTCACAGAGTGAGCTCATGAGTCTGGCAGAACAGTGGACTAGGTTAAAACAATCGGGATTTGAAGAATACACAACCAGGACTATGGAGGATCATGGACCTGAAGAAATGAAGACGAGGTTGAGATGGTGAACAAGAGCTGTTCATCTTGCAAGAACTGTCCAGTGTGTTGCTACCGTATTCTTAGTCAGTACAACCTATTGACCGACGCATACCACATCCTGGGCCTTGCTTACAAGTTCCTACTTACCCTGTCAGTAACCCAGGTAGCTAGCGAGCGGAGCTTCTCTACTCCGAAATTCATCAAGATTAGGCTCAGGAGCACTCTATTTCAACAGCACCTGGAGGCTTTTATGCTCATGGCTACTGAGTGAGATGTTTTAATGGCCCTGGACAGTGACCTGGTTATAGATGGCATTGCTGAGAGAAGTGAGCTGCAGCAGAAATTACTAATTTAAGGTAGGAAATATGTTTATTCTATGACTTGCCTACTCACCAGTCTTTTCACCAACAATGGCAGCAAGGTAAAATTACTTATTTTACCTTGCTGCCATTGTAAAATTATGTTCTCCTTCTAGCCAGCCTCCTCCTAAGAGCAACACGTTCCACTTGTTCTATTTTACATATATTTTACTAAAGTTATTGTTATAAATATTGTTCAGTAATCTTGTTTACATAATGTGTGGCGTGGGTTGTGTGGGTAGTGGTGTATTGCTGGGGGGTTTTGGTGGGCCGGTCTGAGTCAAAATGTCCATTTTCATTCCCAGTCTCTCCCTGCCTAGAGGTCCAGGGGGAAGGTCTTGGTGAGTTATTCCATAAAGGGAGCCTTATTCCTGGGCTTCAAAGCAAAGGTATGGGGGTGGTCCCTAGGGAAGTGAGGTAACCAGCCAAGCTCTCCACACCTGGGTAGGCTGTGTGGTACTGTCCATTAATATGGAGGTCTGATGGACCTCCACATCCTCCCCCCATCTCCTCCTCATCTTCCTCCTCTTCCTTCCCCATCCTGATGGAGATCAACTCTGATCTTTGGTTGACAGGACCGGTGCTCCTCAGACTGGACCCCAGGAGGAAGTGTGTTGCCTGGGAAGATGAGGGGGACAGAGAGGGGCTGATTGCCACCAGAGAATCAGAAGCCAGGCTGTCCTCCCTCAGCTCCTCCCACAAGTAACCTGAGAGAAGAGGGAACAGGGTTGTAAATCTTGTTGTAGATTGTATAAAAATTATTCCTGAATATGATTGATTTACTCTCTCTCCCTCTCTAGTGTTTGTTCTTCACTGGTTGCCCTTTTCTTGTGGCAACAGGTCACAAATCTTGCTGCTGTGATGGCATCCAATAGATATGGGAGTTAATCAAAATTGGGTTTGTTTTCAAATTCTTTGGAGGTCTGTGTAATCTGAGGGAAATATGTGTCTCTAATATGTTCATACATTTGGCAGGAGGTTACGGAGTGCAGCTCAGTTTCCACCTCATTTTGTGGGCATAGCCTGTATCCTCTTGAGAGCCAGGTCTGCCTACTGCAGCCTTTCTCAATAGCAAGGCTATGCTGACTGAGTCTGTACATAGTCAAAGCTTTCCTTTAATTTGGGTCAGTCACAGTGATCAGGTATTCTGCCACTGTGTACTCTCTGTTTAGGGACAAATAGCATTCTAGTTTGCTCAGACTATTTGTTACTTTTTTCCAATGTGTAATTATCTTTTAGTTTTCTCATGATTTGTTTGGGTCTAATTGTGTTGCTGTCCTGGGGCTCTGTGGGGTCTGTTTGTGTTTGTGAACAGAGCCCCAGGACCAGCTTGCTTAGGGGGCTCTTCTCCAGGTTCATCTCTCTGTAGGTGATGGCTTTGTTATGAAGGATTTGGGAATTGCTTCCTTTTAGGTGGTTGTAGAATTTAACAGGGGCAGTTTGATGCTGATAGACATCTCATTTCACCTCTTGTTGAAAGAAGCATTTATTTTGACATTCGGCAGCGCATTTTTCAAATTGAGGACGAGGAAGAGAGCATATTGATGTTGGTTGAGAGATACAGAAGAATAGGAATAAGAAGAACATACAGAAGAAGAGAGAATATTTCCACAGCTCCACCAGCTCTTTTCACGATTGGCGAAAGCATAATATTTGAAGTAAGTTTTAGCATCGGGTTTAGGTTTCCTGAACAACTTACGAAAGTTGAGTCGCTGTGTAAGCTAACGTTAGACCTTTGGCACCATTAACAGACAGTAAATCAGATAAGAGAGATCGGTTCCCAATTTAGCCTAACATTATGTTTACATCTGCGCTAGTAATACACGCATATACAGTGCAGTGTCGTAAGTTACAGTATACAAATGTTTCGCTAATGTGGGGTAACTAGTAGGCTACAGCTGTCAGTGTTCAGCAAGTTAACATTCAGAAATGTGAAATCCATTAACTCATTTAGATTTTCGTACATTAACTAAATTGTTATTATCAATCTGTTAACGTTACTCAAAAGAATACCACAATTTGCAGACAGCCTGTAAAATTTGCAGATAAGGTGTAAGAAATTATAGCTAGCTCAGTTACTTACTGCAGAGTAGGCCTAGCCATGATCTAACTAGTAACTTAGGCTTGTAGTTGATTTTAAGGTACAGTTACGATAATGGGGATTTGTAATTAAGATTGGACTAAAATGTGGGTAATTGGATGCTTAGATGTAACCATAGACTGTCTTATTTGTGCATAGGGTCAATTAAACATGAAAATAAAGGGAGAGATATCAGACTTATTTTTAAAGAAGCACAAACAGGCAGATCAGGTGCAAACAAACCACAGCCCTTGCATCACCACCGGACCCCAGAGCAGCTCCCTAGGCTAGTCAGTCAGTGTGGTCAGACTTCACAAGGACCCAGTCTACCACCACCAGGTCAGAGCATCTACCAGACAGTCAGCCACAAGGACCCAGTGTACCACCACCAGGTCAGAGCATCTACCAGACAGTCAGTCACAAGGACCCAGTCTACCACCACCAGGTCAGAGCATCTACCAGACAGTCAGCCACAAGGACCCAGTCTACCACCACCAGGTCAGAGCATCTACCAGACAGTCAGTCACAAGGACCCAGTCTACCACCACCAGGTCAGAGCATCTACCAGACAGTCAGCCACAAGGACCCAGTCTACCACCACCAGGTCAGAGCATCTACCAGACAGTCAGCCACAAGGACCCAGTCTACCACCACCATTTCAGTCACATGCCCAGTTCAGAATTTAAGTTTACCACCAGGTAATAAATGATTTTGCCTCACTTTAAAATGGTGCATGTTGATTCATGTGTGTTCTTGTTTGATGGCTGTGGCATTTTTTATTGTGATTATACACTAATGGTTCTTGTGTTATTTAATGTAGACCTCTGGCTCTGAGCAAGACAGTGAGCCAGAGCTGCCAGGAGATGTCATCGAGCCCCTCCCAACTGCATCAAGCACCAGATATGCTGTTCCAAAAGGACCCAATGGTAGTTCAGGCCTATACTTTAAGCTACACATTTTAGTTAGCAGCTGTTAGTATGTAGTCTCACAACAAGGGTAATGTTTTGACAATCTTAGAAGAAATAGTAAAGCTTGACCCTCTCATAGAGAAAAGGATGAATGCATGGTCTTGATTGGGCCAATTCCAAAACTTTTCTTTGCTATTAGTTAACATAATATATATGAGCATAAATATGATACTGTAAGTTTGTAATATTAATGGGCACCCCAAAAAAAAAAATTTCAAGTCCGTTTCTGCTTGATACCTGGTATGTAAAAATTGCAGGGTGTTTTTTGGTAAATTTTTGGTAAATAAACTATACAATTTATGTAACACACAAATGCTATCTTATCTCCTTGGTGCTTGAGATTTATTTTCTGAAAATATTTTGGATGTTTTAATGGCCCTGGACATTATCGAATTCTAGTGAAGTAACCCTTTTGGACCACACTATCTGCCACATTGAAGAACTCCGGGTTAAGTGAATTATCAGCCTAATTCTGCTCTGCATGCATTATTTGGTGTTTTACGTTGTACACAGAGGATATTCTTTTACAGAATTGTCCCATTTTCTGAACTCTTGGTTGGTGTGCGGACCCCACAACCATAAAGGACAATGGTCTCTCTCTCTCTCTCTCTCTCTCTCTCACCGTGGAGCTGCAGGTCAGTCAAGCTGGGGTTGAGCGTGTCGATATCGTTACTAGCATCTCCATCTAGCTGTAGCTCCGGCATGCTCCTGGGCCCAACGTCATACTCTGCCTGTATGGTGCTGCTACAGGTGGGGGGTGTCTGACCCGCCGGAGGGGAACCCAAGGTACCCACATTGGGAGGGATACCTGATGGAGGCTGCTGTCCGCAGGAGGAGTAGAAGGAGAAGGGATGGGGGGTGGTGGGGGGCAGGTAGCGGGGGTGCTGGTTGACTGTCAGAGAGGGAGGGGGGACGTGGGGGTAGAGGGTAGGTCGGAGAGGGCGACAGGGCTCTCGATGCTGGGATGGAGTGAAGGAGGAAGTGGTTGGGTTGTAGTTTGTGGTGGATCTTGCCAGTGGGGTCTGGTTGTGGTAAGAAGGTAAAGATGTCAGATTCTCTGGTCTTTCCCCCAACAGGCGATCCAGGTCCTCTGACAAAACAACGAGAGAGCGAGAGAGAGAGCGAGACAGAGAGCGAGAGAAATTGAGATGACCTTACACTTATCTCTGTAACAGCCCCAAAAAAGGCTGAGTGGATAGAATCACCAGAACGCTAGTGTTGCTCAGTCTCCAAGGTAACATGCCCTGTCTGTAACAGCACAAGCTGTACTTGAATCTTTGTGGATAACATAGAACCATCAAATTGTCAAGCTTACCCTCCATATAAAACACTGGCATCTGAACTTTGAGGATGCGCAAATAAAACCTAGCCCAGATCTAAGGGGAGTCCTTGTTGGCCATGCTCTTGCGGACAGTGAGGGGGTCTTTGTGATGTATAGACCACCTACCTGGCCTGGCCATGCTCTTGCGGACAGTGAGAGGGTCTTTGCGGCGCCACTTGTGTAGCTCCTCCTGCATCTTCTCTATCTTGGCTGGGTTGAGGGCCCACAGGCAGCCCTTACGGGAAGAGTTGGCAATCTTATTCTCCACCTTCTCAAAGCACTTATTCAGAGACAGGTTGTGGCGGACCGAGTTCTTCCATCCATCTGGAGCCGTCTGAGAGACAGAAAGGAGAATTTTGTTCAATTTTGATATACTACTGTACAGTTTGTAGCTATGAAAATAATCAAGTTATTGCTTTGAAGTATATTTAACATATTTATGGATACATTTGCGATTGATGTATACATTTTTGGACTTTTCAATTAATGATACTTACACATTCATCTTTGAAGAATATAACTTAGAGCTTGGTTAGTTCAGAACCCAAAATATATGCTTCTTTTTCTCCACTGTTTGTAAACATTCAATGTAAATAAACAATGTAATTAAAAATATAATTTTGATGTCATGTATGGTCAGTCTTTGCATCTATAGCTCTGTCCAGCCCCATCCCTCAGCTTTTTACCGAAACAGGGGTAAAAAGTAATTCAAAATCAAGTCAAAGTCAAGAGGAACCAAAGCAGGGGTAGTGCCACGTTGCACACACACACACACACACACACACACAAGCACGCACACACACACACACACACACACACACACAAACACCCCCCCAGAGGCAGTCTCTTAGTCATAGGTCCTACTGTATGTTTGGCTGGAGAGGAGCCAAAGCTGTTGTAGTGCCACGTTGCACCTTTCTCCTCTTCCTACGCCAGACAGTAAGCCAGCCAGCAAGCCAGCCAGCTAACAAACAGTCAACCATTTCATGGGTCTATAAGCACCGTGATTGATGGGAAGACACTAATCAAGCCCTAACGGGTATCAGCCAACAGCTAGCCTCGTTAAACACTGGCTTTGTCCCAAATAGCACCCTGTTCCCTAGTGCACTACTTTTGACTAGGTCCCATAGGCTACACCTGTATTCTCTATGGAATAGGTAGGGGTTGATGATGCCTAACAAACGGCTGGGGACAAGGCTAGCCTACGGCAAAGGCTGCTTCACCGTTGGATCTATATACACTATTACAGTATCATTCATCATTCATCTATGGAGGCTCTAAAGAAAATGTACAGTATGGTTTCTCTCTCTCTCCCCTGATATTTCTCTCTGTCGCTCTCTCCCTCTCCATGTCTTTCTATAAAGGTCTTATCGCCAGATATGAGAGGATTGAAGATCAGCAGGCATCGATCTCTCAGTGACTGAGACTTTCAAACCACATGTAAATACATTTAATTACGAGGTATTTACTTTACAAGTGTTGTTATGCCCAATGCATGTCACTCGTGTGTCCTTGTATTCATTAGTTTTGGAAAGTTAGGTGATGCAAAGTTCATACAAGGATTTATAGCAATGGTTATGACAACTCTGCCTGTGACATTGCACAGATAAAATACATAGGATGAGATTAATGAAAGAGTTATGAAGACACAGAGATGACTGTTCGGTCAGTGAGAAGCCTCCTGCTGTACCTTGAAGTAGGGGAAGTGTTCAGTCATGAACCTGTAGATCTCACTAACCGGGAGACTCCCTGCCTTACTGTTCCTCAGAGCCATGAAGATCAGGATGCTTCGGAGAGAAGACCAAACATTGTAGTCAGTGTAGTCAATCAGTTATAGTCAATACTATATTATTATTGTATATCATTACATATATTATATTATTTAACATCACTGTGTTGTTTATTCATTACATATACAGTACGCTCTTAGATAAAAGGGTTCCAAAAGGGTTAATCGACTGTCCCCATAGGAGAACCCTTTTTGGTTCCAGGTAGAGCCCTTTTGGGTTCCATGTAGAACCGTCTGTAGAAAGGGTTCTTCCTGGAACCAAAGATAGCACCTTTTTTTCTAATGACAAGGATCTATAATGACATCCACCAAACACTAAAAGGAAAGAAGGACATTCAAGTTGTTATTCTCATACTAATTCAGTCTGAGGAAAAAGTCAGAAAATAAGTATGGTAGATAGAATTGACATTATCATAATTAAAAGCACAAATGGTCTTTGTAGTGGGTTTGAATAAGAGGCTGTGCTATGGATGCGGAACCAGTGTAGACCTAGAACATGGGATACCTCACACACACACCCCATACACCTGCAAACCAGAGGGATAAAGGTGATAAAAGACTCCACGAACAACGTATTATTTATTATGTAAAGTTGATACTTGATAGGAGTTTGGGTTAAATCATTATTGAAATATATACCATCTGGTCCTCAAGGAAATCATAGCTGAACACCGAATACTTGTGTTCCCTTTCAATCCAAACTGGTAAACTAGTTTTAGGGGTTATTAAAGAACTGACATGCTTACAGTTCAACATTATTTCAAACATGCAGAGAAAGACGAGAAATTAAGAGTGAGAAATAAGGTCTTGATTGAATAAGGTCTTTAACAAATTCCAGATACAGGTAAGAGATTGTGATTATGCACATGTTTGGAGTATCAAAGTAGGGTGTTTACCTGTATGAGTAGATGGGCTTGGGGAACAGGGACTGCATGCTACTGTCCTGATGTGTTGGAGTGGAGTGGCACTGGAGAGAGTACTGAGAACTTTTGGATTGTCCACTGGTAGAATACACACCTGGTGAGAACTGGAGAGAACACACACACACGTACACATCCGCGCATGCACGCATACACACACGTTGTTACAGCAGAACTGGTATTACTTTAGCAACAGCGTGTATACACAGTGAGGTTTTTCCAAACCATACAGTTTCCATACAAGTTCACGGTATGATGTAACCAAGCCCTATTGGCAAAGTGTTATTTTCCTTGGCAAGGTGTTTGACAAGTTATTTGGCAGAGTGGCACCAACACTTGGAAAGATATGCAATACCGTAGTTGGTTTCTATGTCAACACACCTATACAGTGCCAAAATTCCACCCAAACCAACAGAGGTTGCCAGTTTGTAGTCCTAAAAAACAGACATTTGTTTTGTTCTTTGAGAGAATATTAGTCAGTTAACATGACATTTATGAATTATGAAGCCTTTAAGTGCTTCGTGAGCATGTTTTGATTAGATAAATGCTTCAGAATTAAAACAGGTTTACATTAGCGGGTGAAGATTATCTGATAGAACAGTGGTCAACATTTTCTGAAAATGCAAACCGAGATCTACCGCTCAGATTTTTTTAAACATGATTTAAAAAACGTACGCCTATGCAAAAAACAGTACTGTAGCAATGATGTTTGTGAAGTAATCTATAGACCCAATACATTATCGCCTCATATCGGCTTTGCTTGAATTGCCCTGCCAATGCATTGTTGTTTGGGGCATAAAAAAGGCACAGCTAAGTGAGCATACCTTTAAATCATTTGCTATTCATGTTTATTTTACTGGGCTGATGGTGCCTGCATCTGATGGTCAGTCTCAGCGGAGGGAGAGAGCAGAAGACTGAGGTTCCGCCTCTCAACATCCCTCCGCTCTCCCTTTCCTCCACTGTCACTGACCAAAAAGGGACACCGTCTTCCAGCTGATGGCAAAACTCGAGTCGCACCACATTATTTCTGCCTTATGCAGAAATTCATGTTGTTAATCCTATGAACATAGAAAGTGAAATATTCCTTGATATTAAAAAAGACCCAAGCTGCTGCTAATAATAACAACAACACAAGCCAATCGATACACTGTCCTGCTAATTAATTACGGCTGCAGTGCTTCTTGTAGCGCTAAAAGTGTTGAATTGTATTTATTTATTTCACCTTTATTTAACCAGGTAGGCCAGTTGAGAACAAGTTCTCATTTACAACTGTGACCTGGCCAAGATAAAGCAAAGCAGTGTGACAAAAACAACAACAACACAGAGTTACACATGGGAATAAACAAATGTACAGTCAATAACACAGTAGGCAAATGTAGTGCAAAATGCAGTAAATAGACCATAGTGTCGAAATAAGTTACAAATTAGAATTAACACTGGAGTGATAGATGTGCAAATGACTATGTGCAAATAGAGATACTGGAGTGCAAAATGAGCGAAAATAATAAATATGGGGATGAGGTAGTAGGGTGGGCTATTTACAGATGGGCTATATACTGGTGCAGTGATCGATAAGCTGAACTGACAGCTGATGCTTAAAGTTAGTGAGGAAGATGGGAACCTCTAGCTTCAAGGATTTCTGCAATTCGTTCCAGTCATTGGCAGCAGAGAACTGGAAGGAATGGCGCCCAATACAAAGTGTTGACAGTGCTGAGTAAGAATTTAAACATGAACTCACTCATACAAACAGCAGCACTTTGCTGTATTCGTTGACAGTCTCTTTCTAGTCATGGTTTTAAATCTCACAGTATCAATTTTGCTGTAGCTTTCTTTTATGCCTGCAACATTACTGCAGACACGGTAATCTGAGCCATCTGATTGGCCAGCGGTGGTCTACAGTGCACTTGATTTTCTCTCGGGGCCCGCCGGGAAGGCAGAATTTGTACCTTCAGACACATGTGAAATGGTTGAAAATGGCCAAAAGCCAGAGACAAATAAAATAAATAGGAACACAAGGCTTTTTACAGAAATGTTTGGCGATCGACTAGGAATGCCTTGGAGATCGACAAGTCAATTGTGATCGCCCGGTTGGTGACCACTGTCGTAGAACCAGCGATTATCCAAAAACCCTACGAAACCCCCATTAATTTGGTCAACGTGTCATGGCAAAGTTAGCCTCTGTCCGTAAGTGCCTACAAAAAGACACCATTACAATTGCGTTCTACAGCTTACCAAAACCACCCTATTGAGATAAGCTTCTCCAAGAACTTCCCCCTTAAGTTAACCCCTCCCCTGTACTTTGGTCCTGCCCACTCACCTGCTGCAGTGGGTTTAGGGGGCTGTAGGAGGTGTGGCCTTGGGACAGGAAGCAGGAAGGTTCCACTGGTTCAGCCAGTGGTTCTGGGTAAGAGCGCTGGGAGCCCTGCTGTTTTGAATGAAGGGAATGAATAAACATAAATGCATTATACAAGTAATGAAAAATGAGTAATGAGCACTAGTATCATTGTGATGTGTGTGGGGGGTGGGGGGGTGGATAGGAGCTGTAGGTGTGTATGAGATCTGTCTATGGGGAACTGCTTATGTGTGGTACTCTCCCCGATGGCACCTGGGTATGGTACTACAGTTCAGCTGTTGGCATGTACTATGAATGAATAGCCATTTAGAGTATGAGTATCACTGTATCAAACCATCAGTCTGGAAGCCTGGAAACTCCCGTTGTATGGATCCCAGCATGTCTGTTCCTCACTGGTAGATGTGTGTGTGGCAGTGAAGCTATCTGGAACCTCCACCTCTCTGAGACAGACGAAGGGACGAGACCCAGGGGGACCAGGGACCAGGCAATCAGTGGCAACCCCACCCTCGCTGAACTGACGACGGTAGGGGTGGAAGTGGTCAGCCGACCCTGACCCTAAGTTTGACCTTTGACTCTGTGTTACCATGGCTCCATCAACGCTGTGCCTCCTGCAGGTCTCTGTAGCAGCATTTCTCTGTCTGTAGGTGGCGCTTTCTCTCTCGCACTGGGCAGTGGTAAGTGACACAGAACTGCTCTCCTCACACTGAGGGGAGATTATTATAACATTTGATAGCTGGTTATTCAGCAACATCCAGAATCTCCTGGCTAGCATCTGCAATCATGAAACAATGCAAGTGAAAATAGCCAAGAATCACCTTCATTTTATCTTCTGGCATTGTCTGTGTCCCAAATGGTAAATCGCAAACATTATTTCTGTTTAAAAACATCATGCCTATTTCGGAGGGTATATAGATCTCCAGATAGATAGAGATGTCCAGTATTTACTGGCACATTACTACCCCAGGGGTGGGTAATCCATTAGCCCAAAATAAGAGAAACGTGATTAATGTCAGGATAAAACTTAACACATTTCCTCCAGGGCATCTTGTCCTTGAAAAGGTCCTGTGTGTGTGATAGGTAGATTGTTTATAAGTGAATCTAAAAGGATGTAAACAATCTCTCTGTTGCAAACAGACCTGGGTTCAAATAGTATTCATTTTCTTTCAAATACTTTATCTGGCACAATGGAACCAATGAAAATGACCAATGAAAAGCAACCAATGGAACCCCCCCAAAATGTTAAATTTTTCTAAACCTGTCCGTCTACCACTCCAGGCAGGCTGAAGCAAACGCTCAAAGTATTTGAAAGATAACAAATACTTCTTGAACCAAGGTCTGGTTAATCAAACAGGCTATGGGCGTATGCACTAAGATCACAGTGTGTATTCTGGAATGACCTCTGGAGGAACAGTAGGTAATGCAGTTGCAGGAAAGGAGATGAGATGGGTAAAGCATGCATGGCTTTGGGCTGAATCAAAATGGAGGGAGTGTTTCCATCTGGAGTCTTTCTGGGTGAAACTGTGTGAAACTGTAAAATAAACCGTTTGCAGTGGATTCTGGTACCTGTGATTGTGCCATCTGCTGGAGGGAGGACCCTGGTGGCTCACAGGTGCGTAGGGAGGAGGCATGAGGGGCTGGTGTTGTTGTCAGGGACCTGTTGGCACTGGGAGTAAACAGGGAGCTGGGAGAGTCTGTAGACATGATGGTGTGCCTAGAAGGAAATCTGCACCTGGGAAGAACAGAAACATGCGAGTGGGTGTTAAGAAGTGCAGCTTGGAGGGTCATGGTTTAGAGGGCGCATGACTCGACCTTGTTGCAGCGATGAGACAAGATCGTAATTGGATCGCAATTGGATATCACGAAATTAGGGAGAAAAAGGGCGTGGTATACACTGAGTGTACTAGTATTGTGTTGCACCCCCTTTTGCCCTCAGAACAGCCTCAGGCATGGACTCTACAAGGTGTCGAAAGCACTCCACAGGGATGCTGGTCCATGTTAACTCCAATGCTTCCCACAGTTGTGTCAAGTTGGCTGGATGTCCTTTTGGGTGGTGGACATTCTTGATACACACAGGAAACTGTTGAGCATGAAAAACCCAGCAGCGTTACAGTTCTTGACACACTCAAACTGGTGCGCCTGGCACCTACTACCATACCCTGTTCAAAGGCACTTAAATATTTTGTTTTGCCCATTCACCCTCTGAATGGCACACACCAGGTCTCAATTGTCTCAAGGCTTAAAAATCCTTCTTTAACCTGTCTCCTCCCCTTCATCTACACTGATTGAAATCAATAAGAGATCATAGCTTTCACCTGGATTCACCTGGTCAGTCTATGTTTTGTACACTCAGTGTAGTTCAACAAGTGTGTAATGAGTCACAATTCCATTTCTTGTGTTTTTTGTCTATGTGATTTGGAATTGTAAATGTGTCATGAATAGCGTTCACAGGTCCATGACATGTACTGTATGCACAGTGGCTTGTATGATTAATATTTGTGTGGTTGATGCTTGCCAGTGCCATCCATGAGTTACATTATTTCCTTATTGTATCCTTCCTAGTCTGGGTCATTCATAGTATGAATGTACCTTTCAGGTAGGCTACAGCATTTAACCTCAGTGTAACATCTCAGTGGTCTTCTGGGCATCTCTGAGTCATCATTGTTTACAGACTAGGGGCGATACAGTATGTGATCTTTTAGTGTACAGGTATGGGTACTGTAGGTTCGATGGAATAGTATCCCAGAAACAGATTTAGCCTAATCTTGAACTAAGAAGCACTTTAAATGGGATACTGCGAGATTCTGGCAACTAAGCCGTTTTTCTACTTAGCTAGTTAGCATTGGCTAACGACACTACCTCTCACTTCATTCATACTGCACACAGAGACATACAAATGGTAATTGCCAGAGTGTCTGAATCTCACAGTATCCTTTAAAACTGTGTCCAGGAAACTGACCCCATGTTCACCAAACAGTTCCTCAGTAATTTGCAATGGTGAGGGTTAATGTAAGTTGCCTCTATGGAAGGGGGCAAGGTGCTTTTCCATCTTCACCAGTTTACTGTTATCAGATCCCAGCAGAGGTGTGAGACACGTGGCAGAGGTTCCAGGAAGGGTAGCCTTATACACAAGGGGACACAAACGCACGCACAGACGCATGAACACACACACACACACACATGCACACTCCTCAAAGCTCATTAAAATGGGCAACAAACCGTGAAGATTAGATCACTCAAAACCAGCTATTGCTGAGGTGGGCTGAAGGGTGAAATCAAGACCCTTGTCTGTGTGTGTGTGTGTGTGTGTGTGTGTGTGTGTGTGTGTGTGTGTGTGTGTGTGTGTGTGTGTGTGTGTGTGTGTGTGTGTGTGTGTGTGTGTGTGTGTGTGTGTGTGTGTGTGTGTGTGTGTGTGTGTGTGTGTGTGTGTGTGTGTGTGTCAAAAAGGTAAAATAGGGTGTGCTTTTATTTATTCTGTTTACCTGCATGTGGGGAACCTGTATGTGTGAAAAAAATTTTTGCATATCCTAACTTCCCCTGAGACACCCTTGGAGAGTGGGGTCACTGCCAGGGATCAGCCATTCTTGACGGCGACCTGTTTTAGAGAGACGTAGAGAGAGAGAGAGAGAGAGAGAGAGAGAGAGAGAGAGAGAGAGAGAGAGAGAGAGATTCCATACTCCATACAGGAGTAAAAAGGTAGTGAAATGTCAGAGACAGCCTTTGTTCTGTTGCAGCAACAGCTCCTTTGACCTGCTTGACACAAACCTCTGATTGGCCGTTTGGAGTTGCACTGACGAGGAAGAATGGCTGATCAAGAGATAAAAACACTGTGCTGTCATTTCTTTGGCCATAGATGGTTAACTGGATTCAAGGTGGAGGCGGGATCTGTGGGAGTTTGAGGACTATAGTGTGACATCCCTGTTTGTATGTGCACTGTGACCTCTGACAAAAGAGCTGGACCTTCATGGCATAGGTGTAGTGTACTTGCCATGTAACAGCAGGGTCATTTGTTAGACTCTGGGAACTAACCAATATACTGCAATAAATCTCCAGAATTAACCTTGATGTCAAAATTATTATACTGTGTACTGATAATGCTCCCCAAAACCAGAAGCTAATACTGACAAATGTATGTGCCATTCAGATAAACAAAAGTTGCCATTGTCTGTCAATTGACATGTGGGAAACCAGTCTGCCAACTCTGCCACGCTATCATAATCCTACAAAAAATATATCCTTTAAAAATCAGATATCAAAATATCCACAGTTTGTCCTGGGGATATTCCCACAATTTACGAGCCAAAATGAATGAATGAATGGTTCCCATCTGATTTAAAGACAAAATTATATATGTGAATAATTTGATACACCAATGTTTGGTGGTGTTGGTTTTCCTCAGTGTCCAATTCCTCTTTAAAGCTCTTCTAAAGCTGAATGGTGTGCTGGTTTCTGACAGACCTGGGTTCAGATAGTATTTGACATAATTCCGAATACTTTATCTGTGATTAAGCATGCCTGGTTTAATGGACCAATAGAATAGTCCCAAAACTGTAAAAACCCACCCACCTGGCACTCCAGGCAAGCTAGAGCAAACGCTCAAAATATTTGAATGATTTCAAATAGTATTTGAACCCAGGTGTTCTTGTTTCTGAGCATGTTTCAGCTGTCCCAGTCCTGAGGTGTTGCCATAACTAACCCTCACCTTTACACCATTTGATTGGCAGTTCTAATGGACCAAGAACGTCTACCTTTTCACTTTCATCCATCATGTAATTAGGAAGAACCTCTTTTCATCTCCTTCTTTTCATTTCCTCTGCTCTGTCGGTTCCTGTGTTGTGTTGTTATAACTACATCCCAGAGTGCCAGCAGTGAGATGAGGGACTCAAACACTGGGGACTTAAACCCTTAAGTCTTAACAGTTTTGTGACCTGTTGACATTCCAAGTCATCCATCACAGACATTATAAACTTCTGTGAATTATCTCTATACTCCTATATGTCATGTCACAGACAGTAAGACAGGGTTCGGCAACTTCTGACTCAGCGCTAACACAACTGTTTCAACTAATACAAGTTTAAATTGAAGGCCATGATTAGTTGATGTGTTGAATCAGGTGTGTTAGAGCTGGGCTGGAACAAAAGCCTGCAAATACTGTGGCTACTGTTTCCTGCCCCTTAACTATATGCTTTTCTTGAGGAATTTATATATACATTACATACAGTATATATGAAGGGTGCTCCTCCAACCTGTTTACCATAAATTAGTCATTTTGGGGATGTTTTTCCTGTGTAAACCCTATCACTGTATTAGTGTCATTATTGAAACATACCATTGGGTAGGACCATGGAACCGCACAAATCACAGCACTCCTGTTAGGTCTTTGTTTAACTACTGTGGAGTCAAAAAAACACTGGCAGTGTTCCAAAATGCATACATGTGTTTTATCTAGAGCGTATAGCGATTTCGGAAGTCAACTGTCATTTTTCAAGTGCGATTCCAAACATAAGAAGGTGAAAAGACAGGTATGTACTAAGTTTACCGGAAGTTCTATAAGCATACTTGGGAGGTCTGGAAAACAATGGACACAGAGCATACTTTTTCGTTCCCTTCGCCGGGGAGGCTATCCCATAACACCTTGCGAATTCCCAAAACTGAATTAATGGCAGACTGAAGTCCCCGCTTGGGAGAAAATTTTCCAGTTCAATCTAGGCTTGCTAGCCAGACAAGTTATTTGTGCATTCTTACATGATCAGTCAACACATACATGTAGTGTCTGTTTACCTAATGTTAGCTAGCTAGCTTCCCTCTTGTCACTTTCCCCTCCCCTCGTGTTTCACCATTGCATATAAAGAAAATATTTTAAATAATGAAATGATCACGTAAAATACGTGAATACGTAATGAATATGTAAAACTGTTTACAAAACAATTGCACATTAACAAAGGTAGTTGTGGTCCTCAGCAACTTGAACCAGCACTGACATTTGAGCAGTGAGGTTAATTTCTCCTCTGTTTCTGCTTTGTTCTCCTCTCCTCAGGTTGAAGCACATCCTACCCCATCACCCAGACAGATGTAAAGAACTTGGGAACCTCCTGTCCACCAGGAAAATCAACCAATACCAGGAATTGCTGGAACAAAAATCTGTAAACTCCTGTCCTGTGTATAAAAAATCTGTGGCTGTCATGACAACATTTTGAATGTTAATCTCCTTGATGTCCCTCACTTGAGGATGCTGAAAGGTTCTATTCTATAGAGCTACTTTCTGTTTGTATTCTTACCTTTTATTATTTATTATTGTCACAGCTAAAAAAGCAGCCATAACATTACTGGCCAATTACAATTTCAGGCTCAAGATTAATGTTATGTAAGTGTTTCAAAATAAGAAGTCTGTTTATTCTCTGTAAACTACAGAAACCTTAAGTTCCCAGGCACCATGTCATTATGTTATCATGGAACTTGTCATTAATCTGTCGTAACTATGTCATTTGAACCTTTCCCCCTTGGAGATTTATTGACAGCTGTCATGCTAACGATTCTAAACTCTCTGGACTTCTCTAGATTATCTGATTGTCTCTGCACCTCCCCCTGACCTAGATTACCTTGACTCTAACTTTGTTATTGTCACGGTTGCGATGAGACAGGACCCGAGGCGCAGAGCTGTGGTGCAAAGACATTCCTTTTATTTAGGCAAAAAAACTAAAAATAACAAAAGGAGAGAACGGACCAAGAACAGGTGTGCACCAAAGGAACACGCACCGGAGGTCTGGTGCTTGGAGCCGGCACTGGGGGCCCCAGCGCTGCTTCCCAGCCCGGTGCCTCCAATGCCGGCTCCAAGCACCAGACCTCCGGTGCGCCTCCCCAGCCCGGTACGACCTGTGAGGGCTTCCCGCACCCGACCGCCTCGGGTCCTGTCTAATCGCAACCGTGACAGTTGTGCTATATAACCCTTGCCTCTGTCACAGGCTTTCACCTCACCATCGGTAGCAGAGCCTAGGAGTGGAGGCTAATATATCCCTAACCCTGACATGATAGATATATTTGCTTACAAGAGCTTATCCTTTAGCATGTGGCTCTATAACACCTGATCCATGTATTTGAGAGTCACAGATGCTCGGATTGACAGTAATGACTTAAATCTGTTAAATATTTTATCATGAGTTAGTTGTAGAAAGAATTTGTAGCTAAGTTGATCATACAGTAGGGATAGTTAGTCAGTCCATTGTGGCTGACACAGGGCCAGTAGGCCACTAGAACATGTTTAATGTCATTAGTCAGTGTCCTTTCAACCGCTAAACATCAGAGGTGCAAGTAAGAAAAGACTCATCTTTGTTCAACGACATAGCTTTTCTTTTGACACTAGTGTCACCCCAGCAAACACACCACCACCACACAAGGTCCCCTCCTTTAGGGCCTTAGTTTTCAGTGTCTTTTCACAGGCATGTTACATTTAATAAAGAAACAATAGCTGGTTAGAAGCACAGACAGGTGTAATGCCTGTGTAATGTAATGTTCGGCATACTTGCTCAAAGGTTTCCAACCTTTTCACATTCTTGACCATGTAGAGATGCTCAACTCACCCTCCTTGACTCAACAACAATCTTGTTCTGCCTTTTGTACAGTAGGCCACAGTATCTTCTTTGAATCTCGTAGTGCCAATCAATTATTCCAGACCAGTCTGATGAAGAAAAAGAGGAAGAAAAAGAAAAAGAAGAAGAAGAAGAAGAATTGATCAGATTCACGTAATCCACATGGTTTAGCCTATATACCTGGAACACATTCCAGCAGAGCAATTTTTCTGTTGAAGAATATTGTTGAAGCGATATTGACTAAGAAGAGTGGGGTAGTAGGAATCAAAGCTAAAGGACTGGTTCATCTCATGCTAATGCTCTCTCTTTTTCTCTCTTTCTCTATCTGTCTGGCCCTCAGCCAACCCACGGCAGCCCAGCAGAGAACTATGAGATACATAGAAGGAAACCTGTCACAACAGGTTCCCAAGGCCTAGCTACTGTACCTCTGAAGTCACCACTTCTCTCTCTCTCTCTCTCTCTCTCTCTCTCTCTCTCTCTCTCTTGCTTCTTGCTCTCCTTCCCTCTTTCTTTACCTGACTCGAAGAAGGTGACTTGTGTGAATGGGACATCAGATACACCTTAATCACATCCCCTATCCACTGACAGAGAGTGGGTACTTTGCCCTGGTTTCAGAGCTCGCCCACGGCAAGATGACCTGTAGGATCAGATCTGGTTCTCTCTGTGTAATTGCACCAATCATAAGAGCCTGTATAGCACATTAGTTAGATTAGCTAGTTTGGTCTATTGCCACTAATTGCTGTTCTTTGATTGCATCAGGGCTCTCATTTGCTACGGCGATATATTATTATTTGATATCCTTTTTTTGCAGATTTAACATTTTTGCCATTTTGCCGCATCTGCATCAAAAAATCATCACCTGCATAAAAGAGCATTAGTTAACTAATGAAACCCCTGGATTAGACGTACCCAGGTGTGTCCAGGTGTGTCGCGGATGCGGTGCCAGACAGTCCGGTGCTAAGCAGACGGCACAGGCTCAGAGAAGAAGTGCCAGGTGTGTCATACTCTGTGAGACCGGTAACATGCCAAGGTGGCTGTTGGTTTAGATAGACTGAGTGGCGCTGGGTAGAAGAGAGGTGTTGACCCTTTGATCCTCTCACTGACAGAAGACCTCTCAGTGAGAAAGGAAATGATGGACTGAACTGCTCATAGACCTCTTCCAAACGTTTATACTGACAGATGGACCAAGACCAACACCTGAGCCTAGAGAGGGAGAGAGGGGGAGGAGGGGGGAGGGAGCTGGAGAGAGATGGGGAGAGGGAGAGAGAGAGAAAGCAAGAGAGAGGAGTGGAAGAAGTGTCAATACAGGTAAATTCCTATCCTACCCTCCAAGTGAACTAGGAAAGTAGCATCCTCCCCCTCTCTCGCTCGCTCGCTCTCTCTCTCTCTCTCTCTCTCTCTCTCTCTCTCTCTCTCTCTCTCTCTCTCTCTCTCTCTCTCCCTCTATCTCTCTCTCTCTCTCTCTCTCTCTCTCAGCTACCTTATTATTCAAACCATGTCCTCATCAGGATGGCAAGGCTGAGGTGAATGATAGATAGACAGAGGGATAAGTTACTGATGAATAAACTCTTAGGTTACAGTGGGAGGTCTCAGCCAACCTTTCAACACAGTCAAGTAGCCGCAGGGGGCGCCTCCTGACAGAAACAGTGGTTTCGGAAGAGGTGTAATGTGGGAAAATGTTCTAAAGGGCACTTTATTGAAATGACACCAAACCCCACTACCGTCTGAGTAAAAAAATAGCACTGAGGTGTTCTTGTTTGCTGTTGTTTTACTAGAATGGTCTCTTTTCGGGAACTGGAAGGGCGATGGAGTGTATCAGTCTTCAATCATTCTCCGTTGAAAGACACCTTGGCATATGCTCCAGACAGGCTCATCAAAAAAAAATCATGCAAACCTCTGAAATGATTCATGTGTAACAAAGTGTGCCCATATACCTATGTGTAACTGCTATGTTGTTACATGGTAATAGAGTGTAGTGAGTGCTAGAGAGAAACATACATTTTTGTGAGGTGAATTATACCCTGTGCCTTGTTACAATTGTATCAATCGGGTCCTAGACAACTAAGATACTTAGATCAGGATCAACCCTGGGATTCCACTTGTGTTACATACCTACAGTATGTTACATGAGTATAGGGGTTACTTAGGGTAAAGTGTTGCCAGTTAACTCTGAAATTATGTGTGTTTACATTTACCTGCCTGTGTAATTTCCATGTCATCACTACAATACATAGTCTGTTTTAATCCCACACATTAATGTCGGTCCCAATGAATAAATCAAGCTACAACAACAAACACCACTTGAACATCATAAGAGAAAGGAAAACATAAGACGGTTGTCCCCACAGGAGATAAATGACAACAGACTGACTTAGTTGACCTGAACCTCAGTTGTGTTGCTTGGCTGCTGCCTCTGATTGGTTGGAATGACTCATCAGAATGACTCATCATGCATCTGGAACGCTTATACAGTATGTAATCAGTTCAGCAAATCAGAACAGACCACTTTGGCTGAGGCTCTGCATAGATTATCATTATTATTCATAATTATCTATTAAGATCACTTTAGCACTTAATTGGTCAATTGCACATAAGGTCCAACCAAAATTTGACTTCCGCTCTTAACCCAACCCCTCCGAAAGACACACATAAAATATCTATCTCTCTTTGGTGAATGAGAACTTTCAATCAATCACAGACTCTGTTGCTGTGATTTTTTATTGTGGTTATTTGGCTCAGGTGCTGACATAATAATACAGAGCTGCCAATCAGAGCTCTGCTCTCACTAGGCTGGTAGCCTAGGTAAGAGATGCTAGGTGAAGATGCCACACACAGCCAGGTCAGGCCAGGCAGGGTAGCTTGACCACAGACAATCCTGATGCCAGAGAGCTGGAAGCTAACGTTGTGTAAACTGCCAATACTATTATAACAACGTGATGTTTATAATTCATGTTAAGCATAGTGTTTCTTATAGAACAAGACTGTAAGTACTGTATGTGGGTAGCCTGATGATGTGTGATGCCAACATGAGAGGCAGGTGAGAGAGGTAACATGTTGATGACCTGGTTTACTCAGAAAGAGAAGAAAATCATATTCCAGATTCCAGTTCTTGTGTCCTTAAATATGATGATTTATGACTTTTAAATCTCTGGAGAGAACATTCCCAGCCCCCAGGGCAACCTAAATAGATTTATAACTTAGTGATTCCACTCTTGGCACATGGTAAATGAATATAAATTATATATTTATTTACCCTCCCAGTGATTCAATGCTAAGATCCCAAATGGCACCCTATGTGCTTTTGACCTGGGCCCTATCAAAACTAGTGCAGAATGTAGGAAATGGGGTGCCATTTGGGACACATCCTATATGCTATTAAACGGCAGCTGTCTACCCAGCAGACATATTAGAACAATATTATGCAGGTTTCTTATTTTAGCTCTCTCTTTGAAAAGAAAAATGAAAAAAAAAAAAACACACCGTAAAAATATAACATGTACCTTATTTTACAGTTTTTCTCGATTGCTAACATACATTTCTTGAATGTGTACTACGTTTTCTCAAAACCCTAAACACACGTCTTGATACTCACACCATTTTGGCCAAACCCTTGACTTTTGACCCAAAAGTAAACATTGTAGTCCAAACCATATTATTTGTCATAGAAACCAAACTTTACATTCAAATTACACACAAAACCATCACATACAATCAACCTTCTGAATACCTTTTACACACTGCTCACACCTGTCCCAGATAGATGTGTACATACACTATCTCTCCCCTCTTCCCATCCCTTCGCTCTCTTCCTCCTCCTCTTTTTGTTCTCTCTTCCTCCTTCCTTCCTTCCTTCCTTCCTTCCTTCCTTCCTTCCTTCCTTCCTTCCTTCCTTCCTTCCTTCCTTCCTTCCTTCCTTCCTTCCTTCCTTCCTTCCTTCCTTCCTTGCCAGTGTCTCTAGATCAGGGAAGTATGGCGGTAACATTGGCCCAGTCAGGGAAGGTGTTGAGATTGAACATGGCTGCTCCCCAGGTGTTCAGGGCGATGTTGACGGTGATGATACCAACAATGTTCAGAATGAAGCCAGCCTTCGCCTGTTGTCAGTGCGGTGAAAAACAGGTAGAAGCTTGGGTCACAGACGGAATGTTTCACAACCATGTATTCTACTAACCTGGATCCAAAGTGAATTCCTCCGGTTTCAATGACTCAATCAATGAATAAAACCAGGTTTATTGGCCTACCTTTATTTAACCAGGTAGGCCAGTTGAGAACAAGTTCTCATTTTCAAATGCTCCGTTTCACTACTGGTTTCAATGACTCAATCAATGAATCAAAGTGAATTGCTCCATTTCACTACTGGTTTCAAATGACTCAATCAATGAATCACATTTACTGTATTTAAACAATAAAACCCTTTTTATATCAGCAATTGTCACCAAGTGTCTTAAGAGATGACCAGACTGAAACAGTGAAACAGAACAATTCAGTTTGGATCCAGGATAACATTTCACTCTCTACACAAAGTACTGTATGGAGAGGGGTCAGGGGTAAATGGTTGTACGTCTTACCATGTCCATGACTTTGAGGTTGCCATAGGAGAAGGCGATGGCATTAGGGGGCGTGGCCACCGGCAGCATGAAGGCCAGCGAGGCACAGATGGTGCAGGGCAGCATGACGTACAGTGGGTGGAGCTTAATGGCTACGGCCTGGGAACAGACAGACAAGTTCACACATGGGTCAAAGAGCTGAAATTAAAGTATAATGTATGCCTAAGTGTCAGACCTGGGTTAAATACACTTGCCATATACTTAGCTGTGCTTGATTTAGTTTTGTGGAACCAATGGAATAGTACCAAAAGGACAAACTCCAAACTAAACCTAGCAACACTTAAAATCATTGATCCAGGTTTGCTAAGTGGACATGTGTGTTACCATGTGTGTTGCCTGGGTGTGTATTTGTGAATTTGTAAGGGATTCTGTCTGCTCTTACCATGGAGGCCAGTATAGGCAGGAACAGTGTGATAGTAGCCACGTTACTGGAGCACTCAGTGAAAGTGGCGGTAAGTAGACACAGGAGGATGGAGATGGCAAAGGGAGGAATGGACTGCAGTGGGGCTAGACTTTCTCCTAGCCACTGAGACAGACCAGACGTCTGCACACAGAGAAAAACATATCCACAATTGTAATCATTTTTGCTTAAAAAGAGAAAACACAGACCGACCGATTCGGACAGACCAACTGACTGACCTCGCTGCCACGGGCCAGAGCGAAGCCTCCTCCCAGTAGCAGAAGGATGTTCCAGGGCATCTTCTCTTGGACCACGTCCCAGTTCAGCAGGGTGGGAGGGGCTTTCAGGGACTTTCCTATAGGGACAAGACACACACAGAAATATTACACAAGGTTCACCATCCCGGCCTTATAGCCTTGATTCTGGGCACTCCTGCAGGAACTTGGTAGTATGTTAACTCAAGACTACGGCCCCTAAGACCTGTGCATTTACATGTTAGTTAGGAAGGTACAGTGTTATTAAAGTGTACAGTATCTCTCTCCAAATCTATATGGGCAGAGATTATACTGTTACTATGTACAGGACTCTGTCCTAGATAGAACTTATGCCTACTTACAGTACTTTGCTACTCAGGGAGCAAAGGCCGTCGATAACTCCTAGATACTGACATGACCACAACAACACTCTTTGCCAGGAACGGAAAAACAGAAGTCAAAAAGCCATGACAAGGCACCTCAAAGTCTGCCTCGCAAACTCTGCTGCCTTGCACTCCAAACTTCCTTTTCGCTAAGTGCCTTTAATCATTGTGACACCCATGTATTTACCAAACACATTGAGCTGCCGCCGTTTCGAGGCAGGAGCTACTTTACTGGAGCACTGTTTTTTTATTGGAGCATGCCGTTTTGACGTTTTGACGTTTTGACTTATCAGGAGTAAGAACACTAAACTCAGCTTAGGTAACAGAGGGAGAAAAGTGAATATGTATTTACAGTATATGAATGAATGAATTACATTTTATTTTCAGGTCAAATCGCCAGTTGGCATTCCATCCCTTATGGGATTAACACAAAAACAAACATTAAAATAGTTTACTGTGATAATTCAGTGATAATTCTTCTTCCGGTGTTCTCTGCAGTGCGCATCGCATAATAAAACATTTTATATCCAAAAATCAATACATAATAAATAGTAAATAAGGTTATCCAAACAATAATTCAATCCCTTTATAAGTGTCCACCAGTCATTTATTGATTTGAAAGCTATTTGTAGGGCAGGGCTGACCTTGAGGCTGATGCTATCACACTGCAGCCCTCTGATGTGTCTCGGAGTATGTATGTGTGTGCGTGTGCGTCAATGTGCAAGCGTGTGCAAGCCCTGAGAAGTAAGGGTGTTATCTGGAAGATTACAAAGCACTGAGTCAGCAAGACTCTCTCCTGGCGGTGGAGAGAAAAGTTTTAAAGTTAATTCCCTGCAATTCTATACATTTTTCCATGACTTATTGCCATGTTAATATTCCCTTACCTGTAAATTTAACTGTATATTTTTAGTGTACAGTTAATTTAACCATGCAAAATATTCACTTACTTGTTCATTTAACCAGTCTGTTTATTAAGTAAACTATTATTACCCTCACTTATATCATACGCACTTTTAGCTACTGAAGTATTTCTCTGCCATCGACCTGTATAGTATAGTTAACCATGCTCCATCCACCAATGTATAGTGTACATATTCAGCCAGCCATTTTTTGCACTCCAGATTTTCTGAACACCCTTTCCCCTCGGGGATCAACAAAGTATCTATCTATCTATCTATCTATCTATCTATCTATCTATCTATCTATCTATCTATCTATCTATCTATCTATCTATCTATCTATCTATCTATCTATCTATCTATCTATCTATCTATCTATCTATCTATCTATCTATCTATCTATCTATCTATCTATCTATCTATCTATCTATCTATCTATCTATCTATCTATCTATCTATCTATCTATCTATCTATCTATCTATCTATCTATCTATCTATCTTAATATGATATCTGAGTGAGAGTGGCTAACTAAATCAATGAGGACCCCGTGGAGGTCAGGGCTCCTGGGCCTGTTCCCTGCGGTATTCGGCAATGACTACTACAAGTTTAGATAGACTCATTTACCAATCTAAAATGTGTAGCTGACATGGCTGACAATTGAGTGGCTGTCAGTGACTGCAGTCCCATGTGTCTCAGTTGGTAGGTCATGGCGCCAAAAGAAAAATCTATGCACAACCCACCATTAACTCATACTTTAAGAAAGGCTGCTCTATACAATAGCATCACAGAGAAACAGACAGACAGGCAGACAGGCAGACAGGCAGTCTCTCTCAATCACACACTAGTAAACACACCAATGCACTCACCACTCATAGAAATATTGACAAAAAACACACACATGCACAAACGTGCACACAAACACACACACATACCATCCTCAGAGTAGCCGCCACATCTGGGTAGTTGAGCTGGGATTACAAAGAACAGCGTTGACATCAGGATGGCCACTGTGCCATCAGTGACGTACCTGGGACACATACATCTACATATAAACACTGCCTCTTGGTCCCACTCAATGTGTCCCTATGTAATGATATGGTAGTTGCATAGGCATGTACAGTGTAATTACAGTTTATTTACACATTATGTGCATAGCTGAATTGTTCACTTGCAAGATAGTAAAAAAGCGGAAAAGAGAAAAGACTGGTATACATAGCGATAGAGACAACACACAGGGGTTACAACACAGAGCATACTGATATATATCACTCACGGTTTGTCCTTGTTGAAGAGCACAGTGGCCCAGCCGGGCATGAAGCCTGGTTCTCTGGTGAACCAGAGCAAGACCAGCAAGACAAACAACACCAGGACAGAGCCCTCTGCGAAGCACATACTGCCCAGCTTCTTATACTCATTCTTCATCACCCCGTACGCCTCCTTGTCACCATCTTTATTCGTCCCGCAGCCAAACGACTTCTTCATGCTGTCGGTGAATGGGCCAAATAGATCCGTGACATATCAGAGATCTCTATACAGTACCATATAGGGCTCTGGGTCTTATATAGGCTTTTATCTACCTTGTCTATTATGTCAATGTCTAAGATAAATAGACAATGAAGTATGTATTTAAGTGAAATCTGACCATAAACCATTAACTTCTATTGTTTTACTATGCTTAATCATTATATTTCATTTTTATGTTTGTGAATGTGTCACCTTTCAACACGGATTGCAGCTAAAAAATCACATTGCTTCGGCTTCCTGCCAAGAGAAGGTGTTAGGGATGTTATTGACTGGAATGTTATTAACAAGAAAGAAGGACTTACTTGAAGCCCAGGTACATAAACTGCAGCCACAGCCAGGAGATGATCAGCATCAGAACCATGTTGGGGAAGGAGAAACCAAACCAGCTGGCAAAGTTGATGATGTCTTCATTTCCTGGGAACAGTCTGTGGGGAAAGAATTATAGAATTAGAACTAGCATCAGTTACATGAACATTCCAAAGGGTACTGTAGTGTAGGTACACCCAACATGGCCGCCGGGCCGGTGCACCCGTCACAAAATGCTGCTTTGAATGGGAATGTGCAGGGAATTCTAATTCTATGGAGGAAGTGACAGAGATGTTAGATAACTCCGAAGCCAGGGATGGGAATGGGAAAATTATTAAATTATTAATGGGAAAACATGCATGTGTGTGGATACAGTATTAATACAATACTGTATCCACACACAATAACCGTTTAATGAGAGCTACTCAGATGGGTATCTTACTGTATTTACTTGTAATACTACCCACGCATAGTAAGCCTTTATAAACAGACATATAAACATACTCGTCGACCTGTCCCTTGAGGATGAGGTTTGGGGTGGTGCCGGTGAGGGTGGCTGTTCCTCCGATGCTGGCAGCGTAACAGACACTGAGACTCATGCCTTTATCCAGGTTCAAGTACTTAGCCTCCCTCTTCAGCCTCCTCTCCCTCGCCTCCGGTCTTTCCTCCACCTCTGGCTCGGGCTCTGGAGGGAGAGAACCATGGGTAAGCAAATCAGAATGTTCAGGAGTTAGAGGTCAGTCTATCAGAAGTTTTCCTAAGGATAACAACATGTACATCCTGTGGGTTTCAAGGAACACTGATGTTGAGAGATCACACACTGTATTCTACTTACCTAACTTGACCCCATTCTCCCTGGGCTTGACATCCTTTGTATATTTAGTAGCACCTCCATCCTCTGCAAAATAATGGAGATATAATTTATTACAAAAACACAAAGATGTGGAACAGCTTGTGGTTGTGAAAACTCATGGCGAACTAATGGACACATAGTCTTGTGGTAATAGGCTGTATTCTCGTTTGAGAATGGCTTGAGAAACCTAGAACGCCCCACACATACAACACTTCCTCCTAACAACACACACCTATGGTAATACTGTTTTCCTTGTCACCCATCTCAAAGGCCTGGTTTTCCTGGCCCTTCGGTACTACAGGCCCGGCCTCCCCCCCTATGGCCATCAGGTTCATCTCCCTCTCCTCTGCCTTGGCCTCGGTGTCACACAGCTGCTTTAGCACGGCGTTAGCGATGGGTAGCATCATGGCAGTGGAGGCTGTGTTACTGATCCACATGGACAGGAAGGCTGTGGTGCCCATGAAGCCCATCATCAGACTGGAGAGACATTGAGGGAGGAGAGAGAGAAGAGAGGAGGGTGGAGAGAGAGAAAGAGAGAGAGAGAGAGAGAGAGAGAGAGAGAGAGAGAGAGAGAGAGAGAGAGAGAGAGAGAGAGAGAGAGAGAGAGAGAGAGAGAGAGAGAGAGAGAGAGAGAGAGAGAGAGAGAGAGAGAGAGAGAGAGAGTGGAAATAGAGTGGGAAAGTAAGCGTGAGGAGGATAGAGGGAGAGAAAAATCAAGGGGAACAGATGAGACATTTAATATGAATACAACATTGGGCTATCAGAACACTAGACCAAACAGTTCTGTAATAGGAGAATTAAAACAGGTAAAGGGGGTCTCTTACAGGGCAGGCCTCACCCCTACTGTGAGCAGCACTCTGAGGGCGATGCGTTTGTGAAGGTTCCAGTATTCTACAGCTATAGCCACCAACAGCCCTCCGATGAACAGCATGTTAGAGTCCTTCATGTACTGGACACACACCTGGATGAGAGACAGACAGGGGGGTTCTGAATGAGTGTACTGGCCTGAGACAGGTTTTTCTTTAAAAAACGATAATATCCTAATAATGTGATCAACAGTAAGGACATTATCAACAGTATTTAGGTGCTTTATTCATATGTCCTCAACACTTTATCTACTAAACAAAGATTTACATTTTAACGTTTTAGTCATAACAACTGTTGACCTGTTTATTCTTATCATAAAACAGAATCTTGTTGTCTCAATTACTGAGTCTAATGGGTGGGTAAGATCCAGTCATTAGGTATGGATAGGGTTGGGTTGGTTACTTTCTAAATGTGCTCTGTTACAGTTACTAGTTACCGGCCCAAAAGTGTAATCAGTACTGTAACTTTCAGATTACCCAAAGTCCGTAACGTAATCAGATTACATTCCGTTACTTTTAAATTAATTTCCCCTTAAAATACATTAGAAGAAGACAAAAATGTATGTTACCAATTGAACGACATCTATTGCAGGATAAATCAATGTTCAAGTTTACATAGCAGGCCATATATGGATGTTACATTTTACTTAATGGGTTGGTTATGTAGGCTTCTTCTAACCCATTGCTTTCTACTACATATAATAATACGATTAAATTATATCTTTACATTAAAAACCAAAGTCTATCAGAATTCCAGTCATTCCAACAAATGCTATAACCCTTGATCTTGAAGAATAGGACTTGGAAATATGGAAGTATAGATTAGCCAAATTGTTTTACCTGAGCATGACCCCAAAACTAAGGACTTATTAGCCAGACCTACTCTGTTGTTTATGATTTTGTTGTCATGGAGGACTTATAGGGCTCATTTTGGTAAAAAGCTGAGGGATGGGCCTGGAGAAATGTAACCACTCTCAGATTAATAAAAAAAAGATATTAATATAATTTATACGTCCAAAAATGTGTTGCAACTGAAGAGTGCCCCTTTAAGTCTATCAAAAGTGTGCAAGTTTGAGCATGTGTCCATTAGGCCTATGGATCGACCAATAAAAGCCCCACTTTTATTCCATAGGCTTGGATCCGCACTATGCAGCTGTTGCAAGAGGGCATTTTTCCCTGACTGTCCACTGGTTTAAAAAACAATGATTGATATGAAGCTTAAACTTGTTGAATTCAACCATTATTGAGTTCAGATACACATTTAGATTTGTGAACAGCCATCCACAACAACCACAATCCATAAAGCGCAAAATAGCTAAATGAGAGAGCAGCAGTGTGATTCACATCAATGCGCTATGTAGATATCACCGCTGCTGTCATCCTTACCTCCAAGCGTTTATTCAAGTTGGATAATCTCAAATTGAATAATCAGCAGTCGTACCATTGGAAGACATAGCTTGGACTGTAACCTACAAAAGCCTAATCCTGCTCTTTTCCCACAATCCATCAAACACATTCGGTGTGTCATCATAGTGGTTTCTGACTTGTGGTCAGACTCCCTCAGGTGGGACAAACTTAAAAATTCTGATTTGAATGTCATTGAGAAAACAGAGAAGTGTGAAAGATTTTTTTTTCCGCAAACACCCTTTCTGAATTTAAAAGTAATCCTCGAAGTAATCATCTAGATTTTCAAAGGTGTCTGTAATCTGATCACAATATTCTTGCTGGTAATGTAACAGATTACAGTTAGCAGGGTTTTTTGTAATCCCTTGCATGTAATGGATTATATGTAATCCGTTACTCCCCAACCCTGTGTATGTAGGTGGTTGAGCAGAGAGGGGAGAGGGTAGTGGGGTTGGTACCTCGTTTGACTCCATGATGCCCATCATAGGGAACAGGATAACAGGCAGCAGACCGGTCACAGCCAGAGGAATACACTCTGTACACCAGTACAGGGCCATCAGGATGATTACATAGCCACAACCAGCCTCCTGTACACACACACACACACACACACACACACACAGAGAGAGAGAGACAGACAGACAGACAGGGACCGTGAGAGTGCTGTTGAGGTAGGTAGCACACAGCAGCTGTTTTCTGTAGGACAACACATACAAACGCACACAACACACAGTCATTCCTCTCTCAGGACCATGTTGTTCAGAGTGAACAATCATCATATATGTTGTGAAACTGTTAGATATTACTTGTTAGATACTTCTGCACTGTCGGAGCTAGAAGCACAAGCATTTCACTACACCCGCGATAACATCTGCTAACCACATGCATGTGACCAATAAAATGTGATTTGATTTGATTTTGATTTGAGACAACTATTTTAGAACATAAAGAAGTCTTATTGTGTGCAATTCAATAAATCTATCCAATAACTCAGTTGCAGTTACAGTTCTTGCAATGCATAGTTAATAATAATCAATTAAAACAAATATCTAACCCAAATTCATATTACTGTAGTTTCTAAAGGTGTTCCAATTCTCTCCAGTTCTCCATGGTCATAGTGTCTCCCTTGTAACTGAACTTAGGCCTAATCTTTAACCAGGATGGAGAGGCCGAGGGAGGTTGTGTCTGCAGGATATAAACTGCAGCTGTGCCAGCAATAAGCTGGCATAATTATGTCATTTAGTTACGATGCCCTTCAATTAAAACATGGTTAAACCTATATTTTTTTATATCATGGATGGTCAGTCCTTGCATCCCTATAGCTCTGTCTATGAATTAGAGAGTGGTTACATTTCTCCAGCCTCATCCCTCAGCTGTTGACTAAAAGTTTTAATCAGTGAAGGGTTATGGTTGTTTGAACTGCAGATAACCCCTTAAATATCTATTTTGATCAACTAAGTCAATCAAATACATTCTTAGAGGGAAATTACTGGCTTGGATTTTATATTAATATATTTATGATGCATGGTAAGCCATTGATGATAAAAGATGAAGAAGGAACTATAAACTGCCTGTCATGCAAGTATTTCATTCCTGATGGTTTATTGCCCTGGAGGGCAACTGTAACTCACAGGGAACTCTGAACCGGCATTGTGCATGGCTGCTGTTCTTATCTACAGTATCTACACACATTAAATTACCAGTCTATAGTAGATTCATGGATATTGTGAAATAATTAAAAATATCACAAATACAATAGAAATGTTACATCAGGAAATACACACAGACGTTTAACCAAAGCATGCAGTGAAGCTTCGATAAACATATAGAGTTTTCTAGGAATTTCAGCATTCCATTTGTGTACAACCAGGACTTGAAATGCTTTGGAACTTTATCCTCAAACAAGAATAACTTCTGAACTTTCAAGAGGTTTGAAGCAACAACAAAAAATCTCAGCCTCTGCACAGTTAGACACAAACACACACACAAACACACGCATACATACACACTCTTACCGGCCCCCCAACTATTAGGGGTAAAGGTAGAATCAACAGAGGCGTGAGGATTATGATCAGGTAATTCCGATACCTCCATAGACCACTCAGACACACCACCATGGCTGGTCCAGATGTCCAGAGGATAGCTCAGTTACAGGGAGAAGAGAGATAGATATAGTAGATAGAACATCTAATTGGAGAAGATTTTTACGAGATAATTGGGGACACTACCACACTGTTTAAAGAGAGAACAGGAGATAAAGTCACAGTATATATAACACGCAGAGAGAATTAAATATTAACTTTGGAGTGAGGTGACTGGGCTGAGGAGGGAGTGTGTTGTACAACATAAGAAAGTAGTGTAAGTGAGGGAGGGAGGGAGGGAGGGAGGGAGGGAGGGAGGGAGGGAGGGAGGGAGGGAGGGAGGGAGGGAGGGAGATCACTTTCAGTGGAAGATTCCTACTGAGCATGGTTTTATAAAGTATGAGTGTACAAATCTCTACAAATCTCGAGGGAAATACATGTTCCCTGTTAAGTTATAACGTTTTGCTGAATAAATATACACTGAGTGTACAGAACATGACCAGGTGAATCCAGGTGAAAGCTATGATCCCTTATTGATGACACCTGTTAAATCCACTTCAATCAGTGTAGATTAAGGGAAGGCAGGTTAAATAAGGATTTTAAGCCTTCCAATAAAATCAAATAAAATTGTATTGGTTACACACAAGCCTTGAGACAATTGAGACATGGATTGTGTATGTGTGCCATTCAGAGGGTGAATGGGAAAGACAAAATAATGAAGTGCCTTTGAACAGGGTATGGTAGTAGGTGCCAGGCGCACCGGTTTCTGTCAAGAACTGCAACGTTTCTAGGTTTATTACGCTTAACAGTTTCCTGTGTGTATCAAGAATGGCCCACCGCCCAAAGACATCCAGCCGACGTGACACAACTGTGGGAATAATTTGAGTCCACATGGGCCATCATCCCTGTTGAACGCTTTCAACACCTTGTAGAGTCCATGCCCAGCAAATTGTTTTGCACACTCAGTGTATCTGCCACCTCATACCACCCAAGCCCTTTAGGCACTGCTGGCTTGTCAAGTGTTACCTATTTCTCTGTTGATCCATTGGGCACCCTGTCAAGTAGTCATCACATTCACCTGAGGATGCCTCACCCATCCCACCTCTCCCTGGTTTGGGTTGTGCCAAAGTCTATTGAAGAGAAAAACAATCATAAGCTGGGCAGAGGCCTTGTCAGTCTAATATCTTTAATATCTTCTGTTTTCTGAGTGAATACATCACATTAGACTAGGAAATGTAAGCTTCTAAGCATGTTTGGTGCTTTAACCACTGTCATTACATGGCTTTAACCACTGTCATTACATGGCTTCAACCACTGTCATTACATGGCTTTAACCACTGTCATTACATGGTGTCATTACATAATCTCTGGGCAAAGTGCACAGACCACTGTTCAGAAACATGAAGGAATATTCCTCCATGACACCCATAACTCCATAACTCAGATTCTCAGATAGTGTGTGTGTGTGTGTGTGTGTGTGTGTGTGTGTGTGTGTGTGTGTGTGTGTGTGTGTGTGTGTGTGTGTGTGTGTGTGTGTGTGTGTGTGTGTGTGTGTGTGTGTGTGTGTGTGTGTGTGTGTGTGTGTGTGTGTGCCTACCTGCCTGTGTGTGTGTACGACAATATGTAAACCTAGAAAAAGTCCGAGATTTCATGTCAACTCTCCCATGTTAAGACAATGTTACATAAATGGTACATTACGGTACTTCACATATATACTTTATTGCCCAAGACAGCCTCGAATTGAGTTGAAATGACTCTTTAGCACAAATTCCCGTTGAGTTATAAAGAAAAGTCTTTATATGACCTGTTTAACAATGTACTTAAATTGCTGCAGCTGGAAGTCAAAGTTCCCTTTCTACCAACCAGCCTTTTGTTCTCAGTAATAGCGGAATTTGAACTGCAAAGTACTTTTTCATCGATAAGAGTGATTGCTTAATTTGGGGTTATTTCGGCCATTCTGATAGTAAACTAGCTTCAAATGATGTTCTGGAATTCTGTGCCTTAACTGTACAGATACTGTATCATAGAGATTATTTTGACATTTTATGGAACGCACCTTTAATACAACAGGATATGTGAGGATATATTTCTGAGATGGAGATTGGCGAAACATGAGGGCACATGTAGGATGAAAATTCCCTTAAACTCAAATAAATACATTTAAACTTTGGCAAAAGGAGAGCGGAATTGGACTTGTATCAAATACCTACAAAGATACCTGTATCAACTGGTAGCACATTAAAGCTAAAGCAACACCGTGGCAGCATCCAGAAGGAAAATAATAAATCATCCCCCGATAAAGTTTTTTTTCAGTGTATTATTTAAAAAAAGGTCAATTTGCGATTGGTACATCCCTTTTTGGACATTTAAATGTCTGACGTATACACTGAGTGTAAAAAAAAAACATTAGGGTGTTACGTGCTGAAGCCTGCCTACCGTTTCCTGTATGCACTTGAATGACGAATGGTAAGCTCACTTCAATTACCAATTGAGAAATACACTGAGTTTACAAAACATTAAGAAAACCTTCCTAATATTGAGTTGCACCCCCATTATCCCCCAGAACAGCCTCAATTCGTTGGGGCATGGATTGGACTCTACAAGGTGTCAAAAGTGTTCCACAGGGATGCTGGCCCATGTTGACTCCAATGCTTCACACAATTGGTTCAAGTTGCTGGATGTCCTTTGGCTGGTGGACCATTTGTATTTGTATTTATTACAGATCCTCATTAGCAGCTGCTAAAACAAAATATAAAACAGTACATCATATAGCATTGTTACACCACTACATATCTACAACAGAAAATGTATGATACTGCCATACAACAATACTACAATTAAAATTACAATGTATGTGTGTGTGTAGAGTGCGTGTGCTAGCGCCCATGTGCGCATGCATGTCTGTACATATGTACCCTGTGGGTCCCTGTGCTGTGGAAAACATCCTGCCTGGTCCCAGTGCTCAAGAAGTGCCCAAGAAGTGCCCAAGAAGGCGCACCCCACTGTCCTGAATGACTTCAGACCTGGACCCCCTGCAGTTCTGCAGAGGGCCTACTCTCACCTGGACGCAGGTTGTTATGTTTTTTTACTTCTCCAGTGCCTTCAACACCATTCAGCCCCTGCTACTGGGTGAGAAGATGAAGAGGATGAAAGAGGCCACTGACAAATGTATTTTAAGAAACGTTTTTGAATAAATGTCAGTTTATCCAATGATGTAGGCCTATTATTAGGCTACATGTGTAATAACTATCTAATAACATAAAGAGTGCAGAATGTGTAATCATTTGTAGATTAAATGTCTAAATGTTTGACCATTATTTTGTAATTATCTGATGAAATAAAACAAATGGATGTGGCGACATTATGACAATTTGATGATGGACAATTCCAAAGCAGTCACACAGCCTCAGATGTGTCACTTTAAAATGTATATTAAACCAAAACCAATTATTGCAAAGTTAAACAAACCAACTTCATGCACAAGGAATAGGCCTATTTACAAAAACACATTTACTTGAAGAACAGCGCAAATGCAACGTTTGGTAAAAGAATGACAGCGCCACAGATAGAACAATGAGACAGATATTTCACTGGATGTATTGTGAAGCATCCGGTTGGCATTTCCACTCACTACCAAATATGGTGGTGAGAGGAAGCCCAGTGGCCGGCAGTAGAAGATGCAGGGAGATGGATATTGGCTGACATTTTGCAAATGTTCACATCGATGAAACATTTGATCTCAATACAGTTTTCAGAGTGGACTATGTTTTGTAGACTTTACCCTTTGCCAAAGTTTCTAAAAAACGTGTTGTTTAGAAGGAGTGCGAGGGCGAATTGAGTTATTGTACACGCGCACTTAGGCGTTCCCTAACGGAAATATGCTAATACATGCTAGAATACGCCAATAGGCTCTCGCTAGCTCGAGCTTGGCTCCCTGCTTTTTCTGCCTACTATGATTAATTTGCTCCCATTGGAAACGTCAGGCTGTGGTCTATCTTGGGTTGTTTCTAAAAAATCTTTGACAGCACCAACAGCACAAACCGTAATTTGTTACCAAACTTCTGCACTGTACTTCAAGTAAATGTGTTTTTGTAAATGTAGTCCTTGTGCATAGAGGTGTGTGCTTTGTTTAACTTTGAAATCATTGGTTTTTATTTGACATACAGTACATTTTAAAGTGAAGTCTGTCACTGATACGGTGAAACTGCCCTGAAATAGGAAAGCAACAGAAGCTCGAGGTGCAGTTCAAAACTTCGTCCAGATGGGGTAATGTCGAGATCATTACGCGAACACGATTTGTGTATTAACTTCTAGAGGTTTTACTTACAGATTTACAGTTTAAGTACGTTTTGACTGTTTCTGAACAAAAACAAGTGGATTATTTGACGATTTAGTCCGCAAACTATGCAGTCCAGCGAAGACGAGTCTACAATAACAAGGACCCGAAAATCTTAGTTAGGAACTTTAATATTTTTTTAGTATCCTACACACTGGCAATGGAAGATTCGGACACCAGAGCAATTCTTCCCGAAGATACTCTATCGTCTGCAGACGACATACCGATAAATGACACATTGTGTAATAACGAGGAGGTTGAGAATAAGGGACTAATTTGCTCCAGACGGCCGCCGTTCGCTTGCCCGCTTTCGTTTTCTGTTGAACCCGTGTTGTTCTTATCAATGTTCTCGCTGTCTCTTCAGTGGCCGCTGTCTACGCAGTATATTTGGGACCGCGTCAGTGAAGACGTTGGTTACAATGGAACAAAAGGAGGGGGATGTGCCAACACTTCTGGGCCCCCAGACCCACTTCAAAAGGTGGGGGAAACATAGACAATCCTCTATCACTCCTTATTCCAGCCCAGCACAAACACAGCTGGTTCAGCGAATAAAGTCTTGAATGATGATTAAATAATTGCGTAATTGGTTGAATAACATCAAATAATAACTAACGTCACGTTTTACAGTATAATGATCATTATGATACATTTTTAACCTTTATTTAACCAGGTTAGTCAAGTTGACATACACATTTATTTTTGAAGAGAGACCTGGACCAAGACATCAACATCAACACAGCAGTTTCAGAAAAACAGGCACTTGACATCAACCAGATACAGTACATCAATATTAAAAGCAGCACATCAGGAAAGAACATGTACATGACACAAGTTAGGAAAAAAAACTGGCCAAAATACTTCATGTAAGACGGCATTGTTCCTTACACAAGGCAACGCCAACTAGTGACATCAGGTGACAACTAGAAACAACTACATGTCTCAACAACCTGTTAATCTATTTGTCCTTTGAACTCCTCTAGGGACACCAGGTCCTGGAGTTTTAGGTTGGCTTGCAAATAACTGACCATGACAGTGAACTGTTTGCTTTCATCATAACTCAAACCATATCCTCTCATCATCAGGAGGTGGAGACCCTGACAGCCCACTGGAACCTGTACATCAACTTGGGAGGCTTTGCAGTGGGGTTGTTTGTGGTGACTCTGCTGGGCTCCTGGAGCGACCAGGGGGGCCGGCGGCCCGTGCTCATCCTGCCCAGCCTGGGTCTGGCCCTGCAGGCTGGGGTCTACCTGGTGGTCATGTACCTCAAGCTACCCGTGGCCTGGTTCCTCCTGGGCAGGTTGCTGTCAGGCCTTTCAGGTAGGGAAAAATATTGTATTGATAAGTAGATGGGACACCATTATGTTAGCTTCAGGAACATCTTTACTAAGATACAATCGGATAATACATCAAGTCCAAACTCAAGTTTTTCAGAATCAATTAGGTGCTAGGGCCAATTAGTAAATTAATCTGCTTTTTTTAAATACTTTTTTTTATCAATGTGAGCGTCCTTGACTGACTTATCGATGAATCAACTAACTCATCCTTACTCTCAGGCGACTTCAACACCATCCTGGCAGGCTGCTTTGCCTATGTGGCTGACACCAGCGATAGGGGCTCCCGGACCTTCAGGGTGGCTGTGCTGGAGGCCTGTCTGGGACTGTCTGGCATGCTGGCCAGTATCATAGGGGGGCAGTGGCGGCGGGCACAAGGGTAGGTTATATCATGTTAAGATGGCCCAAGGTAGCTAGCTATCAGTGGATGAAAACATATCACTCTCATATTCTTCTTTGATTCATTTTTTTATTACAGTATGTTTGTAAGCTTCTGAACTTGTGATACAGTAATGTAACTGGATAACACTTACAGTGCCTTCGGAAAGTATTCAGACTCCTTTACTTTTTCCACATTTTGTTACGTTACAGCCTTATTCTAAAATTGATTAATAAAAACACACAATACCCCATAATGACAAAGCAAAAACAGGTTTTTATTTTTATTTTAGCAAATGTATTAAAATAAAAAAACAGAAATACAAGTATTCAGACCCTTTGCTATGAGACTTGAAATTGAGCTCAGGTGCATCCTGTTTCTATTGATCATCCTTGATGTTTCTACAACTTGATTGGAGTCCACCTGTGGTAAATTCAATTGATTGGACATGATTTGGGAATGCACACACCTGTCTATATAAGGTCCCACAGTAGACAGTGCATGTTAAAGCAAAAACCCAGCCATGAGGTCAAAGGAATTGTCGATAAAGCTCAGACACAGGACTGTGTCGAGGCACAGATCTGGGGAAGGGTACCAAAACAATTCTGCAGCATTGAAGGTCCCCAAGAACACAGTGGCCTCCATCAAGTTTGGAACCACCAAGACTCTTCCTAGAGCTGGCTGCCCGGCCAAACTGAGCAATCGGTGGAGAAGGGCCTTGGTCATAGAGGTGACTAAGAACCCAATGGTCCCTCTGACAGAGCTATAGAGGTCCTCTTTGGAGATGGGAGAACCTTCCAGAAGGACAACCATCTCTGAAGCACTCCACCAATCAGGAAGGCCAGACGAAAGCCACTCCTCAGTTAAAGGCACATGACAGCCTGCTTGGAGTTTGCCAAAAGGCACCTAAAGACTCAGACCATGAGAAACAAGATTATCTGGTCTGATGAAGCCAAGATTCAACTCTTTGGCCTGAATGCCAAGCATCATGTCTGGATGAAACCTGGCACCATCCCTACGGTGAAGCAAGGTGGTGGTAGCATCATGCTGTGGGGGTGTTTGTCAGCCGCAGGGACTGGGAGACTAGTCAGGATCGAGGTACAGAGAGATTCTTGATGAAAACCTGCTCAGGACCTCAGACTGGTGTGAAGGTTCATCTTCCAACAGGACAACGACCCTAAGCACACAGCTAAGACACTGTAGGAGTGCCTTCGGGACAAGTCTCTGAATGTCCTTGAGGGGCCCAGCCAGAGCCCGGACTTGAACCCGATCTCTGGAGAGACCTGAAAATAGCTGTGCAGCGACGCTCCCCATCCACTCCTGTGTTCCAATGGCACGTTGTGTTAGCTAATCCAAGTTTATAATTTTAAAAGGCTAATTGATCATTAGAAAATCCTTTTGCAATGATGTTAGCACTGCTGAAAGTGACCCCAAACTTTTGAACGGTAGTGTACATTTGTACATTTGTCATTATGGGGTGTTGTGTGTAAATTGATGAGGAAAAACAACTATTTAATCAATTTTAGAATAAGGCTGTAACCTAACAAAGTGTGGAAAAAGTCAAGGGGTCTGAATACTTTCCGAAGGCACTGTATACCTCTCATGGGGACTTGATCCATACTGAAATAACTGAATTCCCCACCCTTTATTTTCCTCCCCAGGTACATTAACCCATTCTGGTTGGTGCTGGCCACTAACCTGGCTGCTGCCCTCTATGCCTACCTGTTTGTACCCGAGTCCGTCACCCCTGACCCTAGTGCCAAACTCTTCACCACCCGCCACCACCGCGCCGTCTACCGCCTTTACTCTGCACTAGGGGACCCCACCGAGGCCGGCAGTTACACAAAATGGAGGAGGTACAAACTGTGGCTCTACACCTTCTGTTTCTTCCTGGTGGTGACGGTCCACTTTGGCAGCCGGGAGCTGTATGTTCTGTATGAGCTGAGCTCTCCACTGTGCTGGGGCCCAGGGCTGATCGGCTGGGGGTCTGCAGCCCAGAACCTGGCCTACCTCAGCAGCCTCCTGGGGTTGAGGACCATGCAGCGATGCCTAGAGGACTCCTGGGTGTCTCTGGTGGGACTGGCCTCAAACATGACCGGCCTAGTGGTCATCTCACTGGCCAAAACTACTGAACTCATGTTCACAGGTGAGGCTATCCCAGAAGACAAAACTAGTTAAAATGACATCATTACAACCAGATTACAATCAGTTTAGAGTTGACTAGATTTGTTAATTGTTATGACCTTTTTCACAGTATATTATTCGTCTTAGTGAACATGAGCTCTTGGCTCAGCTAGCAGCAGTATAAGTCAGCAGTGTTACCTGGTGATGTCTGGAGAACAGTGCACAGGGAGAAACACTCTAGTAGCACACAGTAAGACACGTCTCCCAGAGTACTATATCAATAAGCCTGGCCTGGAGGACTTGTTTCTTCCACAGAGCACGACCAGTTGGGTAAAGGTAGCAAAACTCACCGCTTATTCACTGCCCTCTAGTGATGGTGATAGATTATACATGGAACATACCCATCATCATAATCGTTGTGTGTCCATTCCCCAAGTAAACGTCTATTGTGTACCTTTAACAGGTAAACGTGTGTCCTCTCCCCTTCTCTAACAGGCTATGGGCTGTGCTTCCTGTACATGGCAGCCACTCCAGTCCTCAGGGCCAAGCTGTCGAAGCTGGTGGGGCCTGAAGAACAAGGTTAGAGAGAGCTTTCAAAAGAGGGACGTTAGCTATGGAGCGCTGTTTGGGTCTTTGCGTGTCAAAAAAGATACACGTCAAATAACTCTATTTGACGTGTCAAATAAGCTTGTTTACCAATCAGGACCTGTGCACACCACATAACAATTTAACACGTTCGTTAATTGTTCACGTAGTTATTACACATTGATTACATTATCACTCATATTTCATATGTCACAACGATTCATCGATATGTACTGTATGCTATGGTAAAGTTTTGTCTCGCGCACCTGCCTTTCCCCAAGCTCTGGATAGTGCTGGTCATTAAAAATGTCATTGACAGTGATGCAAATGAATGCAAATAGTGGAATTATGCCATGGATCATGCTAAACGAGGTTGGAATGTTGTTATATAAATTCAACAAGAATTTCAAGGAATTCAAGCTCAAGTAGCTACCTAGCTAATACTTACTCACATGGATTCCTAAATCATTGCTAAGAATATTGAAAATGACTGCAGTTTCTATTGGTCTTCGTTTTCAGGCATGATCGTAGTGGTGGCGCTTGGCTTGCACGTGCAAATTCAGCACACACAACATTCTATAATATTGTATTATTTGACGTGTCAAATTAAAAGCTTATTTGACGGTCAAATAGTGTTATTTGACGTGTATCTTTTTTGACACGCAAAGACCCAAACGGGGTTCCATACTTAGCTGGGATATATTCACAATATGTCACGGCCTGTTATGTATACAGTTTCATAGTGCTCTATGACTACATCTATAAGGTGCTATAAATGTTCATAAGGTAGCATAACACTTCATAAGAATAGGCTTTAAGTGCCACGGACATCCTCTATGCCCTGTCCTGTGTGTTTCAGGTGTGTTGTTTGCGTCGGTGGCCTGTGTGGAGGGTCTGTGTTCCCTGGTGGCCAGCGGCCTCTTTAACTCTCTCTACCCAGCCACCCTGCACATCATGAAGGGATTCCCCTTCCTGTTCGGAGCCCTCCTCCTCCTCATCCCCACAGGGATCATTTGGTAAGTTCTTCCTTGACTGAAATTCCAATTTCAGTTTTCCTCATTTAAAACACTGAGGCCATAAACACCTTGTGATTCATGCATGCTGTTGTGTGTTTAGGCTAGTGGAGTGTCGGGATCAGAGGACAGACAGAAGAGAGGACACAGACAGAAGGACAGACAGACAGACAGACAGACAGACAGACAGACAGTAGATAAACCTCCTGACATCACAGCTTGAGCCTCTGGAAGGCCACAGCCTCTGCTGCCCTACATACACCTTTTCACCAGTGTGTAGGAGAGGTAGCTAACTGTAATTAGACCACACAGAGGTTGGATTCCGTGGCTTCAACACCAAAAGACCAAGACCAAAAATCTGTAACCACCAGCCAACCCCACCATGACACACATCACTGCACTACGTCATGTGAGACAAGAAGAGAGAGGTCTGGGTTCCCTGTTGTATTTTAAACTGAAAATCTAATGTGAGCTGACATACAATTGTGGTCAAATAATACCCACAGTACTATATCAAACTATCCAAGGGCTGGCAGAAAATACATGACTCGGAAAATATGAAATTCAATAGTGCATCTCGATGTCACCATTGCATGCGAGCAGCAGATAGATCGGCTTTAGCCCAACTTGTCCAGACTCAACCATTACTATCTATTAACAAAACGAGACCCATCCGCTTCTAGCAGCAGTCAGGGAGTACTGAGTTACACTGCTTACAGTTTACTGTCATCCCTCCATTCAACCCCTTAAGTGCCCTCACACAGCAACCCTGTAACCCCTCCATACAATTCAATAGATAGGCAAGGCAAGTCTGTGTGTGTGTGTGTGTGTGTGTGTGTGTGTGTGTGTGTGTGTGTGTGTGTGTGTGTGTGTGTGTGTGTGTGTGTGTGTGTGTGTGTGTGTGTGTGTGTGTGTGTGTGTGTGTGTGTGTGTCTGCCAATAGATGGCCTAGTCTAAACTCCCTGCTCCCTGAAGTGTTCTCACATAGCAACACATGATAACTCCCGAGCACAAGGCCACAGCTAGCTCCCACACACTGACCTGGGTTCAACCCTCAGTAGCACAGGAGGGGGGCAAACAGATCTCTGGCCTGGGGAAGAGAGTGGAAGCATTACTGTCACTCAGTATTTGGGATGATATATTTTGATTGGCTGTTAGGGAGAAGGAAGGCCCGTGATAGGCCTACTGGCTTCTTGTCTACTGAAATCATGTAACCAATGTGTTCAATGCACTGACTGGAAGTTGCTTTGGATAAGAGTTTCTGCTAAATGACTACATAAAATGTATGTGAGATAATATTGTGAATTGATTTTATTGTATGCACCGTACAGTATTACTGATTTTTAGATACTGTGAATAATATTTATCATCTTTAAAAAAGGAAATTAATTAATGATTGAATCATGCCAATGATATATTTGGTAACACTTCATTTTAAGTGGCTTCTTGTGAAATGTTATCGCCTTATAAAACATTAATAGCGCCTTGTAGATGCAGACTTGGAACATATGAAACTCTACAATAAAGCAAGGCACAAAAGGTAATGTTATATCATGAGTGTTTCACAGCTAGGGCCCTTCTGCCTCATGCCTTACTGATTTAGTCTGCAGTTTCATAATACGATTGCATTTATTAGCTTCTATGAATATGTGAAGAATAATTAGGCAATATAACGTTTCATAAGAATCCATTTAAAGTACAGTGTTGTGCTGTATTTTAATGCACAGAAAGAATCACATATTTACTGTATCCTCAGGTTAGTTGTTTTTTATTGCGTCACTGTATTGTAAAATGATAACACTGCCTAAATCTTGAATTAAAAGAAAGTTAACAAGAACATGCCCATGTATACAGTATTTAATCAACATACCTGTATTGAGAGCAACACATACATTTATATTAAGGCAACGGGGAATAGCCCGGAAGAGCCATCAAAACAGTGACTAGATATAGCTAGCAGTGCTGAGAGCAGACACTGTTGCTTTAGACTGAGGTGACATTTTTTGTTTTCCCTTTCCCGCACAACATTCAGTACTGTATCTATATCCCTAACAGATATGAATCTACAAAACAAACACGTCACTAATAACCTAATAAATCCATGTTGAAAGTAAAGTGTTACCATTCCACTTCATTGAATTATAAATACAATAACCTGGTGATGTTATGACTTCTGTAGTCATTTTGCAACACTTACGTAATAATATCTATACTGATACTCAGGTACTGCATCGATTGTTTTGTTACATGTCTTTCTGATCTTGTCACAGAAAATAGGTATAGACCACGTGATTTAGACAGGGGTGGTACATGCTGGTCTAAAAGGATCCTCAATGTGAGCCATGTATGCAGTATTTAGCTCTGCCCTCAATGTGATATCATGTATCTACTGAACTGCTTCTATCCATTAGATACAAGCCAGTGAACTAAGGCTGACAGGCAGCCAAATCAATTACAGAATCTCTTAGCTTTAGGAAGGAATCAATCCACAAATAGCCGAACAAAATAATGCAGCGTGTTGTGACTGTTTACTACAAGGCTTTCTGACAGGCAGGTGATGGAAGTGTTTTCATGGATTAGCTTCAGGTAGTGTAGATATTGTTTTTGTAAAGTGATTGTATCTTTGTGAACAGTGAGAGAGAGCGTCTATCTGTTTTCACATGAGCAAGATGCATTGATAATGGTATTTTTCATTGCCTCAAGTTTGGTTGACAGAGAGTTCTTTGTGAACCCCTGATTGTCGCTAGGCAGATGAGTGTAAGTGCATAATGAGTATATCTATTGTAGACTTCTTCTAGCCTGGTCCCAGATCTGTTTGTGCTGTTTTGCCAACTCATATGGTCCTTGTCACGACAATGACCATAGGAGTTGGCAAAACAGCACACAAACAGATCTGGGACCAGACCATGACAATATTTTGCATACATTATGTACTTTACACAGGAACATTACTAAAAACCTAGCCTGGTCCCAGATCTGTTTGTGCTCTTGCCAACTCCAAGCCTAACATGTCGAGGAGTTGGAATGATAGCACAAACAGACTAGTACTCAGGCTACTATAAACCAGAATGTTGTCTTGTCTTTGAAAGTATGGGCGTGTTTATAACAATGTGAGAGCAGTGCTATGGAGAGGAACAGAGATCCTCCAGATTTGTATTATGTGTAATGCTGGATGCCATCGATGGCTGACTTTTCACACTGGTTATTTCCTGAGAGACAAACAATATACCTGGCCTTGCTAATAACAGCTTATGCCAGTGGCACTAGTTTTGGAGAGCACTACGTGGTATTTACAACTGCTGAAATGCCAAATTAGCATATGATTTAAATGCAGACTATTAAAAGTGTCTTCACATGCACAGGGGTAGAGCTGACCAACCAGAGCGCAGGGCATGCTCTGTTTGTCATTACTGATTACTGATTACTAATGGTCACGATTTTACATCGTCACAGACCGGAGCTCCACTCAAGGGCCTTTATTTAATCTGTGGCCCTTGCGGCCCCTTAGGACAATCTGTCTTGGGACAGTCTGTCTGGTCTTGGCTGGGGTTGCCTTTGAGAAAACGCAGGATCTTCTCAATGGTGGCCTCTTGGTACTCATGGGACCACCTGTATTGAGAGAGAAAGCAAGGGAGGGAGGGAGAGAGAGAAAGAGGGAGAAAGAGAAAGGAAGGGAGAAAGAGGGAGAGAGAAGAGAGAGGTGGAGTGATAGAGAGAAGGAAAGGGAATGAGAGGGAGAGGGAGACAGAGAGAGGGTGGAAAGAAAATGTAAGATACAGTCCACTCCAGAGAAGTAGACTTTGGATGTGTTCAAACTGCTCATCTCTCTCAAACAGTTTGCCTTCTCTGTCTGACTCACTTGATGCCGTTGAAGTTGAGGATGGTTTTCATGTCCTCAGGTAGAGAGTTTGGGTCAGGCCACATGAAGTTATCAGTGACAGGGACAATGTTCTTCTTCCCAGCGAGAGCTGTGACTATCTCCTGCAGGATTTACGAGAGGTACGTTAAATCACAGACAGACACAGAATGTCTACTCTGACATGGAATGTCTAGACATATAAGGGGCAGGGGTACAGAGGGGAGAACAAGTATTTGATACACTGCCGATTTTGCAGGTTTTCCTACTTACAAAGCATGTAGAGGTCTGTAATTTTTATCATAGGTACACTTCAACTGTGAGAGACAGAATCTAAAACAAAAATCCAGAAAATCACATTGTATGATTTTTAAATAATTAATTTGCATTTTATTGCATGACATAAGTATTTGATCACCTACCAACCAGTAAGAATTCCGGCTCTCACAGACCTGTTAGTTTTTCTTTAAGAAGCCCTCCTGTTCTCCACTCATTACCTGTATTAACTGCACCTGTTTGAACTCGTTACCTGTCCACACACTCAATCAAACAGACTCCAACCTCTCCACAATGGCCAAGACCAGAGAGCTGTGTAAGGACATCAGGGATAAAATTGTAGACCTGCACAAGGCTGGGATGGGCTGGGCTACAGGACAATAGGCAAGCAGCTTGGTGAGAAGGCAACAACTGTTGGCGCAATTATTAGAAAATGGAAGAAGTTCAAGATGACGGTCAATCTCCCTCGGTCTGGGGCACCATGCAAGATCTCACCTCGTGGTGCATCAATGATCATGAGGAAGGTGAGGGATCAGCCCAGAACTACACGGCAGGACCTTGTCAATGACCTGAAGAGAGCTGGGACCACAGTCTCAAAGAAAACCATTAGTAACACACTACGCCGTCATGGATTAAAATCCTGCAGCGCACGCAAGGTCCCCCTGCTCAAGCCAGCACATGTCCAGGCCCGTCTGAAGTTTGCCAATGACCATCTGGATGATCCAGAGGAGGAATGGGAGAAGGCCATGTGGTCTGATGAGACAAAAATAGAGCTTTTTGGTCTAAACTCCACTCGCCGTGTTTGGAGGAAGAAGAAGGATGAGTACAACCCCAAGAACACCATCCCAACCGTGAAGCATGGAGGTGGAAACATCATTCTTTGGGGATGCTTTTCTGCAAAGGGGACAGGACGACTGCACCGTATTGAGGGGAGGATGGATGGGGCCATGTATCGCGAGATCTTGGCCAACAACCTCCTTCCCTCAGTAAGAGCATTGAAGATGTGTCGTGGCTGGGTCTTCCAGCATGACAACGACCCGAAACACACAGCCAGGGCAAATAAGGAGTGGCTCCGTAAGAAGCATCTCAAGGTCCTGGAGTGGCCTAGCCAGTCTCCAGACCTGAACCCAATAGAAAATCTTTGGAGGGAGCTGAAAGTCCATATTGCCCAGCGACAGCCCCGAAACCTGAAGGATCTGGAGAAGGTCTGTATGGAGTGGGCCAAAATCCCTGCTGCAGTGTGTGCAAACCTGGTCAAGAACTACAGGAAACGTATGATCTCTGTAATTGCAAACAAAGGTTTCTGTACCAAATATTAAGTTCTGCTTTTCTGATGTATCAAATACTTACAGTGGGGAGAACAAGTATTTGATACACTGCCGATTTTGCAGGTTTTCCCACTTACAAAGCATGTAGAAGTCTGTAATTTTTATCATAGGTACTCTTCAACTGTGAGTGACGGAATCTAAAACAAAAATCCAGAAAATCACATTGTATGATTTTTAAGTAATTAATTTGCATTTTATTGCATGACATAAGTATTTGATACATCAGAAAAGCAGAACTTAATATTTGGTAAAGAAACCTTTGTTTGCAATTACAGAGATCATACGTTTCCTGTAGTTCTTGACCAGGTTTGCACACACTGCAGCAGGGATTTTGGCCCACTCCTCCATCCAGATCCTTCAGGTTTCGGGGCTGTCGCTGGGCAATACGGACTTTCAGCTCCCTCCAAAGATTTTCTATTGGGTTCAGGTCTGGAGACTGGCTAGGCCACTCCAGGACCTTGAGATGCTTCTTACGGAGCCACTCCTTAGTTGCCCTGGCTGTGTGTTTTGGGTCGTTGTCATGCTGGAAGACCCAGCCACGACCCATCTTCAATGCTCTTACTGAGGGAAGGAGGTTGTTGGCCAAGATCTCGCGATACATGCAGAAAAGCATCCCCAAAGAATGATGTTTCCACCTCCATGCTTCACGGTTGGGATGGTGTTCTTGGGGTTGTACTCATCCTTCTTCTTCCTCCAAAAACGGCGAGTGGAGTTTAGACCAAAAAGCTTTATTTTTGTCTCATCAGACCACATGACCTTCTCCCATTCCTCCTCTGGATCATCCAGATGGTCATTGGCAAACTTCAGACGGGCCTGGACATGCGCTGGCTTGAGCAGGGGGACCTTGCGTGCGCTGCAGGATTTGAATCCATGACGGCGTAGTGTGTTACTAATGGTTTTCTTTGAGACTGTGGTCCCAGCTCTCTTCAGGTCATTGACCAGGTCCTGCCGTGTAGTTCTGGGCTAATCCCTCACCTTCCTCATGATCATTGATGCCCCACGAGGTGAGATCTTGCATGGTGCCCCAGACCGAGGGAGATTGACCGTCATCTTGAACTTCTTCCTTTTTTTAAATAATTGCGCCAACAGTTGTTGCCTTCTCAACAAGCTGCTTGCCTATTGTCCTGTAGCCCATCCCAGCCTTGTGCAGGTCTACAATTTTATCCCTGATGTCCTTACACAGCTCTCTGGTCTTGGCCATTGTGGAGAGGTTGGAGTCTGTTTGATTGAGTGTGTGGACAGGTGTCTTTTATACAGGTAACGAGTTCAAACAGGTGCAGTTAATACAGGTAATGAGTGGAGAACAGGAGGGCTTCTTAAAGAAAAACTAACAGGTCTGTGAGAGACGGAATTCTTACTGGTTGGTAGGTGATCAAATACTTATGTCATGCAATAAAATGCAAATTAATTATTTAAAAATCATACAATGTGATTTTCTGGATTTTTGTTTTAGATTCCGTCTCTCACAGTTGAAGTGTACCTATGATAAAAAATTACAGACCTCTACATGCTTTGTAAGTATGAAAACCTGCAAAATCGGCAGTGTATCAAATACTTGTTCTCCCCACTGTATGTCATGCAATAAAATGCAAATTAATTACTTAAAAATCATACAATGTGATTTTCTGGATTTTTGTTTTAGATTCCGTCACTCACAGTTGAAGAGTACCTATGATAAAAATTACAGACTTCTACATGCTTTGTAAGTGGGAAAACCTGCAAAATCGGCAGTGTATCAAATACTTGTTCTCCCCACTGTATATGGGGAAAATAATCTCTCAACTGTAACATTGTTCTGTATGCAGGGCAGGGGCGTCCATAGGGTATGGCAGAGTATGGCAGTCGCCATACCCTAGCTAAACACCAATTATTTAAAATCATTCCAAGGCAAATGCGGTATTAACAGGCTGGCTTTAGGACAACGCACACGCATGTTTTTCCGGCTGGATGCCTTTGAGAGAGCGCATCAACGCAGCTGCTGTGAACAGTGCGACTTTTCTTAGACCACTGCACTACTTGGGAGGCCAGAATGTGTTGCAGTTCTTGACACAAACCGGGTCGCCTTGCACCTAATACCATACACTGTTTAAAGGCACTTAAATATTTTGTCTTGTCCATTCCCCCTCTGAACGGCACAAATACACAATCCATGTCTCAATTGTCTCGAGGCTTGAAAATCCTTCTTTAACCTGTCGCCTCCTCTTCATCTACACTGATTGAAGTTGGTTTAACAAGTGACATCAATAAGGGATCATAGCGTTCACCACGATTCACCTGGTCAGTCTATGTCATGGAAAAAGCAGGTGTTCCTAATGTTTTGTATACTCAGTGTATATTGTTCTGTATGCAGAACCCATCTATGTATAGATCCATCAATATCTGACCTTGTGTACCCAGTCTTTCATGCCAGTGTCACCCATGCACTTGTCGAGGGCATTGGCAGACAGCACCAGGATAAAGTTCCGTGCCCGCTGGACGCTCTGGATCAACTTGTCCTCAAACTTCCCTGCTTCCAGCTTCTCCACGTCAATGAACACACTGAAACCTCTGACCTGCAGGTGGACCTTCAACAGACTGGGGGGAGAGAGAGAGGGGGGAAAGGGAGAGAGAGAAAGAGGTGGGGAGAGAGTAACGATTGACAATCTATAGATCTTTAGCCTCCAGATAATCCTGACCGACCTGATAAAGTTGTTTGTCTTCCAAAGCTCCCTAGCTTTCCCTCTTTCCTGACTACTATTCCTTGCCATATCCATGCCTCTCCCTCTTCCTCTCCCTCTCTGCATACCTAGCAAGCTGAGAACCGGTGGTCCTGCGGTAGCTAATAAACACATCCGGTCCAGGGGGCTGGGCATCGGTCAGACATGGCTTAATCGGTCTACGGGTGGCTTCCAGGATCTTGGCTCGGTGGATGCCGTTCTCTAGAAGGAGAAAATGAGTACTTTATTCTCCATTGTTTTGCAGGGAATAGTAAATGTGGCTTTTGGCTCACAACCCACCAATGTAACAGTCTGACTGGAGCTGCTGGTCGGTGAGGTAGAGGACATTCTTGCGGTCCACGCCAGACTGCACCAGGCTGTAGGTGTACTGGCGGAAGCGCGGGTTCACCTCGCCCAGCCAGTCAGCCATGTTGTTGGGGTCACAGGTCGAGTAGTTGGCGTAGGTCTTCAGCACGCGCAGGTCACGGAGGAACCTAGAAGACAACACAAAATGGAATTGGCAGGGTGAGGTGGGGATTTTATTTCAATGCTCCATTTCACTGATGTTGACTGGTGTAGCAGACGTTTTACATGCTTGACATAAACTTGACAGATGACTGAACTAACCTCTTGCGAGTGAGTCCTGCGGTCATACCCAGGTCAGTGCTCAGCTCATGGTCTGTCATGTTCAGTAGCAGGTCACCATCCACCTGCAGCTCCTGAAGGATGGGCAGACAGAGGAGAAAGAAAGACTGAGTAAATATAGTGAGCAAGAGGCTGAGGAGAAATACAGGTAACTGCCAAAATAAAGGAAACACCAACATAAAGTGTCTTAATAGGGTGTTGGGCCACCACGAGCCAGAACCACTTCAATGCACCTTGGCACCTCTACTCTATTGGAGGTATGCAACACCATTCTTCCACGAAAAATTCTATAATTTGGTGTTTCATTGATGGTGGTGGAAAACGATGTCTCAGGCGCTGCTCCAGAATCTCTCATAAGCGTTTAATTGGGTTGAGATCTGGTGACTGAGACAGCCATGGCATATGGTTTACATAGTTTTCATGCTCATTAAACCATTCAGTGACCACTTGTGCCCTGTGGATGGGGGCATTGTCATACTATGGTGGCATAGCCATAGCGGACAAAATAATGACTTGCCCATTTTTATACATGTCCCTAAGCATGTTGATATGTTAATTGCTTAATTCACTCATGAACCACACCTGTGTGAAAGCACTTGCTTTCAATGTACTTTGTATTTATCATTTACTCAAGTGTTTTCATTATTTTGGCAGTTACCTGTATCCATATTTAATAGAAACCAAACATTCACGTTATCTTGTCACCCTCTCTACAAGGACTATAGAAGAGCATTCTCATTGTTTATTGAAACACACACCTATTGAAACACACACCTGGAAGACACAGAAACACACACCTGGAAGCGCTCAGTGTAAGCGCTGAATCCAATCACTTGGAGCCATCTCTGAACCTCACCGCCCTTCCAGTTGGGCACGGAGGAGAGGATACGCCGTGGCACCTCCTCCCCCATCATCCCCAGTGCCCGCTTGGCAAGGGCACAGGCTGTCCCGTTGCTGGAGTACATGACAATCCTTTTCAGGCTCTGAACCGCACCTATCTCCTGGAAGATCTGGGAGGAATTGTATGTTGATTGATATTGTAGGGCTGGTGATTTTAATGCAGGAACATTTAACTCGGTTTTACCTAATTTTTGCCGGTATGTCACCTATGCAACTAGAGAAAACTCTTGATCACATTTACTCCACACACAGAAACGCATACAAGAATCTCCCTCGCCCTCCCTTTGGCAAATCTGACCATAACTCTATCCTCAAAAACTCAACCAGGAAGTAACAGTGACACACTCAATACGGAAGTGGTCCGATGAAGCGGATGCTAAGCTATGGGACTGTTTCGCTAGCACAGACTGGAATATTTTCCGAGATTCATTCGATAACATTGAGGAGTTTACCACATCAGTCACCAGCTTCATTAATAAGTGCATCGACGACGTCGTCCCCACAGTGACCGTACGTACATATCCCAACCAAAAGCCATAGATTACAGGCAACATCCGCACTGAGCTATAGGCTAGAGCTACTGCTTTCAGGGAGCAGGATACTAATCCTCCAATGAGACATCAAACAGGCAAAGCGCCAATACAGTACTAAGATCAAATCCTAATACACTGGCTCTAACACTTGTCGGATGTGGCAGGGCTTGCAAACTATTACAGATTACAAAGGGAAATGCAGCCGCGAGCTGCCCAGTGACGAGCTAAATGCCTTCTGTGCTAGCTTCGAGGCAAGTAACACTGAACCATGCATGAGAGAGCCAGCAGTTCCAAACGACTGTAAGACCTTTAAACAGGTTAACATAGTAAGAGCATGTGCTGACCAGCTGCCGGGTGTCTTCACTGACATTTTTGGCCTCTCGCTGACCCAGTCTATAATACCTACATGTTTCAAGCAGACCACAGTAGTCCCTGTGCCCAAGAACACCAAGGTAACCTGTCTAAATGTCTATCGCCCGTAGCACTCACAACATTAGCCATGAAATGCTTTGAAATGCTGGTCATGGCTCACATCAACACCATCACTCCAGACACCCTGGACCCACTCCAATTTGCATACCGCCTAAATAGATCCACAGATGACGCAATCTCTATTGCACTCCACATTGCCCTCTCCCACCTGGACAAGAGGAACACCTATTGAGAATGCTGTTCAATGACTGCAGCTCAGTGTTCAACACTATAGTGTCCTCTAAGCTCATCCCTAAGCTCAGGACCCTGGGACTGAACACCTCCCTCTGCAACTGGACTTCCTGACGGGCCACCCCCAGGCGGTGTGGGTAGGCAACAACACATCCGCCATGCTGACCCTCAATATGGAGGCCCATCTGGGGTGCATGCTTAGTCCCCTCCTGTACTCCCTGTTCACCCACAACTGTGTAGCTGTGCACGACTCCAACACCATCATTAAGGTTGCTGATGACACGATAGTGGTAGGCCTGATGCCCAACAACGAGGACCACCTATAGAGAGGAGGTCACAGATATGGCAGTATGGTGCCAGGACAAGAACCTCTCCCTCAATGTCAGCAAGACAAAGGAGCTGATCGTGGACTACAGGAAACGGAGGGCAGAGGACGCCTCCATCCACATCATCGTGGCCGTGGTGTGGAAGGGTCGAGAGCTTCAAGTCCCTCGGTGTCCACATCACTAAGGAATTAACATGGTCCACACACACCAACACAGTCGTGAAGAAGGCACGACAACGCCTCTTCCCCTTCAGAAGGCTGAAAAGATTTGGCATCGGCCCTCAGATCCTCAAAAAGTTATACGGCTGCACCATCGAGAGCATCTTGACTGTCTGCATCACCACTTGATATGGTAACTGCTTGGCATCTGACCGCAAGGCGCTACCGAGGGTAGTGCGTACGGTCCAGTACATCACTGGGGCCGAGCACCCTGCCATCCAGGACCTCTATGCCAAATGGTGTCAGGCCCTACAAATTGTCAAAGACTCCAGCCACTCAAGTCATAGACTGTACTCTCTGTTACTGCACGGCAAGCGAAACCGATGCACCGAGTCTGGAACCAACAGGACCCTGAACAGCTTCTACCCCCAAGCCATAAGACTACTACTGTAAAGAGTTATTAGTTGCTAACCGGACAATCTGCATTGACCATTTTTGCATTCATTACATATATTTTTTATTTTATTATTTATTTAACCTTTATTTAACTAGGCAAGTCATATGCTGCTGCTACTGTTTATTATACAGCGGGTGAAATAAGTATTGAACAGGTCACCATTTTTCTCAGTAAATATATTTCCAAAGGTTCAGTCCCAACTGATGGCCTACAAAAAGGTCTCATTGCCAAGGTGTCACACAAGACACATCTCATGATGGGTAAAAGCAAAGAGCTGTCTCAAGATCTTCGCAACCTAATTGTTGCAAAACATAATGATGGCATTGGTTATAGGCGCATTTCTAAGCTTCTGAGTGTTCCAGTGAGCACTGTAGGGGCCATAATACGGAAGTGGAAAGACAATCATTTCACCATAAATTTGTCTCGACCAGGTGCTCCTCGCAAGATTTCTGACAGAGGAGTGAAAAGAATAATCAGAAGAGTTGTCCAAGAGCCAAGGACCACTTGCGGAGAGCTTCAAAAAGACCTGCAATTAGCAGGTACTGTTGTCTCAAAGAAAACAGTAAGTAATGCACTCCACCGCCATGGCCTGTATGCACGCTCACCACGCAAGACTCCATTGCTGAAAAAAAAGCATGTTGAAGCTTGTTTAAAGTTTGCTGCACAACATTTGGAAAAGCCAGTGAAATACTGGCAGAATATAGTGTGGTCAGATGAGAGCAAAATTGAACTGTTTGGATGTCATAATACACACCATGTTTGGAGGAGAAATGGCACTGCACATCACCCTAAAAACACCATACCAACAGTGAAGTTTGGAGGTGGGAACATCATGGTGTGGGGCTGTTTTCAGCAAATGGTACTGGAAAACTTCACATAATTAAAGTAAGGATGAATGGGCAAATTTACCGAGACATTCTTGACAAAAATCTGCTGCCATCTACCAGGATGATGAAGATGAAACGAGGGTGGACAATGATCCCAAACACACAGCCAAGGAAACTCTCAATTGGTTTCAAATAAATAAAATAAAGCTGCTAGAATGGCCCAGCCAATCACCTGACTTAAATCCCATTGAAAATCTATGGAAAGAACTGAAGATCAAGATTCATAGAAGAGGCCCACGGAACCTTCAAGATTTGAAGACTGTTTGTGTGGAAGAATGGGCCAAAATCACACCAGAGCAATGCATGCGACTAGTTTCTCCATACATGAGGCATCTTGAAGCTGTCATTACCAACAAAGGCTTTTGTACAAAGTATTAAATAAATATCAGTAAGTGTGTTCAATACTTTTTCCCTGTGTCATTTCACATTATTACACATAACTTAATTTCTGAACTTATTTGTTTTGGTTTCTTGTATGTTTGGATTACTTGGGTTGTTACCAACATCTGGTGAAAATGTCATGTCAATAGCACCTTTGGAAATATATTTACTGAGAAAAATGACGTGTTCAATACTTATTTCACCCGCTGTATATCCTGTTGCCTAGTCACTTTACCCCTACCTATATGTACATATCTACCTCAATTACCTCGTACCCCTGCACATCGACTCTGTACTGGTACTCCCTGTATATAGCCAAGTTATTGTTACTTATTGTGTATTTATTCCTTGTGTTATTATTTATCTATATTTTTCTCTCTGCATTGTTGGGAAGGGCCCGTAAGTAAGCGTTTCACTGTTAGTATACACCTGTTGTTTACGAAGTGTGTGACAAATACAATTTGATTTGATTTTATATATAGTTAGGAAGTTGACACCAGGAGTGGTTTTAGGCCCCAAAAGGTTGTTGGGTGAAATCCCTGTATCCACTACCCACTAAAGCAGGGTTTCCAAAACTCGGTCCTCAGGACATTTTGTTTTTTGCCCTAGCACTACACAGCTGATTCAAATAATCAATTAATTATCAAGCATTTGAATCAGCTGTGTAGTGTTAGGGCAAAAACCTAAACCTGCACCCCTTGGGGTCCCGAGGACCGAGTTTGGGAAACGCTTCACTAAAGTGTAGTGGTGATCAATTATGGTCGTGACTTGGAGCGCTACAGGGAGGGAGTGCAGCACCGCACTAACACATCTGATTCAGAAAATCAACTGCTCATCAAGGTTGAACCAGGTGTGCTTTTGTTCGATTATACTGACCTTGGTGTTGCGCTGGCGTGACTTGATGCTGGTCTCGACACACAGGTAGAAGGCAGCGATACACTTCCCCTCTAGTCTGGCCCCATCCAGTAGTGGCAGGAGCTGCTGTAGGTCTGCAGCCGTCCTCCCCTGCATGCTGTCCGCACTGTCCAGCAAGCTCCGGGCAAACTCATCAGAGTCCAGAGATGCAATGAAGGGCTCAACCAGCTCCAACGTCCCCGACTTCACCACCTATAATAATACATTTAGCAGAAACCTTAATCCAAGGCAATTTACAGTGTAGTGTGCATACATGTTTTCATATGGGTGGCCCGAGAAGGAATCAAACCAACCACCCTGGCGTTACAGGCTCCGTACTGAGCCACACAGGACCCACCTCCTGCTCTATTTCCCGGTTATTGGCGAGCACGGCCACCGCTAAACACGCATGGAAGCGGATGAGCTCGTCCTCTTTGGAGAACGCCAATGGAAACAACCACTCGGCCGCCTGCTTCTCGATCATCAACCGCTGGCAGTAATGGCCGCCGTACATGGCGCAGTTGGCGAGCGCCACAGCACAGTGGCGGAGGACAGTGGGGTCGGTGCCGCGGCACCAGAAGAGCAGGGCATCCAGGGCGCCGTTGGCGATGAGCTGGGTGGACGTCTCCTCAGTGTGTTTGAACATGTGCTCCAGGATGCCTGAGACGCTGCGGGCCAGCTGGGCGTCCTCTGTCTCCCTCGTCAGGTTCAGGATCACCCCCAGACCCATACGAGCCACGTAATCTCTGGATAGGAAGAGAGAGAGAGGTAAAGAGGGTAAGCAAAAATATGAGTATATAATTTAGCAATAAGGCAGGAGGGGGTGTGGTATATGACCAATATACCATGGCTAAGGGCTGTTCTTATGCACAACGCAACTTGGAGTGCCTGGATAAGTAGCACTTTTTAAGTAGTCCCGTGTAGCTCAGATGGTAGAACATGGTGCTTGCAACATCAGGGTTGTGGGTTTGATTCCCACAGGGGACCAATACAAAAAAAGTATGAACATGTATGCACTAACTAGCTGTAAGTTGCTCTGGATAAGAGAGTCTACTAAATGTAAATGGATACAGCCCTTAGCATCCCCGAGGTGCCTTATTGCTATTATAAACTTGTTACCAACATAATTAGACCAGTAACAAGAAATGTTCTGTCATACCCGTGGTATACGGTCTGATATACCATGGCTGTCAGCCAATCAGCATTCAGGGCTCAAACCACCCGGTTTATAAAGACTAACATTTATCTGGGTCCTGGAAACTGGCCCTAAAGGTTAGGACCAAGGCAATATTTTGTATAACAGAAAAAGTGCATGTAGGCCTGTAGTGAATACACACCTGTTCTCAGAGACCAGTATCTGCTCCAGTAGTTTGGCAGACTCATAGGTGATCTCCACAGCAGGTGTTATGAGGAGTTGCAGGAGCAGCTCCAGTCCTCCATCCAGTCGTATCCGGTTGCATATCTCCTCAGCGACCTGCCGGCCCACAGTGGGCAGAACCCAGGCCTCCTCCACTAACTGGAACGTCTCTGCGATGGCCCTGCGGGTCTCGTCTAGATCCAATGTATCTTTGGCTGATTTTAGTGTCTTGATAGCGGAGCGCAGGGCCGGGAGCGAGGTATCCAAAACATCCTGGATGTCGGCGCCGTGGACACCCGGTGACACCGATGGTGCTTTCGGTTCCGAGGATGAGCTCGTGCTGCCCGACTTCCGGTTCCCAATCCGGCTGACATATTCCGGTACCGTGAGTCTTTCGGAGCTGAACATGGAGAGGTATCGATAGAGTCTCCAGAGGAAAACGGTTAGAGATAAGAACATCCACCGCCAATCTGACAGGGCCAAGAGGGCTTGTCTCAGGCCCTGATCAATAACAGATAGATTTTGAGGCCAGTTTCTCTGGAGAAATAAACGTGTGCGTAATAACCTGGTTATAACGGAATGGGAAACAAATGTTTGTCTTGCATTCAAGTTGTTTAGATACATAAACAAACCACAATAGGTGAAATTACAATCCCATCATCTGGACTGCATGCTAAACTTCAAATTCAAAGTGACAGCTTTCACTAAACTGCCTCATCATCACACTGATGTCATATTTGAAAATAAGTGGATAAAGCATCATCATGACCAAGCCGTCACACTATGCTTGCATTTAAACACGGATGTTCTCCGTTTTCTCCTATCATTTACATAAGGCCTTCATGGATCAAATTATGTCTACTCAGAATAACCCGACTCCAAATAAATGATCAAGCCTCCACTGTGTCCACTATAAGATAATGTAACACCACAGCGGATGTTTAGAGAACTGCTAGACAGGGGGGGGAAATGTGTCTCAAAAAGCCCATTACACATCAAATGACGTTTTACCAGCTGGATGGAGCAATATTAAAAGCTCTGTTGTCTTCTGTCTCTCGCTTGAATTACTGAGGTTAAATCCAGACAAAGACGCACTGTCGATCAAAATGACTTTCACGGTTTTCCTTTTTCCTCTCTATTCACATTAATCTATTGAAACGGCTTGTTATGCTTTAATCCATAACAAATATATCTTATTTAGGCTACGTATTCTTAAAATAGCCTCTCTCCTTGACGTCCCTGCCTCAGCATCCTCGAGCGTCCTCGAAGCTAGGACCGCCCATTGCTTTCAGGATATATTTACAGACAGACGGCATGCAGAGGTCCGCTCAGCAACAAAGCGCCAGTATGGTGCTTATCTCCACTATGCCCCCTTGTGGATAAAGGTAGAAGCATAATCAATCCACAAGGTGGTACACACATCAACTGTGCTAAATAGGTTATTACAGAGCTACAATAAGATACAACAGTGCGCATCAATTGCTACACTACATGACCAAAAGTATGTGGACACCTGCTCGTCGAACATCTCATTCCAAAATCATGGGCATTAATATGGAGTTGGTCCAAACATAACACTTTGTATTCAGTACAAAAAGTGAATAGCTTTGACACATAATTTTGCAGTATTACTTAAATGCTTTGATGCAAACAGGATGCATGTTTTGGAATAATTTATACTGTACAGACTTCCCTATTTTCCCATTTAGGTTTGTATTGTGGAGTAACTACAATGTCGTTTATCCATCTTTAGTTTTCTCCTATCACAGCCATTCAACTCTGTAACTGTTTTAAAGTCAACTTTGGCTTCATGGTGAAATCCCTGAGTGGTTTCCTTCCTCTCCAGCAACTGAGTTGGGAAGGACGCCTGTATCTTTGTAGTGTAATTAATAACACCATGCTCAAAGGGATATTCAACGTCTGCTTTTTAAAAATCTTCTTTGTGAGGCATTATAAAACCTCCCTGGTCTTTGTGGTTCATAAGTTCTTTAAAGTTCTTTAAACGATAAAAGCTAACTTACCAACATTTCAGAAAATTTATTTATAGCATTTTGAAATGAAATTATTTATTTACTGATTGCTTCAGCAAAAACAAGGTTGAAACAAGGTTTAAGTAAACATGCTCTAGAGGTGAATGACACTGGTAGCCACTGCATTGCATTGGTCATTGATTAGTAGCACACGGTTCTCTATAAACTTAGTCACACACCCAGAGAGACACAGAGAGACAGACAACATGAGGCTCGGGCTGATACTCCTGCTAGCCGGGCTAGCTACTGTGTTTGCTGCAGAGGGTAAGTATACCATTAAAAAATATATCATCTTGGTTGACTTGAGAATGTAGTGGTGACATTTTGGTTGAAATTTGACTGAGTTGTTACTGGTGAAAGGGAACTCAGGAATTTCAAGAAACAGCATTTGGAAACTCAGTTAGGGACAGCATATTGGAGTTGGTGGAAGTATTCACAATCTTTTTTGCTGTTCCATGGTCATTTCTAAGTTACCTCTCTGTGCTGTCCTTGTATGTCAGAGTCATGCATGGACCGCTGTGAGAATGGCTTCGACTCCAAGAAGAATTGCCAGTGTGACACTATGTGTCGGTACTACAAGAGCTGCTGCTCAGACTACGAGACCGCCTGTCGTATGAAAAGTAAGAAGAGAGTGTGTGTGTGTGTGTGTGTGTGTGTGTGTGTGTGTGTGTGTGTGTGTGTTTGCGTGTGTATATTGATTGTTACAAAATTTACAGATTTCCCTTTTAACTATCTTTAAAGGTTGCATATGTTCAACATTCACATACTATTGTTCATCTAATGTGACCTCTGTTTCCTTCAGCACGTGGAGACACCTTTGAATTTGCAGAGGATGATGATGGTCCATTTGCCCCTACAACGCCCGCCTCTCAGACCAAGCCTGAAGACGGAGAATCCAGCTCCTCGGGTGGCCAACGTAGGCAACCCACACGCTTCAGAACCCCCTATACCACCCCTACTCCTACCACAATTGCAACAAAGACAATCCCAGTCACAGAGCAAGCTAGAGGCTCAGATAGAGGCCCACAGAGAGGCCAGGTCCCAGTGGTAGTCCCACTCTCGGAGGCAGCTAAAGCCACCAAGGCACCCTCAATCCAACAGAAAATCACAGTCCCCCAGAAAGCCACAGTAACAGTAACTGAGACAGAGCCAGTCACAACAGAAGCTCCAGTCACAACAGTGGAAGTGGAGACAACCACAGAGGAAGTGGTGAAGACCACCAAGGCTCCGGTAGTAGACCCAGATGCTGAGCCATGCAACGGCAGGCCCTGGGACTCCCTCATGCAGTTCAAGAACGGCTCTGTCTACGCCTTCAGAGGTAAGGGTCTTTATGGGTCTTTATAGGTGTGAAGGGAGTCATTGGGTGGGAGAAAAACACCAGGAGAGGTTCTGTTTATCTGTTTCTCTATATATGTGTTTGTTTTGTGTCCTCTCCTAGGGGAGTGGTTCTTTGAGTTGGATGAAAAGTCGGTGATGCCCGGCTACCCCAAACTGATCCAGGACATCTGGGGTATCAGAGGACCTATAGATGCTGCCTTCACACGTATCAACTGCCAGGGCAAGACATACATGTTCAAGGTGGGATGAATACCCAGGCTAGAAAGCGTAGACTAAAGATGAAATGTTGGTAGGATGGTAGAAGGTTGGTAGATCAAAGTTATATCTCTAGCTGTTTATTGTACATTTTATAAATGTAATACATTTGTTGTAAATCGGCAACTTCACTGATAAAAATTACATTTATTCATTCCAAATATATATATATATATATTTATTGCAAATCGTCCAACAGGGTAACCAGTACTGGCGGTTTGATGATGGTGTGCTGGAGGAGGACTATCCCAGGGATATCAACGTGGGCTTTGAGAAGATACCAGACGACGTGGACGCAGCCTTCGCCATAGCAGCCCCTGGACACCACGCCAAAGAGAAGGTCTACTTCTTCAAAGGTCACACCAAATCTTAAACGAAGAACATAAGATAGTCCTCCTGAATTCATTAAAATGAGAAAAGATGTAGCCATAATTAAGTGAAAAATGATAAAAGATGTAGCCATAATTAAGTGATTAACCCACTGTTTCCACTGTATTTCATTTCACATTTGTTTTGTTAACAGACCAGTTGTTTGTCTGTGTTCCCAGGTGACCAGTATTACCAGTATGAGTTCAAGCACCAACCATCACATGAGGAGTGTATCAAGATATCAGCTGGGTCTCCGTCCGCTCTGTTCACAGCCTATACTGACATCTACCACAACAACTGGGAGGAACTCTTCAACATGCTCTTCAGAGGCAGTAAGAGGCGGTAGCTCTGTCTCAATGATATGTTCTTGTGTCCTCACGTCCTGTTTCCATTCCTCCTTCTCAAAATGCATTGGAGAAGAAGATCCAAGTCTCTTACCTGCGGACCTTCTCATCCAATGCTTATTGAAGAGGTGAAGAAAGAGGATAGAAGGAATCATGAATGGCACAATGTTGACTTTAAGAAAACGGTTGCTTAACAAACAAGAATAGTTTTAAAGCTAGGCCCCACCATCTAATGCTATATTTCATCTGTCGTTCTCTCTCCCCCAGTCCCCAACCACCATGGTGGACATCGGTTCATCAACAAGGACTGGATCGGCATTAAGGCCCCAGTGGACGCTGTCATGACAGGCAGACTCTACATCACCCCCAGGCCACTGGACGCACCCCTGTCCCCACCGTTACCCCCTTTACGGAACCGCAACGATGGGAGGCGCCAGCCATGGGACCAACAGTGGGGGCAGTATGGACAGCAATATGGACAACAATATGGACAGCAATATGGACAACAGGGGCAACAAAATGGACAGCAATGGGACCAGCAGTCGGGCCGCCGCAGAAATAGGCGCCAGTCTTACTGGGGTGTCGGGACGGGAATGGCTATGGGGCAGGAGTCCGCAGAGATGGATATGGGAAAAGAATTTGCTGAGAGGGGGATGGATCTCGGTCAGAAGCTGGCAGAGAGGGGGATGGCTATAGAAAGGATGTTTGGAGGGTGGGACATGCGTCGGACTGATGCCAGGGATGACGACAGAGACAGGGATAGGAGGAGGGACAACCAGGACAGGAGGAGAGATAGATACAACTATGACTCGAGATACAACGCTGAGGAAAGAGCCTACTGGGAGTTTGTCAACAAAGGCCAGCCAGTGCAGAGTGTCTACTTCTTCAAGGGAGGTAAGGAACCATACTTTATTGTCCTTTTGCTTTTTAACCTAGCCCCCCATTAAACACACACACACATCCTAAGGGGACAGAAATCCACCTCATATATTCTCTGTATTTGTTTTCCAGATAAATACTACAGAGTAAATCTGAAGACCAAGAAAGTGGACCCAGCCAGCCCTCCTTACCCCAGGTCCATCGGCAAGTATTGGCTGGGCTGCCCTGAAAAACACTTGGGGGCCGAGAAGAAATAGTTTCACAACTGGATAAAGACTGCCATATGTAAAACATGTACAGTACATCAAAGACTCAAACAGACGGTAATTTGAAGCTAGATAAAAATGTTCTGATGTGAGGACATGTCTGTTTGTACCTGGAATGTTTATATGTGATACTTTTACAATTAAACATAGTCTAACTGTAAAGGGTACCCAGATGTTATTTGTGGTATTGAAATTAATCCAAGGCTTAACTGTGCTGTAGCTCTTACTACCCCTTATTGGAGATCAATGAAGGCCCACCCACTTCTGTTCCCCACCCCCAGTTTGCCTGATTTGGGGCAAAGTTCAGCTGGTTGGTGTGTATCTGTCCTCTTTGGACTTTGACAGGGTTCCCATATAAAAAATACTATATTATACCAAGGCCTAAATACTGCAGTATTACTGTGTTTTTGCAGACTTTACTGTAGTATTCACTGTAGTGTTTTTGCATTTACACAAAAACACTACAGTGAATACTGTAGTATACTGTAGTATTTACAGTTAACTATAGAATAAATACTGTAGTTAAAGAAAACTGTAGTATATACTATAGTAATTAATGTAGTGTTTTTGCAGACCGTAATATACTGTAGTATTTACTGTAGTGTTTTTGCAGACATTACTATAGTATTGTAGCGATCTGGCCGGCATACCCTAGCTACGCGTTGTGTGGTAGCTGAAGAGTGCAAGGGATTGTGGGTAGTTCATGTTCCATGATAAAACGTTTGTGTTACGTCTTTAGGTTTTTAGTAGTTAAGCTAATGTTATGTGGTTGTGTGTTTTTAAGTTGTCTTGAGTTCAGGTTATGGGTGAAGGGGGAACGATAGAGTGCCTACCGTGACCAAGCCTTGCATGGCCGGAGGTTATCTTCATTGTTAATAATTGAAGGAGAAGATAATGAATAAAGTGTGACGTTCCTGGAGTCGTGCGGTGTACGGGGCACAGGAACTCTCCAGTAAAATCAATCTCTGTCTCATCTTCTTCTGGCTGAGTTCGCCACAGTATTTCCTGTAGTGTTTTTGTTTTATTATCTTTGACATAGAAGTGGAGGCTTTCACAGTGTTTGATAGAGTATTCTACAGTATACTACAGTTTACTACAGAATTCTATAGTAAACTGTAGTCATTTTTCATGTGGGTTATCTCTCCTCTCTATTATCTGACCCAGTTTACAAGAGGGGCCTTTGAAGGTTGGATTGACAGTGTGATACAGAAACACTACTACCACCTAGTGAATGAAAGGCTAGAAAAACATCAACAAACACAACAACTCTGGACCACCAGGTCTCCATTTTCTGACTGTAGCGCTTTCAGTGGAGTATGATATGGAGCTGTTTATGTGCAAGGCAAGCTTAACAGTGATCAAGAGGACACAGGCTTGGCAAAACCTACACATATTAAATAGACTATGCCAGGTAGCCGGGGGATATCTGTTCCAATGAGACAATGCGCTGCATTCTTTCACATGACAACTCAATTCCACTTGAAGTTGACAGTGAACACGGTCCAGACTTGTTGATTCACTGCTGAGTTTTGGAATCATTCAGAAATGAGATTAAAGAAAATCAAGTAATCAATCATCCCTTCTAACCCTGTCTGTCAACCCCTCCTTAAATCATGTACAAGGAGAGGGGGAGTTGTCACCATAGAGATAAATATTGTATCTACAGGTATGTCTATGGCGGCTTATTTCCTTTTCTATGTAAATGCCCACACATAACCAAAATGCTCTCAATTCTACAGTATTGCGAATGGCAGATGACAGACTCCATAATATACATACATCATATAGATGGCAGGTATTCAACCAGGCATGCAGTAACGCTTTCATAATCCATTTAATGTCATCCGTTTCATTACTTGTTTTGTTTCACTCAGGATGCGTCCCAAATGGCACCCTATTTCCGTTATAGTGCACTACTTTCGACCAGGGCCCCTATAAAAGGAATAGGGTGCCATTTGGGCCACAGTCTCAGTGTTCCAGTAAATATTAAATATCACATACAGGTGATGGTTTGGCGCTGCCAACCCTTTTTAATGGTTCAAGCTGGCACCACAGACAATGTTAGCCTAGTGATGACAGACAAGCCAAAGTGAACCAAGTGCACAGACTGGAGCATGCATTTTTTGTTTTAATTTGCATAGTTGTTTCACACATGGCAGATACAGTGTTGATTACTATTTGGTAAGGCAATTTCTACATTATCATATTGTATGATATACATACATACAGTACATATTGTACAGAACCATCATATACATATTGTAATTCATAAAATGGTATACTCAATAATGTATACTCAAGTAAAGTTTGTTCATGTCAGACTCAACTGTTCGTTTCAGTACAGTAAGCTAGTTTCCAAATTCCTCATTCATTAGTAGTCAAACTACATACTCAACTGTGAGAGGAAACAGAGCATCGCAGTCATTGCATCTGAAGTTAGGAATGCATAATCATCACGTTCTCATATAGGTTAGGTCCATCGTCCACATTGGCCACCACTCCTTCATTGGCGATGACTTCACTCAGACTAACAGCGTCCGTTACAACTCCAGCTGGTCCAACTGTTAGATATCCACTGTCAGTCTCAGTCTGCATCCCAGGGTCGCCGTTCTCTCCCCTCGCTCCTGATCTTTCACCCCTGACCACTGACCCAGCGACCTCTGGCACGCTTTTTAAAATGGAGGACAGGGGCCTCGTAGGCGTAACGGTGTTAGTGGCGCCCTCTGGTGAGGGGTGAGTTTTAGTGCCAGCGTCAGTGTTTCCCATGACAGCAGGCGAGCTGTGGTGGGCGTGCTGTTTCCTCCTACTGGGTTTCCTCATAGGTATGCCTTCCCCTACAGGGCCCTCCACCCCCGAGGGTGGGGGACCCCCCTGCTCCCACACACTGGCCCTGGCCCCCAACTTCCTCCTGGGTGGCTTGGTGATCCCCTCCACCCCCGGGCTCTTCCCCTTGGGCTTAGTTCCCCCCTCCTGGTCTTTGTGTCTCTGGAGGCTGCGTAGCATGGCCTGGACCGGGCCCTCCGAGCTGGGGAGCTCTAGTTTAGACAGGGGCCTCCCCACCCCTGCCTTCCCCACTGTCACGTACACTGTGGTCACCTTGTCCATCCCTTTATCTATCTCTGCCTGCTGGCCATCGGATGTGGACCCTGGTGCTTGCCCGCCCTTTAAGGTAACAGCGGCATTGGATATGGTGCGTCTACGCCCTAACACGGCTCCAGGAACCTGCATGGTAGACATGGCTCGGGACGGGGTGGCCGTGTACCTGTCCACATCAGGGTCCTCCACTTCACCACTGGATCCTGGGCCTTCCAATGGTCCAGTACTACCTCCACATCCATCCACCCCCCCCTCACTTGTCTCTGTCTCTTCCCCATCAGAGGCCTTCCCTCCCTGGGCCTGGAGGGCTGACAGCATCAGGACCCCCCAGGGGGACTTGGGTTTGGTGCGGGGAGCCCTGTGTGTCAGGTCCTGGGCAGAGCCTCGGTTCTCCTTGGGGCTGAACCTGGGATAAGGTAAGATTGTACTTTATTAATCCCCAAGGGGAAATTAATTTGACATACTCTCAACATTAAAAACAATCAAAAGACAATTACAGTAACTATAACTTTGTAGAGGCAAGTGGTAGTGTTGTGTGGTGTGTGTAGTGTCCAATGTCCTCATCATGGTGACTGCGACCTGGTGTTACCTGGTGTCTTCGGCGAAGGAGACGGAGGGGCGTTTGGACTTAGCGTTGCTGGAGGTGCGGGGGATGCCAAACGGGAGGGACATGTCTTCTGCACTAACGCTGAAGGCAGCGGGGTCTGGGAAGATGTTACACTTAGAACTCATCTCATGCTGGAACTCCTGGAACTCACCGCCCGCCACTGCTGGGATGTCTGAGGGAAGGAGAGCAGGGGAAAGGGAGGGACAGGGAGAGAGAGAAAAAAGAGAGTCAACAAAGCACAAAGGGTTGAACACACACACACAGACACACACACACATACACACACACAATGATTACCTTCTCTGGGGGGGACACAGTAGAGAGCCTCTCCGGTCTCCTCATCACTGTCAAAGGAGGATCCGTCTGTCACCCAGCCTGAGGAGGGAGGCTCTATGAAACTGTGGTTGAATGTCAGCTCTGGGTCGTGGTGGGACACTGGAGAGAGTGTTTATTAATGTTATTATTATTGTAATAATATTGTAATAAGTTTAGTATGCACACCTCGCCTGTTCCCAGCATGGAGAAAAACTTTGAGAGCATCCAACAAGTACTGGAGTTTCTTCCTTACATACATATGATATGATCTCTAGTGTGATATTGGACTGACCTGTGACTCTGGGTAGCCCAGAGGACCAGACAGAGATACATGGTACAGCAGATCTCACGTTGGCCAGGACGTTATACATATGATGTTTCATACGGACAGAGGTACCACCGTCACCCACTGCTACCCTGTAGGACCAGAGCAAGGTCAGAGGTCAGAGGAACACACACATACACCATTCTTTGCCATCTTTGCTTTGCTTACGGTAATCCATCGTATCCGATGATGACTTCTGAATTAACAGTGAATTCTTTGGTGACTGTAGAGTCCAATCCGAGATCCACAAACTTTATTGCAGGTGGGGCATATGCAGTCTGTGTTTGTGGGGGCAGGCATGGTTGTATGTCTCCTGAGCCGTTTTTGCTGTCTCTTTGATGTAGCACTTCTTCAGCGACTTTTTCAGCTGGTCCTTGTAGCGCTTCATCTGCCCCCATGCAGACTGCCGGCCAAGATGTAGCTGGCCATGCAGGATCTTCTGCGGCAAGTGCTCCTGAGACATTCTAATGCCCAAGCCAGTAGAGTTGGTGTTGGGTGACCATGGCCTCCATACTCATGCAGTTGGTCTTAGCAAGTATTTATGTATGGGGCACACGGTCACACCGACTGGAATCGCTCGAGCTGCTTGTTGCGGCGACTGTAAGTGACCCAGTCTTCACAGTTTTAAAGAAGTGTGGTGATGCAGACGGCTTGATAGACAGCAACTTTGGTGTGGAGGTGGAGACCCCTGTTTTGGAAGACCCTGCGTCTGAGTTTCCCGAAGGCAGCTTATGCTTGCTTGATCCTATTTTGAATTTTGAGGTCGATGCTGCAGTCCTCCGTGAGGTTGGCGCCCAGGACGGGAGTATAGCCAGTCATTTTTGTTCAATAGTGAAGACACGCATGGTGGGTTGAGGGCTGTATCTCCATTGGCAGACCACCTCGGTCTTGGTGGTGTTGATAGACAGTCCCATCCTGCTATAGACCCTCACAGCCGCTACAAGGACGGACTGAAGGCCTTCCGGAGTGTGGGCCACAAGAGCACAGTCATCAGCATACTGCAGCTCAAGAACCCGCTCTGTCAAAACCTTGGTGGTTGCTTGGAGACTCCTGATATTGAATAGGTTTCCATCAAGACTGAAGTCCACTGCAACACTGTCCTCAAGCTCCTTGTGGAGAAGCTGGGTGAGTGCACTTACTCCTGCCCTCCTGTGGCCCCCCAAGCCATCATCCCATCATGGAACTGGCAAAGTATATTGACAAATTTGTCAGGACAACCAAATTTGAGTAGAATGCCCCATAGTAGTTCCCTGCTCAAAGTGTCGAAGGCCTTGGAAAGGTCAACAAAGGCAATGAAAAGGTCCTGATGTTGTTCACGGCACTTCTCCAGCCTTTCACCGAGAACCCGCACAAAGGAAGTTATTTAATGTGCAGCTGCAGGAGGCTGCTGGAACCCCAGTATGTCGGCGTCCACCTACCACGCGTCGCCAGCACGCTGCTTTTCTCTCAGGGTGTGCTCCCCTAGCCTTTGTCGTACCTGACTAACCCACAAGGCAGCGGGACAGTGGTTGATGGCTGCCAGGACGTGTCCACACAGAGGCGGGCCTGTACCAACGCATCTCTGGGGCCCACTGCTGCCCCCGGTTAGCCTGGAGTAAGGAGGCCCGACAGGAGTCTTGGTCATGGAGAGGCTTTGTACCAGCAACGGGAGACTTGTGCATAAAGCTACTCCCCAATTCACCACATGGGCTAGCAGGAGGCAGCGATCTGTAAGCGAGAGTATGCAAGCATGTGGTAAGAGGGCATGCAACTTACCTCTACCTAGGCACTACTGCACTAGACGTGTCACATGCACCCTGCAGTTTCCCACCATCAGAATCATACACACACACACACACCTGTCTTTGCTGTCAGTAGGTTCTCCACAGCAGCAGCAGCAGCAGACCAGACCCAGCAGCATCAAGACCAGAGGGACCAGGAGACCAGCAATCAGAGCCCCGTGACCACCTGACACCACACGCACACCCACACAAACAAATGTGATTCAACCTCACATATTCCTTCTTGATTAAAACAAATATTTGAATCCATAGACCCATCTGCTATTACTTATCATTTGCTACGCATTAATAACCATCTAGCTCTGTATCCAATAGGAGGAGTGCATACTGTATGGACACGCCCCTGTTGCTGGGTGACAGGCGGTGCCCTCTCCACAGTCACAGACAGAAGAACAGTTAAAGCCATACAGTTGGTCTGGACAGGTGATGTTACAACTGGGGACACAACAGAGAGAAACCTGTTAGTGACAGATACACAACCCCATAATCAAATCAAGAGTCAATGTGCGGGGGCACCGGTTAGTCGGACTAATTGAGGTCATATGTACAGTACATGTAGGTATAGTTCAAGTGACTATGCATAGATGATAAACAGAGAGTAGCAGCAGCGTAAAAGAGGGGTTGGGGGGGTGGGGGACGGGACACAATTCAAATAGTCCGGGTAGCCATTTCATTACCTGTTCAGGAGTCTTATGCCTTGGGGGTTAAAGCTGTTGAGAAGCCTTTTGGACTTAGACTTGGCGCTCCGGTAGCGCTTGCCATGTGGTAGCAGAGAGAACAGTCTATGACTAGGGTGACTGGAGTCTTTGACAATTTTTAGGGCCTTCCTCTGACACCGCCTGGTATAGAGGTCCTGGTTGGCAGGAAGCTTGGCCCCAGTGATGTATTGGGCCGTACGCACTACCCTCTGTAGTGCCATGCGGTTGGAGGCAGAGCAGCTGCCGTACCAGGCAGTGATGCAACCAGTCAGGATACTCTCGATGTTGCAGCAGTAGAACCTTTTGAGGATCTGAGGACCCATGCCAAATCTTTTCAGTCTCCTTTGGGGGAATAGGCTTTGTCGTACCCGCTTCACGACTGTCTTGGTGTGTTTGGACCATTCTAGTTTGCTGGTGATGTGGACACCAAGGAACTTGAAGCTCTCAACCTGCTCCACTGCAGCCCCGTCGATGAGAATGGGGGAGTGCTCGGTCTTCCTTTTCCTGTAGTCCACAATCATCTCCTTTGTCTTGATTACGTTGAGGGAGAGGTTGTTATCCTGGCACCACACGACCAGGTCTCTGACCTCCTCCCTATAGGCTGTATCGTCGTTGTCGGTGATCAGGCCTACCACTGTTGTGTCATCTGCAAACTTAATGATGGTGTTGGAGTCGTGCCTGGCCATGCAGTCATGGGTGAACAGGGAGAACAGGAGGGGACTGAGCACGCACCCTTGGGGATGTGTTGTTACCTACCCTTACCACCTGGGGTGGCCCGTCAGGAAGTCCAGGATCCAGTTGCAGAGGGAGGTGTTCACTCGCAGGGTCCTTAGCTTAGTAATGAGCTTTGAGGGCACTATGGTGTTGAACACTGAGCTGTAGTCAATGAATAGCATTCTCACGTAGGTGTTCCTTTTGTCCAGGTGGGAAAGGGCAGTGTGGAGTGCAATAGAGATTGCATCATCTATGAGCGGTATGCATATTGGAGTGGGTCTAGGGTTTCTTGGATAATGGTGTTAATGTGAGCCATGACCAGAATTTCAAAGCACTTCATGGCTACAGATGTGAGTGCTACAGGTCTGTAGTCATTTAAGCAGGTTACCTCAGTGTTCTTGTGCACAGAGACTATGGTGGTCTGCTTGAAATATGTTGGTATTACAGACTAAATCAGGGACATGTTGAAAATGTCAGTGAAGACACTTGCCAGTTTGCAGCGCATGCTCGGAGTACACGTCCTGGTAATCCGTCTGGCCCTGCGGCCTTGTGAATGTTGACCTGTTTAAAGGTCTTACTCAAATCGACTACGGAGAGCGTGATCACACAGTCGTCTGGAACAGCTGATGCTCTCTTGCATGCTTCAGAGTTGCTTGTATTGAAGCGAGCATAGAAGTGATTTAGCTCGTCTGGTAGGCTCGTGTCACTAAGCAGCTTGCGGCTATGCTTCCCTTTGTAGTCTGTAATAGTTTGCAGGCCCTGCCACATCCAACAAGCTTTGGAGCTGGTGTAGTACGATTCAATCTTAGTCCTGTATTGGCGCTTTGCCTGTTTGATGGTTCGTCTGAGAGCATAGCAGGATTTCTTATAAGCATCCAGGTTAGAGTCCCGCTCCTTAAAGTCGGTAGCTCTACCCTTTAGTTCAGTGCGGATGTTGACTGTAATCCATAGTTTCTGGTTGGGGTATGTACGTACAGTCGTTGTGGGGACGACGTCATCGATGCACTTATTGATGAAGCCAGTGACTGATGTGGTGTACTCCTCAATGCCATCGGAAGAATTCTGGAACATATTCCAGTCTGTGCTAGCAAAACAGTCCTGTAGCTTAGCATCTGCGTCATCTGACCACTTCTTTATTGACCGAGTCACTGGTGCTTCCTGCTTTAGTTTTTTCTTGTAATCAGGAATTAGAAGGATGGAATTATGGTCAGATTTGCCAAATGGAGGGCGAGGGAGAGCTTTGTATGCGTTGCACATTTAACATGCATGCATTAAAGTCCCGGCCTCTAGGAGCGCCGCCTCTGGATGGGCGTTTTCCAGTTTACTAATTGCCTTATACATCTGACTGAGTGCGGTCTTAGTGTCAGCATCCGTTTGTGGTGGTAAATAAACAGCTACGAAAAAAATAGATGAAATCTCTTGGTAAATAGTGTGGTCTACAGCTTATCATGAGATACTCTACTTCAGGCGAGCAAAATCTAGAGACTTCCTTAGATTTCGTGCACCAGCTGTTGTTTACAAATATACACAGACCGCCACCCCTCGTCTTACAGGAGTCTGATGTTCTATCTAGCCGGTGCAGCGTGTATCCCACCAGATGAAGGTTATCCAGGTCGTAGTTCAGCCACGACTCGGTGAAACATAAGATATTACAGTTTAATTTATTGTCCAATGATTGTACGTTGGCTAGTAATACTCCCACTCGCCGTCTGCGGATCCTTACAAAGCAACCCGACCTCCGGCCCCGATACCTCCGTCTCTTTCTCCTGCCAATGACGGGGATTTGGGCCTTGTTGGGTGTCTGAAGTATATCCTCCAAGTCGGGCTCATTGAAAAAAACATGTTCGCTGGAGAAAAATTAAACATCGTCCAGTCCGAGGTGAGTAATCACTGTCCTGATATCTATAAGCTCTATTCGGTTATAAGAGTGGGAGAAACATTATGTACAAAATAAGTTACAAATAACGCGAAAAAACACACATAATAGCACAATTGTTTAAGCGCTTGTAAAACGGCTGCCTTTACCTCCGGCGCCATTTTATTGTGATATACAAACAGCAAGATGTCTAAATCGGATTGGAGAAACATATTTATTTGAACCCTTGTTTCACATCAGTGATTACTTCGAGGAAGGGAGTAAAGCAGGATGCATTTAAGACTATTCGAACAGAACCTCTGTCTGCTTTCTGAGTACTCTCACCTCCGTCCCTGGAACCCAGGCCCACAGACACAACTTCCTGTCACGTGATCACAGTGGCCCTGGAAACAAGGGCTGCACAGGAAGCGGCAGGCGCTCCCGAATGTTCTGTTAGAGCACGGCTCGTCACACCTGCAGACAAACAGAGTGGCCCAGGTAACAGACGGACAACAAAACTGTCAGCAATTGAAGAAAACACTGAAACTATTTGGTACCGTTGACACTGGCATGTCTGAGAAGGGTAGCTACAGTACAACAGTGGAATTACTGTAAAAGGTCTCAGATACATTTCACTGGTAGTTAGTCGTCAAACACACACACACACACACCTGGGTCCGGTCCATCCTGGATCACATCGTGAACACGCCCCTGTCCTGGGGTCACATGGTTCACCGTTCTTGCAGCGTGGGCACGCCCCCTGGCAGTGGTTTCCATGGTAACCCTGTGGGCATGGCCGGTCACAGCGTGTACCGTTCCACCCAGGCTCACAGGCTGTACAGACACCGTCAATCACAGAGCACGACTGGCCTCCTTTACAATGGCCACAGCTACACAGGAGAGAAGGAGAGAGAGGCATCCATGGAACAGTCCAACTGAATACATACTGTAGCCATTCTAGGATAGACACAGGTACAAGCCTAAATAAAGTGCTCAGAAGTCGCCCAAACCATCAATCATCCATATTGATCAACAGCACAATGACAAGACAGTAACATCCCAATCATGTAATCCAAAGCACCAGTGCAATATCAATATACATTCTTTTACCTCAGTTTACACCCGCTGCCATACTCCCCACGTCCACACGGTTCATTACAGATGGCTCCCTTGTACCCAGGCTGACATGCACACTCCCCGCTGACCGCATCACACTCGCTGTGCTCCAGATCACAGTTACAGCGGCGGTCACACGTCTGACCCCACCACCCGTTCTGGCACTCGCACTGCCCCGTCTTCTGTTGGCACGACGATATGTAGCAGCGACAGCGAAGGCTGCACTTCTGACCCCAGTACCCCGGGGCACACTGACACCTGGCCACCACCGTTTTTTAAGAAAACATATATTTGTATTGTGTTGTAACTATTGTATTAAAAAAGATGGTGTGTGACACTGTCCTTTTAATGAGTAAATTGCAGGCTAAATGACATCAATTAATTCAGCTCTAAGTTAACTAATGCCTTCCACTGTAAATAAACCCATTCTCTCTCACCTGCCGGTCAGAGGGTCGCAGGTGGAGGTGCCTGGGTAGCACTGGCACTGCTTGGCACAGGTGGGCGTCCACCAGCCCTCGTCGCAGGTGCAGTTGCCGTGCACGGGGTGGCAGTGCCCGTGGCGGCCACATCTGCAGTCATTCTGGCAGAGTTGCCCCCAGTGGTTGGGGAGGCACGTGCACTCGCCCGTGACCGGGTCACAGCGCCCGTGAGGGTGGCACTTGCACAGCTCACGGCAGTCCGGTGCCCAGAATTCTGGAGGGCAGCCTATAGAGGGAGACAGCCTGTAATATTTCAGTAGTTTCCACTTAATTACAATGTCCCTTTTATTCATGGAATGTAAATATAGCTTCCAAAGTTGCTATATTAATTCTTGTTGTGTTCAAAATACAGTGCATTCGGAAAGTAAGTACACCTTAGTTGTTTCCACATTTTGTTACATTACAACCTTATTCTAAAATTTCCCTCATCAATCTACACATAATACCTGATAATGACAAAGCAAAAACAGGTTTTTAGAAAGTTTTGCAAAAGTATTCAGACCCGAAATTGAGCTCAGGTGCATTCTGTTTCCATTGATCATCCTTGAGATGTTTCGACAACTCGACAAGCATTGAAGGTCCCCAAGAATACAGTGGCCTCCATCATTCTTAAACGGAAGAAGTTTGGAACCACCAAGACTCTTCCTAGAGCTGGCCGGCCGGCCAAACTGAGCAATCGGGGGGGAGAAGGGCTTTGTTCAGGGAGGTGACCAAGAACCGATGTTCACTCTGAAAGATTATCTGGTCTAATGAAACCAAGATTCAACTCTTTGGCCTGAATGCCAAGCATCACGTCTGGAGGAAACCTGGCACCATGCCTACGGTGAAGCATGGTGGTGGCAGCATCATGATGTGGGGATGTTTTTCAGCGGCAGGGACTGGTAGACTAGTCTGGATCGAGGGAAAGATGAACGGAGCAAAGTTCAGAGAGGTCCTTGATGAAAACCTGCTCCAGAACGCTCAGGACCTCAGACTGGGGCGAAGGTTCACCTTCCAACAGGACAACAACCCTAAGCACATAGCCAAGGAGGAGTGGCTTCGGGACAAGTCTCTGAATGTCCTTGAGTGGACCAGCCAGAGCCCGGACATGAACCCGATCGAACATCTCTGGAGAGACCTGAAAATAGCTGTGCAGTGACGCTCACCATCCAACTTGACAGAGCTTGAGAGGATCTGCAGAGAAGAATGGGAGAAACTCCCCAAATACAGGTGTGCCAAGCTTGTAGTGTCATACCCAAGAAGACTTGAGGCTGTAATCACTGCCAAAGGTGCTTCAACAAAGTATTAAGTAAAGGGTCTGAATACTTATGTAAATATGATATTTCTGTTTTATATTTATAATAAATGTGCAAAAATGTCTAAAAACTGTTTTTATTTATGGGGTATTGTGTGTAGACTGAGGGGAAAAGGCTGTAGCGTAACAAAATGTGGAAAAAGTAAAAGGGTCTGAATACTTTCCGAATGCACTGTATACTGTTTGAGTGATATAGCCTATGTAACTTAAACGTTAGAGTTGGTTTGACTTACGTGTCTTGCAGTTGGCTCCATAGTAGCCAGGTGGACAGCGACAGACCCCGGGGTATACACACACCTCATCCTGCTGGCAGGCCCGCTCTCCATCACACACAGCTGGAGTCATAAACAACAGACCCAGTGCTGAATTTTACAATACTACCTAAGCCAGATGAAAAGCCAGTTTTTGTGTGCCCTGGGCGGTTTTATATAATTTACTCTCTACTGGTACTCACGTATAGTACACTCCTCTCTCTGTTGTCTCCATCCAGTACAACAGACAAGAGTGGAGGGATCCCTATTTGAGAAGGGTGAACAAAAGACATACTGTAAAGCATAGTAGGAAGTTTCCTTATGGGTCACATTTCTTTTTACAGTTTTTTCATGAAATAACAGAAGATTACAATAATGTAGATTGTGAGAATGTATCATAAAGCAAGGATATATTTAATCAATAAGGCATTAGGGGCTTTGTTATATGGCCAATATACCACAGCTCCGGGCTGTTCTTACACACGACGCAACGCGGAGTGCCTGGATACAGCCCTTAGTCGTTGTATATTGGCCATATACCAAAAGCCCCTGAGGTGCCTTATTGCTATTATAAACTTGTTACTAACATAATCAGAGCAGTAAAAATACATGTTTTGTCATACACGTGGTATTTGGTCTGATATACCACGGCTGTCAGCCAATCAGCATTCAGGGCTCAAACCACCCAGTTTATAATGCTTGATAGAAAAGACAGAGTGGAATTTAGTAATCACCTGAGGTCCTGGCAGACGTTTCTCCCTGAGGGAGCCAGTCTCTGAGGGGAGAAGAGGGGACAGCAGAGCAGTAGTCCTAGACCCGTCAGAAACAGGCCCATGTCCACCCCACATCCAGGTCTGTACCAGACCACAACAGGTCTCGGACCGTGTCCAACTCACACGCCTCTCCCTGTCCCAACACCAGAATCCAATCCCAGGAAAATCCCTTTCTCCTTTTCTCATCTCTCTCTCACTATTCTCTTCCCAAGTCCAGCAGAGGACAATGGAAATTGTAGGCACTCTCCTCTCTCGTTCTCGATTCTTTCTCTCTCCCTGTCTTTCTCCCCAGTTACTCTCTCTCTCGACCTTTGCTTTCCCCAGCCTAGCTCTGTGGTCTTGTAGGCCAATGAAAGGCAGTCTTTCTATCTCCCTGCCTCTATCTGTCTTTCTGCCCAGCCTAGCTCTCTTCAGTCATTAGTCTTGGAGTTGTAGGCCCAGTGCAGTGACTGAGTGGTCCAAACCCAGCCGTTTCCTCTCCCTCTTTCCTGGGGAAGTTAGAGCCACTTCCTCCCATTCAATCTGCCCCAGTAAGGCTGTTTTATGACATCACCACATACTGAGAGATTCTGGGAAGAGGTGAGCAGCAAATTTAGAGGTGTGTGTTTTGCAAGTTTATTTGTGTACTGTACATCTGTCTTCCACACATTAATGTTCTATGGCTCAAAAACATACACACACAAAAACCTTGTAGAAAAAAAAGCCAAACTGTCCTTCCTAGATCGGAAGTGGGATGTTCTCTTGGCAAATTGATGCTGACAGCCCAACTCACATTCTCACATAATACACACTTTTGATTTCATTATTTATTTGGTTTTCGTAGCACAAAGGCGTCTCCATTTAAAAACAGTCATGCTTACAAAAATTACATGTTGTTCTGTCGTTCTGCCTCTGAACAAGGCAGTTGACCCACTGTTCCCTGGTAGGCCGTCATTGTAAATAAGAATTTGTTCTTAACTGACTTGCCTAGTTAAATAAAGGTTAAATATATAGATATTTTTTTTTAAACAACAATTCTTTTTAAAGTAACCCTCTTGTGGCACAAACGTGTTCCTGCAATTCAGCCACCCAACGTGTTCCTGATTGCTGTAGTCAAAACACATCTTAATATCTTTGGTAAAAATAAAAGTCTTTGTTCAAATATCTCAATACAAATTTGCTTCAACAGAGATGACTAATTATCGCTTTGGTCAAAATACATCTTAATATCTTTCATTAAAAATACGTATTTATTAAAATATCTCAATACAAATTTGCTTCAGAGTCAACAGAGATGTCCCTCTTAATAATGTCCTGCATGGTTATTCTCAATGCAAAGTGTACAGTTGGCCATTTCAACATTCTGAACCTATTTCGGAGAGAAACAGAGGGAGAGAAAGGTGTATAGAGCAAGGATGAGGGGGTAATAAAGAAGAGGGAAGGCACGAGAGAACGCTCTTCCTTTCTTAGGGTTGTTATGGAGACCTAAACAGTATAAAACATCCAGTGAAAACAAGAACAGAATGGAGGACTAGTCTAGTAGGACGGGTGTTGAGGGTTTTCATGGTGATCGTCAGGGTTCTGTCTCCGCGGTGCTCTCGGTGGCGTCGATGATTTCCCAGGAAGAAGCAGCGTTGTTTTCACTGGGACTACGGCTGCTGTGGTTGCTGCCGGAGCGGGTCAGGAAGCCAAAGCTAGGAGACAACACAGGTCTAGGATCAGATATACTAAATCACTACCAGAAAAAACTAAAGCTACACACAGGAGAGAGAACACAACACAGTTCACAGGTCAGAGATATTGTCTGAAAGACTGAGTTGTTCTGCTTCCTAGTAGTTCCTACACATAGTCTCTTGTAACCGACTGTGATCATTAAAATGGTTAGTGTGCATGTGAAATTTGATTCTGGTCAGGGTTTCTGAGATTACATGCAGAACTACATTCTGTAGATATGAGGTAGTCCCTGGTTATCAGCTGTCAGAGCTGCTTACCGATCACTGCACCTGTATATAGCCTATTTGTAAATAGCCCACCCCAACTACCTCATCCCCATACTGTTATTTTTGCTGATTTGCACCCCAGTATCTCTGCCCGCACCAAAGGCATATTTGCACATCATCATCTGCACATTTATCATTCCAGTGTTAATACTAAATTAGTATAGATTTTCTATAGTGTCATTGTCAGCACGTTTGTTTATACCATGTGTGACTCTGTGTTGTTGTATTTTTTTTATTATTGTTGCACTGCTTTGCTTTATCTCGGCCAGGTCGAAGTTGTAAATGGGAACTAGTTCTCAACTAGCATACCTGGTTAAATAATGTTCATTTTTTAAAACACCACCAGGGGGAGTAGTCTATGTTTACATCAAAGGGTTTAGTCAGAGGCATCAGCAGGTGCTGTGAACACTATAGGTGGAAGATAAGCAGAGCATGTCTTTGTATGTCTGCCTAGAGGTAAACAAAGAAACTCAACAGTATTACCAGGAGACCACAGACACAGACTGTCTAACACAGACAGACAATATAAACGGGAGTCAGGACATAGCAACAAGTTGATGGAGTGATTAAAGCATGCTGGAGGCCTGGAGGCCTAACCAACCACAGACCTGCCTCAACTTTGCCTAGACAATCAGTGGCCCTGGAGTATGGGTTATGGTAGGGCACTGCAAAGTTAACTGTGGGTCATTGTCATTGCAAATCAGACTATTCTCCAACAAAACAAGGTCCTGCGTCAGTTTACCAGTTAACAACATTGTAACAAGTAACTATTCATACCAAATTTCTATAACTATCTTCTGATTGGGCTTCTATGAATGTTGTAAATGTGCTTTAAACATGTTTACATTTCTGTATGTAAATAGCTATGTTAATACATGAGTAAAAACAGGTCAGTAGTACTTACAGATTCCTGATGCGAGACTCTTGTGGTTTGCTGTCAGTGCCGTCTGTCTCGGTTTCTGCCTCCGCTCTCCTCTCAAACACGGGGCCTTTCTCCTCATCACTGTTCAAGGAAAGCACATCCACAAAGTTAGCACTGTGTCTTTGTGTGTGTGTGTGTGTGTACACGCATGTGTATGTGCGAGTACCCATGTGTGTGTGTGTCAGTGTCACCTGCTGCATTCGTCCTCTGGCATGCCCAGCATCTTGGCCTTGATGACAGTTTTCTGTTTCTTTATGGCAGAGCGTACTGCCTCCAGCAAGAAGCCTGGACACCGCTCATCATTCAGGATCTCCCTGTGTGGATGACACGCAAGTCAGTACACACACACACACACACACACACACACACACACACACACACACACACACACACACACACACACACACACACACACACACACACACACACACACACACACACACACGCACAGGTATGAAACTAGACAAACACAAACAAACAAACAAACATGTAAACACAAACAAACACACCCCCCATAGTACCTACCTCTGGTAGTAGGAGAGTTCCTCCTGCACCAGGAACAGGTTGGCTTTGAGCTCGTTCCTCTCTGTAAGCATCTCTCTGAACTCCTGCTTGGTGAAACAGGGTCTGTTGGGGTCCTTCAGGTCTATCACCAGCTTGTCCGTCAGGTCCACTTCTGTCTTACACGGACTGGCCTGTTGGGGCGGAGAAAACACAGCTTGACTATCACAATTGTGTTCATGTAATGACAGTCATGTGTTTTAAGGCTAAGGGAATAACACATAGTTTTCACCTGGTATAACACATTTATTGAACTTCACAGTCTATGAAATTGTCTAACAGCAATAGCAAAAGCATAATACCCATCAAATTGATGACATATGGCCATATGTGTGACTACTACAAAGCAAAAAGACACATTTTCTTGTAGTGAGATTTCTTAGTCACATTATACTGTACGTGGACAATACATACATGTACATCTTGTGCCAACGCTGTATCTGTTTTCCTCTCACAACAATGAGTTAACTTTTGTCAGAGAGAGAAGTCACGGATATGACCTTAGTTTCTATTATCTTAGTCATAACAAAATATTTCAAAAATGGCTCGAGTTTCTTTTCCAGGGATAAGAGTTTAAAGAAAACAAAGGCCAAGTGTAAAACTTGGCAGAGAAAGGAGAGTGACAAATGTTTAAAGATTAAAGTTCAGCTACAAAATAAACTGAGGTAGAGGGTAGGACACTAAAAGTTCTCTAGAGAAATTACGACAAGGTGTAACAAACAAGTCAGTAAAGTGAGTCAGAATACACCACGCTGGATGACTAATGTTTATGTAGTATTATAAATGGGGAACTTTGGGTCCTGGATACTGATTGGCTGAAACATAATTTTAGCTGTGTGTATATCAGACAATATACCACGGGTATGACAAAAAAAAAGTATGTTGGTAAGCAGTTTATAATAGCAATGAGGCATTAAGGTTTGTGGTATATGGCCAACATACCACACCCCCTCAGGCATTTTTGCTTAAATATAATATGAAGGCCAATTCAAAAATGGAAATTAATGCTTGCCTTTTCAACAAGGGACAAACACACCTTCATTCACACACACAGCCACCCACACACATACAAGCCCCCACACCACGCATGCACCCACACAGACACCCCTCCCCCTTCAGACAGACACGCGTCTTACCGTGCCAGCAGCAGTGTTGGCCTTTTCCAGCTGGATGGTGAGGTGTTCTATTGCTTTCTGTTTCTCTCGGAGGTCTGCCTCCATGTCAGCCTTCCTCTCCACAGCACTCTTCACCTGAGCCGTGACGATGCTCTGCTTATGTCTTAGCTCCCCATTCATCTTCATGAAGCGGTCCAACTGCTCCTGCACCTGCGCACACACACACACACAGGTATGAAAAAACACACTAACATAACACTCACATTACATACATACACACTCTTACACATCCAGGCCGATGATATACTAGATATCATAGTGGGCCTTTGCGGGGGCGCAGGGAATCATTTGGAGTAAGGAGACAATACTGGTTACTCCCATGAACAGAAAAACATGTTCAAGCATAATTTGGAGCAAACTTATTTTAGGAGGAAAAGCCTAGAAAAATAAACAAACTCGCCCAGCTCGAGCTGGAGTTTAAAACCATTAAACCTCTCTGTGACAGACAGAGCTGCTGTGGTGGAGTCCTGGCCCAGACTTGTCTCTAAGGTGTGGGTGATGCTCAACACAAATCAATAAACATGACTATTATGCCAGTACTGTTTCAGTTTCAAGTTTTATTAGTGGTATGTACGGGCTACACATGGTATACACCGTCCAATCAAATGCTGGTTCCTTCTCAACAATAAGAAATAATAAAATATAAGAATATGAACATAAAGTAAATGTCTCAGTAGAATAGAATAAACATTTTAGCATCAGTATAATACAGGAAGGCACAATTTATAGTCCAATATTTACATGTGTTTTGGGGAAGGGGGATTGGAGGGCAAGTGTTTAAATTGAGCAGTATGTGTGTGTGTAACATCAATGTATACTGAGCGTACAAAACATTGCTCTTTCCATGACATAGACTGACCAGGTGAATCCACGTGAAAGCTATGATCCATTATTGATGTCACTTGTTAAATCCACTTCAAATCAGTGTAGATGAAGTGAAAGAGACAGGTTAACGAGACATGATGCTGCCACCCCCGTGCTTCACGGTTGGGATGGTGTTCTTCAGCTTGCAAGCATCCCCCTTTTTCCTCCAAACATAACGAAGGTCATTATGGCCAAACAGTTCTATTTTTGTTTCATCAGACCAGAGGACATTTCTCCAAAAAGTACTTTTTTATGGCGGTTTTGGAGCAGTGGCTTCTTCCTTCCTGAGCGGCCTTTCAGGTTATGTCGATATAGGACTCGTTATACTGTGGATATAGATACTTTTATACCTGTTTCCTCCAGCATCTTCACAAGGTCCTTTGCTGTTGTTCTGGGAATGATTTGCACTTTTCGCACCAAAGTACGTTAATCTCTAGGAGACAGAACGTGTCTCCTTCCTGAGCGGTATGACGGCTGCGTGGTCCCATGGTGTTTATACTTGCGTACTACTGTTTGTACAGATGAATGTGGTACCTTCAGGTGTTTGGAAATTGCTCCCAAGGATGAACCAGACTTGTGGAGGTCTACATTTTTTTTTTCTGAGGTCTTGGCTGATTTCTTTTGATTTTCCCATGATGTCGAGCAAAGAGGCACTGAGTTTGAAGGTAGGCCTTGAAATACATTCACAGGTACACCTCCAATTGACTAAAATGATGTCAATTAGCCTATCAGAAGCTTCATAATTTTCTGGAATTTTCCAAGCTGTTTAAAGGCACAGTCAACTTAGTGTATGTAAACTTCTGACCCAGAGCAGGTGGTCAGTCTATTTTAAGTGTTCAGCAGTCTGATGGCTTGTAGATAGAAACTGTCTCTGAGCCTCATGCTCCGATACCATCTGCCCGATGGTAAAAAAGTGAACAGCTCCTGGTTAAGGTGTGTGGGGTCCTTGATGATGCTGCCGGCTTTCCTCAGGTAGATGTCCTGGATGGGTGGGAGCACAGTCCCAGTGATAGACTGGGCCGTCTTCACCACCCGCTGGAGGGCCTTGCGGTCGTGGACAGAGCAATTCCCCTACCAGGCCGTACTGCTTCCTGATTCCCTGCTGAGAGACAGACTTCCTATCGGCAGCTTATGACACCTCCCCACTAATGACTGGCTATTGGCTGACCTTCAGAGTATGGATACAACCACTGTGTGTGTGTGTGTGTGTGTGTGTGTGTGTGTGTGTGTGTGTGTGTGTGTGTGTGTGTAAGCTGAAGCGTCTGGGTACACTTGCATTCAGATGGACTGTACATGTAGTCTTCTTGTCCTTACCGCCTCCACCTCTTTAGACATGCTGGCTATCTGCTGTACTTTGGCCCTCAGCTCATCTCTCTGCTTGTCAACCACTTCCTTCAGTTTCAGCATCACCTCCCGCTCCTGCCGTTGGACACGGTCTGGAACACAGGACCACATCAAGGCAATGTCATCACTGTGGGTATTCAACAATGCAATATCATCACTGTGGGTATTCAACAATGCAATATCATCACTGTGGGTATTCAACAATGCAATATCATCACTGTGGGTATTCAACAATGCAATATCATCACTGTGGGTATTCAACAATGCAATATCATCACTGTGGGTATTCAAGGGTCAACAGACGGAGCAGAGAGAACATCATAAGGGCACAATTATATATATACACTGGGAGCCAAAAGTTTAGAATATTACTCATTCAAGGGTTTTTCTTTATTTGCACAATTTTTTACATTGTAGAATAAAAGTGGAATCATGTAGTAACCAATAAAGTGTTAAACAAATCAAAATATATTTTATATTTGAGAACTTTCAAAGTAGCCACCCTTTGCCTTGATGACAGCATTGCACACTCTTGGCATTCTCTCAACCAGCTACACCTGGAATGCTTTTCCATCAGTTTTGAAGGAGTTCCCACATATGCTGACCAATTGTTGGCTGCTTTTCCTTCACTGCGGTCCGATTCATCCCAAACCATCTAAATTCGGTTGAGGTTAGAACCAAAAATCTCACATTTGGACTCCAGACCAAAGGACACATTTCCACCGGTCTAATGTCCATTGCTCATGTTTCTTGGCCCAAGCAAGTCTCTTCTTATTATTGGTGTCCTTTAGTAGTGGTTTCTTTGCAGCAATTCAACCATGAAGGCCTGATTCACACAGTCTCCTGTGAACAGTTGATGTTGAGATGTGTCTGTTACTTGAACTCTGTGAAGCATTTATTTGGGCTGCAATCTGAGGCTGCTAACTCTAATGAACGTATCCTCAGCAGCAGAGGTATTTCTGGGTCTTCCATTCCTGTGGTGGTCCTAATGAAGCTGGTTGAGAGAATGCCATGAGTGCGCAAAGCTGTCATCATGCCAAAGGGTGGCTACTTTGAAAGTTCTCAAATATAAATTTGTTTAACACTTTATTGGTTACTACATGATTCCATATGTGTTATGTCATAGTTTTGATGTCTTCACTTTTATTCTACAATGTAAAAAATGTTGCAAATAAAGAAAAACCCTTGAATGAGTAATATTCCAAACTTTTGGCCCCCAGTGAATTTAAATAATATCAACGGAAAACGGAAATTAATGTTTCCGTTTCTTATCGGACAAGATATGATGCAGGGTCCCTGGGTCGCCGGTTTGCCTGGGTTGGGGTCCCTTGGCAAGAAAAGTTTGAAAACCCCTGTAGTATGGTACCATATAATCTAATTGAGTTAAATGTAATTATGAGCACTATTAGATTATTCTTCTAGTTCTGAGAAAATTAAGAAAGTTATTTTAGTGACTGGAGTGGATCTAATTATTGTGATGTTTCTTGACACAAATATGGTATTCTTCTCCTTCAGGGAAAAGTGAATCGGATTTAGGCATGGTTGACTAAGATGTTTAAACTAACCTTCCTGAGCATTGTTGACCCTAAAGCAGATGTTTAAACTAACCTTCCTGGACATGGTTGACCCTAAGGCAGATGTTTAAACTAACGTTCCTGGACATGGTTGACCCTAAGGCAGATGTTTAAACTAACGTTCCTGAGCATGGTTGACCCTAAGGCAGATGTTTAAACTAACCTTACTAAGCATGGTTGCCCCTAAGGCAGATGTTTAAACTAACCTTCCTGGACATGGATGACCCTAAGGCAGATTTTTAGACTAACCTTCCTAGACATGGTTGACCCTAAGACAGATCTTTAAACTAACCTTCCTGGACATGGTTGACCCTAAGGCAGATGTTTAAACTAACGTTCCTGGACATGGTTGACCCTAAGGCAGATGTTTAAACTAACGTTCCTGAGCATGGTTGACCCTAAGGCAGATGTTTAAACTAACCTTACTAAGCATGGTTGCCCCTAAGACAGATGTTTAAACTAACCTTCCTGGACATGGTTGACCCTGAGGCAGATGTTTAAACTAACCTTACTAAGCATGGTTGCCCCTAAGGCAGATGTTTAAACTAACCTTACTAAGCATGGTTGCCCATAAGGCAGATGTTTAAACTAACCTTCTGGAGGATGGTTGCCCATAAGGCAGATGTTTAAACTAACCTTCCTGAGCATGGTTGCCCCTCAGCCGGCTGTGTCCCTAAGGCTGTTCTATATCAACCAACCTCCCTAGGTATTGTTGCCCTTATGGCAGCTGTTTAAAACAATCATGTGTGTTTCTGTGATTTAAACCAACCTTCCTGGGCATGGTTGCCCCTCAGGCAGCTCTGTAACTCCTGATTCTCCATCTGTAGATGTAACACCTGGGCCTGCAGCTCCTCGCATCTCCTCCTCTGCTTCTCCGCCTCATCCTGCTGCTGCACCTCCTGCTGGGGGACAAGGAGGAGCTGTCACTGACTCTGGTTCAGGAGGAGATACACAGCATACCCTTAATATTTCTATGGTACCCATAACCATTAACTTCTAGTGAACTCATTGCCCACAACCAGAGGAGTCTACAGGTACTTGGTGGTGATGAAGAAAAGACTCCTAATTAAATCAAATATATTGATAGCTACTGAGTGCTAGCTGATGAATGTTCCAAGTGAAAGAGAAAAACAAGCATGCGTAATTCTACTGCGATATAGACTGGATTATTTATTATTAAAAACTACACAATGCACAGTTTATCCAGAGATAAACCAGATCAAGCCGAACAGTGCGATGTACTAGTTGTAGTTGCCAACTGGCCAAATATTCTACATAGTTTAATGCAATACACGTGGTAATTATCTACAATGACCATCATTCATTGCATGGGACTTCCTTGTTTTATTCCGCGTTGTTACAGCATTCAACCCACGTAATGCGCAGTGCCTTTAATGGTTTTTGTTGTATTGAAACCGAAAACCGTGTATAAATGTTTTATAATCGAACAGACGTCAAAAACCACTAATCGCTCAGCACTACTAAATGGGCTAATATACCTTTCACATACTGTGGCAAATGTAGCGATCTGACAAGAGAAACACACGAGGGACATCAGAACCACACTGGAACAAGCCTCCATTCTGAGCACATGTTACATAACAAAAACGACATATAGGCTACAATTCGCTAGGGCTACTAATACAACTAAAATGTAGCCTTCTCTATGTGGGGGAATAGTTGCCAGTGGCAGGTCTACACTCTACAGTACACAATGTGTCACAGATAACACACATTTTGTGAGCTGTCACTTGCCACTGAATGGGTATGACGAATAACGTAGCATGCTGACTTGCAGTTAGTAACATTGTTACATTTTAGCCTAGCAGTAAAAACCATTCAATTGCTACAACGTAGTAGCCAACCCCAAATCGCCAGTGTTGTTACAATCCGCTAATTAACACGATACATCACTGGAGGGATTATCGGCTCCCATGTTGTTACCATCGACTCACCCGCTGTATTTCGTTTTTGCTGCTTTCTTCAAACTCTTTCACAGATCTCGTCTTCTTCTGTTTCTGTACATGTAGCGTTTCGTATGTTTTAAGTAAATCTTCTTCTTTTAACATGTGTGCATGGTTCCGCGAGGCGAAGCTCTCCAAAAGCTCAAGAACTTTGACTATTTGAGGCACCAGTACTGTGGCGCTCTCTTTACCGTAGCTGTCAATAAGTTTTTCCACTTCCGAGCCAATCAATTTAGCTATTTCGTATACATCATCCACAGTTAATGCTGAACATGTCCTTTCAAAACACCCCTCTGTCTTCTTGACGTCTTGCTTTTGGTCGTTTCTATTGCAACCATTCTCCATTTTGCCACCAGTCTGCATACACGTTACTATCGAAAGCCAGATATAAAAAGAACGTAGTTTTCACCGTGACATTGCAGTTCCCCCGCGAAAGAATGAAAGCGAAAGGGTTTTCACAATAAGCAGGTGTCTTATCCACACCGCGATATTCTGCTGCATCTAAACTGTATGCATTATTCGTCACCCTATGCTCAAACGTGACTATTTCTTAGTCATCCAGACTATAACAAACTCGTTCTAATTTGAACCTCAGAGTACACGTCACACATTTTGCATAACCCTAACATTAACATGACGCCCAAATAAAATAAATGAAGTTGCACTCATCGAGAAGTCTTGAAAAGAGCATTGTATTCGACTGGGCGCCCATTTCCAGCCCCCTCTCTGCTCGGCTTGTTGACCTTTCAAGAACACTCCTACTTTCCTGACCAATGTATTAGGAGTGAGCTTCTCTAAGCCACATAACACAGCGTACTGTTAAACTGGTTTGCAAGGTCGACCGTATAGTTACGCATCAGACAGTCGGAGCATAGAAATTGGATTTCCTCTGACGGCATTGCAAACGATCGAGGATGCTGTACTGTTGTTTAACAGTCTGTATAGGTAACATTATAGAACAAACCAAATAGTTTTTGAACTATCAAACGACACAATAATCCACACACATTTTCTTCATTGCCATGGCAATCAGTTTGCAAAGCAGGGTAAAAAATAGTACTTCTTATGTCTCAAGGTGGAAGAGGACTAAGGCCGCAAAATGTGTCTTCAGCCACAGTTTGGACCCTGTCCCATGATACACATCTTTCATCTGAGCCACCACGGTCTATCGCCATTAAGTTTGACTACAGACATTATGCTAAGTACCATGGCAGTCAGTATCTCTGGTGTGTCCTTGCTGTAAGACAGTGCTATTCACAAAATACATGATTACTGCACACACACAAAATGACAGACAACCAAACAAGGGCAAATACTTATAAAATGTAGATCTTTATTTAAACCCAAACTACAGTGTCCACAATGAATGCACAACATAGCAAGTGGGTAATAGAATGCTAGCATAAAAAACACGACATAAATTCAATTTTCAATTACAGTTCAGTATTTTTTTTTTTTTAATGGGAGGAAATAAGAGCATTATGAATATAATTAAATACCCATTAAAGAAATGCCACAGAAAAATGGATCTTACAACTATTTAAAGTACTAGACTTAAGACAGACAAATACCAGTACACATTTGCAGCAATGTGTCAAAAGGAAAGCCATAAATGAAACGCAGTAGAATTCACATGCTGAAGTCTGAGGTGAGACTGCAACCAATTTATCAAAAAACCCCAAAATGTGACATTGTGTCCTAAAAAAGGTGGTCCTAGGCTTACATACAAATTCCAACATATTCAGGCCATCCCTATAAGTTTGTACACTCAGTCCATCACAACCATGGAGACAGCCATAGCTCTGCTGTACCTGGTTTCCCTCCAAGGAGCAGTAGTTATATTCATAACTTCATGACTGGCTGGGCCAAATGATACGTCTGACTGCACTAGATGGGGCTGCAAAAGGATGTCCATGTCATGGGGGGGGGGTGTCCACATAGCTACAATAGTAACCCTCTCATCTCTGAGCGGAGCGCCAGTCTCAACCGTACATGTCCTCTCTGTCTGCATTGTAGATCTCGCCCTCCTGCAAGGAGGCGAAGTTGAGGAAGTGAGAGGGGCGATGGACCTCGTGGTAGAACTCCTTGGGGTTGGACAACTGCAGGTCATACTTCATGTTGGGGTCGTGGCGAACACCTGAAAGAGAAAAGGAGGATGTATTATTGAGATAGACTACATTAACAAAAGTATGTGTACACCCCTTCAAATTAGTAGACCGCTATTTCAGCCACACCTGTAGGATGGCCTTATTGAAGAGCTTAGTGACTTTCAACATGGCACTGTCACAGGATGCCACCTTTCCAACAAGTCAGTTTGTAAAATTTCTGCCCTGCTAGAGCTGCCCCGCTCAACTGTAAGTGCTGTTATTGTGAAGTGGAAACATCTAGGAGCAACAGGTCAGCCACAAAGTGGTAGGCCACACAAACTCACAGAACGGGACCACGAGTGCTGAAGCTTGTAAAAAAAAAAAAAAATGATAACAATATGGTCTGTCGTCAGTTGCAACACTCACTACCAAGTTCCAAACTGCAGCACAAGAGCTGTTTGTCGGGATCTTCATTATATGAATTTCCATGGCCAAGCAGCCGCTTACAAGCCTAAGATCACCATGCGCAATGCCAAGCGTTGGCTGGAGTGGTGTAAAGCTCGCCGCCATTGGACTCTAGAGCAGTTGAAATGCGTTCTCTGGAATGAAGAATCACAGTTCACCATCTGGCAGTCCGACGGACCAATCTGGGTTTGGCGGATGCCAGGAGAACACTACCTGCCCGAATGCATAGTGCCAACTAAAGTTTGGTGGAGGAGGAATATGATCTGGGGCTATTTTTCAGGCTAGGCCCCTTAGTTCCAGTGAAGGGGAATCTTAATGCTACAGCATAGTGACATTCTAGACTTTGTGGTAACAGTTTGGGGAAGGCCCTTTCCTGTTTCAGCATGACAATGCCCCTGTGCACAAAGCGAGGTCCATTCAGAAATTGTTTGTCAAGACCAATGTGGAAGAACTTGACTGGCCTGGTCTAGGAATAAGTTTAATCTGCGTCTGCGAAATCCACCCTCCAAGCAGTGTAGGCTTCCCGTGTTCTATGCACTACTCACCCATGAAGTTGTAGTTCCAGGAGACTTGTCCAGGCACCATGAAGAAGCCCAGGAAGCGATCAGACAGAAGCATCTGAACCCTCTCATAGTGGGAGGGCAGGTAGCCCTTGGGGTTGTTGCCCTTGTCGGTGTTCTGTCTGCCCCACTCGTACCCACTGGGAGTCAGCTTGTAGGCCGTCAGAGTGCAGGAGCCGGGAGTGAAACTGGAAATGAATAAAGATGTTATACGGTAGTTAGCGTTGATGTACATGATGCATCTTGAACGTTAAGTAGAGTGATACATGTATAGGTGGACTTGATCAATGTTAAATGTAGCTGGGGTGGTTGGGACAGTGAACTAGCCTTGTGTGATGAATAACCTTGCACCAGTCCTGAAGGCCTAAGCTCAGAAGGCTAACCCAGTCTAGTGACAAGTAGACAGCCTGGCTTCAAACCCAGTCGGTCACACCAACTAACATACAATAATGCCCTCTAAAACCTGTGCTGCCCCTGACTGTCATGCAGTAAAACCTCTCAAATTAGCAGCTATATGCAAAATCACTGCTGGTAAGACTTAAGATAAAGCAAGTACAACTATCTGCCCTACCTGCAGGTGATGATGATGGTCTTCTCTCCGTCCCAGGCGGGGTTGTCAGCCATGATCTTGGCGTGGCTGGTGACATCCTGGGGGGAGAGCTGGGGAGACTCGTTGGGCTGGGTGTGGATCCAACCCAGGGGCTCCATCTCCTGTAGGGGGGAGACAGGGTAGAGAAGAGGTGAGACAGGGGAAGCAGAGGGGTATGTGTGTGTTCTGCCTACATAAAAACACAAGGAAATTAGCCATGATCGCTTCCACATACTGAGACATGATCCAGTAAATAGCATGAATCACATGGCATCAAATCATGTTATATGCTTGTGTGCGCTCATGTGTGTACGGTATCCCCTAAGTATGTACCTTGAGGTACTCGTGTCCAGGCAGCTGATTGGGTAGGTGGACAGTCTGATGAGTTCCCCACTGGGGTACCATGACGATACACCTGATCTCCTTCACCTGTGGGTTGTCAGGGGGACTGGTGCCGTACAGGTAACCTGCAATCTGAAGACAAAGGGGGTGCACACGTCAGCAACACAGACATTCGGATTTACATATACAGTAATTTTTAAACGATACAATAGACATGATTGATTGTACTCTAAGAACAAAGTCCTGTTATATCTATATAAAGAGGAATATATTTAATGAGATGAAGGTAGAGTGATTTGACTGTTTTAGCATCATGGTAGGCATATTATAACAACAAGGGTCACAAGCAGAGACAACTAGGATAGGTTTACTGTGATACAAACATGATCAACCGTAGGCTCCGGTACTGACCTGGGCTCGCAGGTCTGAGATGCAGATGAATTTCTTGAGGACGTTCTTGGGCAGGATGTAGGTGTAGCCCGTCTCCTTGATGTCATCAGACGACACGTAGATGTGATTGGTCCTCAGGTGCAGGTTGGCAGCAGAGATGGCCCTATAGGAGGAAGAGGGAGAACCATGTTAGGACTTTAAAAGAAGACAATAGAAACAGAACGGGATTCTTAAAAAGGTCAAGTTATCAAAGAGCCATTATAGGGACTATTCACATCTGAAGCTAAGGCCTTGATTTTACAACTCCCGCTTTGAGGACTAACTATTATATAACAATCATAAAATTCCAATGAAAGTTAATTACATTCCTTTGTCAGCGCCAAGGGTCAGTGTAAGGATATAGAAACCTAATTCCAATGTCACAATCATATTGTATGATACCACTGTAGATAGTGTAGAAATGTGGGGGAAGCTAAAACATTTAAAATCCAAATAGTCCCCCCCCCCCTACATACCTGACTCTCCACTCAGTCTTAGAGGAGAAGGTCTGCGTCTCGTAGTTGGAGGTTGTTGAGGTGATGATCTCGTCGCCGTGTTTGTTGACTGTGCGTGTCTGCGTGGCGGTGAGCTGGGACTGCTCCTTTGTCTGCTTCTCAATCTCAGCGATCTGCTGGCGCTGCTGGGACGGAGCAGAGATCTCCATGCCCAGGATGATGTCGCGGATCTCAGACTGGGTCAGAGACGCCACGTTCACGCTGGAGAGGACAGAGGGTTAAGGTCAGATATGGCTGAGAGAGGTTTGGGAATTAAATGCATGCTCGCTTTTAGTGAGAATCCCAGATGCTACTTGATCCCACAAAAAGTCATTCATTTTTGCATTAGCTTACTGAGATTAAGAGATTTTTCTTTGAGAGGTGTTGTGAACTCTCATAATGGAAGTTAATATACGTATGACATCATTATGAAGCGTCATGACAGCTTTACGGAGGCCACCACAGCCACTCACTTGTTCTTCTTTCCATAGTCGGCCAGGATGAGGTCTTTGAGCTGCACCTCCACCTTGATCCACTCCTCATCGGTCAGCGTGGGCCAGATGTGGTGAGGCTCTGTGATGGTGGTCTTATCAGGCTTCAGGATCACCTTGGCACGGTCGTTGTTCACATGGAGTGCCCTTAGGATCAGGATGAGACGGGAGAACGCCTAAAACAGGAAACAGAGCCATACAGACACTGGTTAAACAGGAGAGTGACAGAAACGGCTCCCCAATATAAGTTTGGCACTTTAGAAGAGATTCTAGAATGAGAAACAGGACTAGACAATGATGCCATAGATCAACATTCTTCAGGAAGCTGGCTCCTATGTGTGTGTGTGTGTGTGTGTGTATATATATATATATATTTTTTTACATTGACCTTCAAAATCAGCTAAATTTGTCAAAAATCGCTGTTAAATAGGTTAGTCTCATTCTAGTATTACCGGTCACAGGAAGAGAACTGCCACTCACGGTGTGGGAGGAGTGCCTTGAGCCAGTCATTCGACCAATACTACCACCATCTTGCTTAAGTCTCATTCTAGTTCAAAAAGAGTCGAAAGTAGACTCACGGTGTAGGAGGAGATGGTCTTGAGCCAGTCGTCGTATAGGTTGAAGAGGACCATCTGAGGCTCGGTGGCCTTCAGGATTAAGTCTCCAAACTTCTCCACCTTCAGACAGGCCTGGAAGGGCAGCTGCAGCTCAGAGCCCTTGATCACGATGTTGGGGAAATCCAGCAAATGGACCTGGGAGGAGGAAGGGATCAAAATAAAACATTAGGTTGTAAAGAATGGTAATTGCTCCACGTTAGTCATATTAGTCTTTAAAATATTAAGAATCTCAATTGTATCACTGATCGTCGCAATAGTCAACATATTTATCATCGCAGTTAAGTTCAACTGAGTCCTTTCCTTCATCTGTATCAATGTAATGTAGTGTGAAGTGTAATCAATGGTGATTGTGAGGTATGGGGTCTCACCTCAAGGGGGTCCAGCATGCCCTTCCTGGTAACAATGATTTGTTTGGGCTGCTCCTCCACAGGGAGGGAACGAATGAGAGCAGCCACCTCCTCAGCTGTCTTCCACTTAGCCAGCTATAAAAGGGAGAGGGAACAAAGGAAGGAAAGGAAAGAGGGGACGAGGTGAGTACATTGAGCATAACTAGTCTTCCAACGCATATCTGTTTTGCTCCTTTCCAGAGAGTCTTACTGCCCTGTGCATTTCTAAAGAGAGTGACTGGTGTTGCTCCGTTTGAAGACGTACCTGTCCCAGACGTTTCTGTCCGGCCCACACAGAGGTGTGGATGATCTTGAGGAAGAGCTGGCCTGTCCTGGGGTTGAAGATGAAGATTGCTCCGTTGATGGGCTTGGTGGTCAAGTTACCCTCAAACGTCTGCAAGGACAGAGAAGGGAGTATTTACATGACTGAAGATAGAGGATGCTAAAACACCGAGAAGAGTTACCTAACAGTATATATTTACATAAATGTCACTCTCCATTAAAAACTATTCTAGGAGGTACAATGTTGTGCCAGAGAATCCAACCCATATAATTAGAATTCCAGACTCCTTACTCACCTTGTGGATGGTGACACGGTAGACGTTAGTGTCATCCACAAACCAGATGATCTGATTGGAGAAGAGCTCTCCGTAGTTCTGGGAGGACAGGTAGGGCTCGGTGGGCTCTGAGGAGTAGAGCTGCAGACCCTTACGAATGCGCTCCCTCAGGACGTACAGAGCAGGGTTGGCCTTCATGATCTTAGCCATGGCCTGCTGGATCAGGGGCTTGCCTCCCGGGAACCAGTTACCGTACCCACTGGAGGGAGAAAAGGGAGAGAGGGAGGAGAGAGAAAAGAGGAAGGCTGATGAGTTCCCATAAACAAACAAGTGTTCAGTAACCCTCGAGTTAAGGGCAACTGTTGACAACCATAAAGGACTACTAGCTACGCTAACAAAACTCCATCACTTATGTGGACATTGGAAATTTTAGAACTCATGTCTACAGGCTAGAACATTTCTTCATTAATTAGTAGAAATGCTAGAGTAGCTATGCTAACCTGTGGAGGTTGTAGGCCAGGTCGATGGCGATGAGCACCCCGGTGGGGGAGGGGTAGATGCTCATGTTGTCGGTGGTGTAGTCTAGGAACTTGGCTCTGGCGTAGCGCTCAATGTCGTGAGAGTCGTAGTCTCCCCAGCGAAGCTGTATGTCGATCCAGTACTTTTGGGTGGTGGTGCTGTCCATCACGTCCCTGAAGAAGAGGGAGAGAGATGTCAAGGATTAATTAGTACTAAGACAGAGAAATAAGGACTTCATAAATGACAAGAATAAATTGGCTTCTTGTCAAACTTGGATCTATGTCACAGAAGTTTAGAAGCCGTTTCTATTTTGAGATGGCATATTAAAATGGATATCTGCGAAACATCATTCATATCCAACAAACGGCTTCAGTGTTAACCTGGTAAGGTTAAAAATATTGTAATGTCGTACTTTGAGTCAGCGAGCAGCGAGGGGCGTGAGACGTTCCACTTGTAGGAGGCAAAGAGTAAAATGTCGGCGCAGGAGGAGTTCATCTTGTAGGACTTCCTGGGGTGAATGGTCTCCTTCTGCACCGTTTCGATCTCCAGGGCATCCAGCTCCTGGTCAAACACCTACACACAGAAAAAAACTATTTTCTGGAAAAGGTTTTATAAAATGAAAGTGGACTTATCAACCACGTTTTTTGGTGATGTTGTTAGAGAAGGTCCTTAAAATGCAGTGACATCTATTAGTTTTTTTGCTGCCTAGAAAGGCAGTGAAGGCAAACAAACTTATCATTGGAGTCTACAGCCATGTCTCGGTCATCAGACTTCCTGTGATCCCTGATTGAACAAAATACGTCAAGCTGAGATATAAGATCCTGGTAATGTACCTGACAGAGATCCATGACGACGCTCTCGTGGATCTTCTGCCACAAGTGAGCCCTGAAGATCTGGATGAGGGAGATCTTCAGGGTGGGGATCTTTCCATGCATGAAGATCCCAGTCAGATCCAGCTGCACCTGGAAACCCACGTACACCTAGAGGACAGAGAACAGAGAGTGATTGTGAGTGTCAAGAGTGCCAATATAAGTAGCAAAACAACACATCTGGGAAACGCATCCGTGTAGTCAGGTACTCACGTTGGCCCTGTTGATAGTGGGAGACCACCAGAGGGTGAAGCGGCGGTTGGGGATCTGGTTCAGACCAGATCTCTGGGCGTTGGTCAGCTTCTTCCACTTCATGGACTCCTCAAAGCCACTGGCCTTCTCCCTGCGGTGAAATAGAGAAAATAAGGCTGGAGGTTAGAGATGTAAAACATACCTAAAATTAGTGACATTTATACTGCAGTACATGAGTCTTTGAGCATACATACATACCACAGATACTTTTGAAAATGTTTGAACATCCATGTACACGCACACAAACATGCAACAAAAACAATCTAAGTCATATGGAGAATTAGTGTGTGGTACTGACCAGAAGAGACCCTCCCAGGTGGGGAAGTACGTTCCTTTGAAGAGCGTGTGTTCCAGGATGCCCTCCACCCCTCCCAGGGCCTGGATCATGTCTGTCCTGTAGTTGTTGAGGTTCCACAACTTCCCGTCGTGACGCTGGTGGGTCCACCAGAACGGGTTCTGCTTCAGAACCTACAGGACAATCAGACAGACTAGAGAGTTAATGTTCTGCTTCACAACCTAGGACACAATGAGAAAGAGCATAGCATTAATGTCTGGACATATGCTGAAGGAATTTACCAGAAATGTAAAAGACTTTGTACATTTCCAAGTACATCTTTCGTTAGAGCTCATAACCTGCAGTACCTCCTGGTTCCCGTCTTACCTGGTACTGTTTGAAGTCAGTGCGGACCCTCCAGCCCTTGTCGTAGGCCAGCGTGTGTCTGTCCTTCTGGAACAGGGTGTTGATACGGGGGATACCTCTGTCCCAAGAGTCCTCCAAGTCCTCCAGGGTCAGACGCCTGACAGGGACAACACACTGATCAACTCTGATAGTAAAAAGCCTCTGAACCATCTGGTTACAGACTATGCAGCAAAGTCTGGGTTTACACACCACCAAGTGTTCTCCTTATAAAAACCTCTAAAATATTGAGTTACACATTCTGGCATGCACCAAAATCTACATGTGGAGCCATCCATGCAGTGTGTGATTAAGTATGCAGAGCGGAGCTTAAATCCAGCCTACGTAGGGACAAGGGGTTTGATTTGAGATAGGGCAACAGTCTTGCCTGTGTATTAGGTGTTCAGTACCTGTTCTGTGCGATAGCCTCCTGTCTCTTCAGGGCGTACTCTGCCCAGACCCTCTGTGAGTCGATGAACTCGCTCTCCCAGGGCTGGATGTAGCGGTACAGGTTAGGAATCAGCTGGTCCTCCTCGTGGCTCATACCTGAGCGGAAATGGGTGATGCCGACGTCAGTCTGCTTGGACCACCTGAGGGAGAGCGAGACAAGATGGGTTAGTGGCAGGAAGAAAAATCTTCCCTCCAACTGGTAATTTAAAACATGTATCAATATGGACTGGCAACATTTCAAGGAGGCAGTAATCTTCATTAGTTAACTAGCAATGTTATATAATGATCCAGCTCTGAGGCTTTCTATCAATTCAAGGTTATCAAAGCTTGCAGCAAGTGGACTTTGTTGGCCTGGTCTAGCCAAATCTTAGCTTCAACATATTCTGCGTTTTGTGCTTACCTCAGATCCGACTGTGGGATGAGGACGTGTCCCATGGACAGCATGCCTAGACCTCCTAGCTCCTTGGGGGTGTAGAAAACCACGGGGGGGAAGCGACTGGGCATTTTGGAGTTCAGGCCGATCTTGATACGGGTCTGGATCTTGTTCTCACATTTCACCAGCAGGTCCAGCAGCTCCTGGGTGTTGACCACTGCCTCGCGGAAGTACGTCATCAGACCTATCAGAGCAGTGTTCCACTTGTTCACAATCTGAGGGGAGATGGGGGTCAAGTATTCAAACATCAGTACGGTTCTCATAACTATACTACAGTTATGATGCCAACTAATGATTAAATATATTTTGATAATCCATTTCTTTAGTTGGTATACTTCTATACAGAAACTCAGTGAGGAAAGGAGCAGTGGTGTTTTCTAAAGGAGTCGTTTACCTTCGTGAAGGTGGTGGATCCTGAGGCCATGAGGATCTGTCTTACTCTGTTGTGGAACCGCTGCATGGACTCATCATCCACACGCAGGAAACACTGGGCCGTACGCTCTTTGGTCACCTACAAACAGACGGACAGAGTAAGCACACATTTATCCTACAGTTAAAGGGATAGTTTCCCAAATAATTGTGTTCCAAGCACCTGGTGATTCATAAAACCTTAGTACAAGGAACAAAAGTATATCAGTTTCAGTCAGCCACGGTGATGAAGGTCTGACAATCTGTAGAAACCATGTAACATCCTTCTTCCTCAGGCCCTTCTCTCGCCATCCCTCCGTTTCCCCCCTCACCTCGTTCTGCAGGTTCCAGACTCCGTCCTTGTGGGTGAACTCCTCGTAGCTGGTGCGACACTTAGGCAGGATGCGGCACTCGAAGCCACACATGTTGAAGAGCAGGTTAGGGTTGTCTTTGCTGTAGACGGACACAAAGCTGTTCTCCCATTGGACCGTGGTCACAGAGCGAGGCAGGCGGTTCTTAATGTCCCAGAACACAGCACGACCCCTGGATGTTTAGAGAGGGAGGGACAACTATTATTTCACACGATACGAGTATAGCAGGGGGAAAAAAAAAAAAAAATCACAAAATGTGCAGGTCTCACCTCAAAGCATCTCACACACACGTACTGCATTACTTTCACAGCTACTCCACTATTGTTAGATAAACTCCACCTTAAAGAACAAGCAGCAACGGGGAAGAACTCACAGGTTGACATCGTGCTTCATCAGTCTCATTCTGGCGTCTCTGGGCCAGCACTTCTTGTTGTTGTAGCCCACAATGTTCTCATTGTTGGGGTCAGGGTGCTCCGTCAGGTACCTCTGGATCAGGTCCCTGGCCTCATCAGCTGAGAACCTGGAAGAAGGACAAACAAGGACACGTCAACCACTGAGCTTCTACAGATTCCAACAGATGCGCGCATGGATAAGTCAAAGCTGTTGAACTTTGTGTCTCTTCTGCTTCTACTCAGGTATTTGTTGTAGTGTCAGTTAAGGAGCACTAACTCCTATCTAAGGTTGTGTAACTTTTGTACCTGAAGAAGATGTGAATGCGGTCGATGTATCTGCAGTAGAGGCGGATGGGGTGGGCGCTCTCTGTGGCTGTATCCTGGAAGGACAGGAAGTCGTTGGGCATCTGAGGGGGTCCGGCCATCTCACTGGCCCGGTGGAGCCCCAGCACCAACAGGTCCATGACCAGGCCGTAGTACTGCACGATGAACGAGGCAAACTGCAGACCACGTATAATACCGTACGAGTTGGTGTGGTTCATGTCCTGGGATGGGAGAGAGGAAGGACATGACGTTGGGTCTATATATAAGCAACTAAACGAGTGAAGTGAAAGGTATGAAATCAAACAATGCCATTGTTCAACTGACAAAAAAAATATAATAATGGCACAAAGCAAATACAATATCTTCCTCATTGCTTTTGAATTAGGAAAATTGGAATCTCAGTTTACTTCTATTGAGTATTTTTTGATTCTACAGAAGGGCTTTTATTTTTTAGTAAGAGGGAAGAGTTTTTTTCCACCACACTTCCTGACTTGACTGAAATTGCACAACAAAGCCTTCCTCGAGATGGCAAGGTGGTCTCACCTTGTAGTTGATGACCACATTGTTCTTGGCAGTCATGTAGTCAGCGATGTTGTGGTCCACGATGAGGCGCAGAAGTCTGTTGAGCAGCGTCAGATCGATTTTCTCATACATCTTCTCATAGCGAGACTCCAGCATCACATTACACTCTCCCTCCATTGTCTCCCACACATCCTGCAGGTTGTTGATGCCTGGCAGCAAAACATAGGATACAAATGAGAGTGTTTTTGGCCAGCATTAATGATATATAATTATTGAATGCGTTGGAACGGTAACGATTGCAGGGGGTGTGGATACATTTTCCTATTATACCATAAGCATTAATTTAAAGCATTGGCTTTGTGAATACACATATTCACAGTACATAAATACTACTATAAGCAACACACAACAGTTTGGGACTTCTGAAAGCAACATTGTCTACCTAACCTAGTCCTCACCTTGGCACCACTTGTAGACGAGGAGTGGAGGAGGCTCTGTGTCAGCCGGTTTGATCCAGGGGGGGAAGAGACGTCGTTTGTCAGCCTCATACCACAGGTACTGGTCCAGGTAGGCATCTGTGATCTTCTCTAGGGGCTCCACGTCATACACAGGCACCAGGTGGCTGTACAGGTCCATGAACTCAATGCCCACCTAGGGAGAGAGGAATAGGTGAGCGCTAAGTTCATAGAATAGACATAGATTTGGGTCATGGGACACTTATCTTTGTCAAATGAAAGTTCAAATAATCTCCATCTAATTAGACAGATTTGGTGAAATCTAGAGGGTAACTTAAGTTCAGAGTAACTTATGTTGCTAATAAATCAAAAAGGCTAATAGCCCACTGTGTATATAAAGTTGGTCCTAGGACTAACCTCCTTGAAAGCTCTTTGAGTGAGCAGGTGACGTTTGATCCTGGACAGGGCCTCGTGAGGGTTATCATAAGCCTGCTCTATCAGCCCCAACTCCTCTCTCTGTGACTGGTTCAGCCTGGACTTCACACTGGAAAGAGAAAGCAAACACTAAGTCAAATAAATAACATAACTCAGCAGAAAGAATCTACTGCAATCTTATTAGCCAATAAGCTATTCAATGTAGCATTTAACATTACAGTATATCTTCCCTAACAGGAGGCTACAGGGAGTTGGTGTGTTACCTGTAGGCCTCTTTGAGCCTCTCCAGGGCCAGGATGAGCAGCTTGGTGTCGTGTTTGTAGGACAGCGGGGGGAAGGGGATGGGGGAGAAGCGTCTGCTCTCCAGCCAGTGGACTGTGGTGGTGTAGATGGCCACAGCCTCCTCTGCTGTGATGTATGGACCATCCTGGGAGACAGATTATAAATTATACACACTGCTCTAAACGTATATGTCAATATGAAGTCATAGGAACCAAGTTAGGTTTTTGCACAAATAAATACCTTTGAATTATAGAAGTGTCAGAGTATTATACTACCTACTCAGCCTGTTCTTGAGAGACTGGTGGCCCTGTTAACTCTGCTGGTTTGCTGTAGCATGGCTGAATTGTCTACACTCCTCACAGCAGAGAAGGTAGTTGCAACAGAGATGAAACTGTGTTCTACCTCCATGGTTGCATCAGCTATGCAGTTACCTAGTGCCTTCTTTCCCATAAATGAGGACCATAGCATGTCTTGTATTACCTTCAGGTAGTTGTGCTGCCTCTCCTGCTCGGCCTTCAGGTACAGACGGGTCAGTCTGCCCAGGTTCTTCTTGCACACAGTCTTGTCCACGGTGGCGCCGCGCCTGATTCGCTCGCGGTTGTAGTGGGCCGTGTTGGTCCACCAGTCAGCTTTGGCCTTCACGTACCGTAGGATCATGTTCTCGATGGGGGTGGGTAGGCCTGGGACCTGGAGAGAGGGAGAACATGGATTGGACGGGTCAAAAGCTGTCATTACTGGATAGATGTAAATTAAGTACTTTCCAGGCTCCCAAGTGGTGCAGCGGTCTAAGGCACTGTATCTCAGTGCTAGAGGAGTCACTACAGACACCCTGGTTTGACTTCAGGCTGTATCACAACCAGCCGTGATTGGGAGTCCCATGTTAACTGACTTGCCTGGTTAAAAAAAAAAATCTAATAAATGCTGTACCATTCAGGGAATCGAATTGTGTTTATTGCTTACAAAATCGTTATTGATGAAGACAAGTTTGATGACTTTTTATAACATGTCACCAATAAATATTCTTAAAGCAATCTACTCTGCATTCACTGAACTGCCCCTACCTTGTTGGCAGTAAAATAAAGCACACAAACCCCTGGAATGAAGCCCCAACATTCCTTTCCCCTCCTCATCCCTATACATCCCCTCTATCATCCTCATACCTTCCAGGGGATGTTGGCCTTCCAGCAGCGCCAGGACTCAGAGAGGTGCTGCAGGATGGTTCTGGCCTTGTTCTGCTTGATGCCCTCAGGCATCATGTCCAGGATGTCGTGCATCACGGCCGCACGCAGCTCTAGGTCAAAGTGGGACTCCACGCGCTGCTTCGTCACAGTCTTCGCCACGCCCTTGGAATGACGACCTGTTGAAGGGGACATTGACGATTGGTTGATAGACTGATTGGGAACACCATCAGTACGAGAGCTTCTCATGTTAGTCTATCAATTACCTATATAGTGAATTCATTACTGTTTAATAGTCACAGTTAATGGTCCTCCTTTTTATCTTTCCTAACGCTTCACAAACTGACACATCTAAATATTTACGATTGTCACACAAACCATTATAACATCACCTATGATGAAGGGGAAGTTAAGGCCTTACCTTCAAACTGCCTGGCCAGCAGGTTGCCCAGCCATCGCTCCAGCAGGGGGGTGATGCCCCTCATGAAGAACAGCCACACCCTCCATCCTGGGGCCCAGAACCCACAGCCTGGACCCTTACCTACCGGACCCTGAGAACACACATTGGGAAGAAGAAAAAAAAAAAAAAACACACCTTCAACAAACTCAGCCTTTAATTCTGTCCCAAAATAACCACATTATAGAGCAGACATTTTACTTATTGGCGTTTCAGACATGTTTCCATTACTAAATCTGCAATAAAGGGAATGTTTGTGTGTGCATTTACATAGCTATAAGTCTCTGTGTGTGTATTCTCACTACTCACGGTGTTGAAGCGGTAGTAGATGAGGTGCTTGAGGTCCTTGCACATGCGGATCTGTCTCATCAGCTTGTACTTGTAGCGGTACATGCCGGTCAGCTGGCCCACGTGGGCAAAGATGTACTGCAGCCCGTCTGACAACTACAGACCAAGGAGGAAGTAGGGAGAAATACATACTAAGAAAGACAACTGAAATAGGTTTGACTCATTTGCTAAAAACAGGTATTTCAATTGTGAGCCAAAATCAAATTGTGCTATTTAACGCCACATAAAGAAATATTTTATTGGAGCTTTGATGTGATTCGAGTGAGTGTTACCGACCTGGAAAGCATCCACGTTGCCCAGTCTGTACTGTACGTGGCTGTCCACCACCAGCTTGCTGAGACGCAGCACCTCTCTGCACAGATGGAAGGCATTCCCGAACCTGGACTTCTTACGTTCCTGAAGGAGGGACAGGCACCACAGACGCATTCAGCAGGGGACAACGTTGTGGAACTCGTTTAGATGTATCTGGCATGAAAAGAGCTGACACGATTCCTTATTCTACATGTCAAAGAGGCATGCTTGTTATTTATATTATATTTCTATCTGCAACATTCAGCAAAGTTTGCCTACAGAACGTGGCCCCTAACACCTGTAAACTCAGTGCAGATTAGATAAAACATGCTTGCAATGTAGCAGGACACAAGCACCCCTTGATAATATGCTACTACCGATTGGGGTTTAGTTACGCAATAGACAGCTATGTAAGAAGGGCAGCGGTAAGCTGGGGCACAGGTAGCCTAGTGGTTAGAGTGTTAGGCCCGTAACTGGAAGGTTGCAGGATCAAATCCCCGAGCTGACAAGGTAAAAATCTGTCGTTCTGCCCCTGAACAAGGCAGTTAACCCACTGTTCCTAGGCCGTCATTGTAAATAAGAATTTGTTCTTAACTGACTTGCCTAGTAAAATAAAGGTTAAAAAAAAAAACGGACTTGGGTTTACTTCTCGCCATCTTGCACCTTTTTACATCAGCTGGCATCTAGTTCGACCGGTTACCTTTGTGGTGAGGGTCTTGACAGGCTTGAGGTTGAAGTTGTAATCCAGATGCAGGTAGTTGAGGTTCTTGCGGTGGATGAGCAGGTTGAGCATGTTGTAGCCCTGTCTGCACACCTGCAGGCCCACCTCCACCCAGTCCAGCTTAGTCGACTGGAAGAACTTGGTGGCTTTGAAGGAACGGAACAAGTACCTGGTAGGGGAGGACAGATACATCTGGTCAAATTCTGTTATACGTGTGATATATTTTTCCCCCCCAAAATGGTGCTGCAAATAGTAAATATCAGCTATTTTTCTGTATCAAATATCCGCGAACAAACATTGCCGAAATTGATGGTTAGTATGGTAACTTAAGAACCGTCATTGACGCTTACCTCTTCTTCTGGGCTTTGGGTGGTCTGTGTTTGAGAGCGTTGAGTACGTAGTACTTGAGCAGTTTCTGGTAAGAAACACGCACCTTCACGGGCTGGCCGGCCGGGCAGTGCTCACGATACCTGACGGGGAGGCAGTTAGGAAGACACTCACCAATTAGATTTTCATTTAGTATTAATATGCCATCTTTATTAGGTTTACAAAATCGGCACAGAAATGTTCACAGATACAGCAGTACTCTTCAGTCATTACAGGTCTATGTAGGACATGTTACTGTAAAAGAGATTTTTTCCAATGACTTCCCTGGTTAAAAAAAAATACATTACATCAATGTTACCAAATAATGATATATATGAGAGTTTCCGCACCAGTTCTTGATGAGTGGGATGTCGATGGCCCGCCTGGTCCTCCCAGAACGCAGGTTGAAGGGGCGTGGCGCCCAGAGCAGAGCAATTCCATTGGCTGTGTTGTCTGTGTAGAGGGGCGTCTCCTTCAGGAAGGGCTCCACGTACTCTGGAAGCTCAAACTCCTCGTCATCCTCTGGCAGAGGCTCCTGACTCTGTAGGGGTGTGTGTGTGTGAGAGAAGTTGGCAGCAACAGGAGCACACAGTGCAATAAAGAGGTATCCGCTATTAGTAGACTCCCTCAATCTCAAAATAAGTGTTTGAATGCTGATGGATCAACTGCAGCACAGGTTCAGCTCAGCCAGTAACCCACCATTCAATTCAATTTTCCTCCAGTCGTTACGCACTTGCAAGCAAACCAATGCAAGTGTGCCTTTGTAGGAGGGCTACTAGCTAGGTAGATACAATTTGAGAAAAAATTTCTGTGCCCTAGTCTAGACTGAGTTAAAGGCGCTGCTGGGGCAGTGCATTACTTACTGAAGATTAAAAACACCACATACCTTAACTGAGTGTCTGTGGGAGATGGGGTTGATCAGGGGGTCAAAGTAGAACGCTGGTAAATCAGGATCCTCTGTCTTGATGAACACCACGTTGGGAGTGTGGTACCTACAGAAACAGTAGTTAGCATTGGTGGCGTATCACCCAGATGTGTGCGTGCCAATAGGAGGTGTTCATTTCTGGAGTCTAGGAGGTTGTTCTGGGGTCTGTATGAGAGACATTACTGGCATCTTTCTCACCAGGTGAGGTGAACGTGGTGGGGAAGGTTGTTGTACAGGTATGGGAAGGCAATCTTGTACTCCGTCCTGATTGGCTGTCTGATGATGATCTTGTTGATGTCATTGAACTCGTTCCAGTCTTCATCTCTGAGATGGGATTAGAGTTGAGGAACAGATAGTTCAACAGTGTGTCGCCCAAAACCTACCACAAGTTAAACAGTACTAAAAACATGTTTGAGTGATACAGCAATGTACTTAGACTCCCCAATAAGTAGACTAAAGACTCAGGCTCTTACTGGAGGTTGATATCCCTAACCAGGGGTTCAAACTTCGGTCCCCCAGGGATGGCCATGTTGAGTGCCTTGGAGGTGAAGAAGGCCTTCAGGTCAAACAGGTAGAAATAGTTGTAGTCCACCAGGTCAGTCAGCAGCTGGTTGGCCAGACGGTACAGCGTGGACATCATAGGCAGGGTGAACTGCCAGCGCCTGTACGTGGTCCCGTTCACATACCTGGAGTTGGAGGAAGAAGAGGAAGGAAGGTTCATAGAAGGACAACATTAAAATGGATAACCATTCTAGTCGTGTTTTGTCTTGAAGAATATTTGACTGATTTCAACTTACGCTAAACCAACCAAAACTTGTTTAAATATGGTGGGCTACATTAAGAGGTTTCAGGTCTTTGGTACGCTGTGATAATGTTTTGATGACCACCAGGCAATAGTTTAAACGATGCTCATTTTTGAAAATAAAGCGAAACTCAAGTGTGCAGGTGTCCTTTCTGCATTAGGACTATCCAGACAAAACAAAATAGGTTTTGCTGACTCACTTGTTGGTGTCCTTGAGGGGCTGGTGTTCGTAGAGCCACTCTGCCACGGAAGAGTCCTCTTCTGCGTCCAGTTCCATCTGGATGGCTTCCAGCGGCTCCACGTCCAGGATGTTATCAGCGTAGTCCAGCGGAGGTTCCTCATCGTCAAAGGGAGGGAAACGCATACGCTTGAAGTGGCGACGGTCCCTCTTCTCACGACGCATCATGATCCACATGGCACTATGGAGAGAATTTAACTAGCAAATGAACAAGCTTCATCTAGGTGGGTTGAGGCATCTATTGCTCTAGTTTCAAATAATTCAACGAGAGGACTTATGGAAAATAGGCATGCTTCAATCCAAAAACAGACATCCAATTGTTCCTTCACTTTAAAAAAATATATACTAAAACATGCAAACAGAATATTAGTCCGTCTCACCCCCACTGGGCGATGTAGACAGGCTCTATGACCCAGGGGATCTCGTTGACGAAGGAGATGGCTCCGGTGATGTGGTATAGGACAGGCACGTCTCTGATCTGCTCCCAAGGCATGGGCATGTTCTCCAGTAGCTTCAGAACCGCGTGAGGCATGTACTTCAGGGCTCTGTGGAAAAGACCGCACAAAGGAGGAGAGAGGGGAGGGGAAGTAGAGACAGTGAGGTAAAGGTGTGTGAGTGTTGGGAGATGGGTGAAAAGAGGAAGTGGGCATGGTAAGCAAAATGTAATCACATGCTTCGGAAACAACCGTTGACTGCCTATTCACTGGTGCGTTTTTCTGCTTTTGGTGGCGTCAGTATGTTTGCGCTTGTGGGCACATGTAGTGCGTGTTGGGATGCCAATGTAAGTATGTGGGTCTATCGTGTGTGCATAGCCAGAGCAAGAGAGTTAATGCAAAAAATGTTCAATGCAGGTAGTCATTTGATTAGCTAGTTAGCAGTTATGTTTAGCAGTCCATGGCAAGGCAGTAGAAGCTGTTCAGGGTCCTGTTGGTTCCAGACTAGCTGCACTGGTACCGCTTTCTGTGCAGTAGCAAAGAGAACAGTCTATGACTTGGGTGGCTGGAGTCTGACAGTTTAGGGCTTTCCCCTGACACAGCGCGGTATAGAGGTCCTGGGTGGCAGGGAGCTCTGTCCCAGTGATGTACTGGGCCGTACTCACCACCCTCTGTATCGAGCGGTGACGCAGCCAGTCAAGATACTCTCAATGGCGTAGGATTGAAAGTTGGCATGACAGACCAGATCAGGGATAAGTTGAAAATGTCAGTGAGTACGCATCCTGGTATTTCATCTGGCCCCCGCGGCCTTACGAATGTTAACCTGTTTAAAAGGTCTTACATCGGCTACGAAGAGCAAGATCATAGTCGTCCGGAACAGCTAGCGCTCTCATGCAATAACTTATAAACATCTTCACTATTGTATTCTCTACATGAAATGTAGAGTATGTAGCAACCAGGTTCAAATGGTAAACAAACAATGCGGGATATAATCAAGGGTGAACGTATAATTAATTTCTTCCATGTACAGGACCTCCTGTGTGCAAGCGTTTGTCAAGCAATCACTTCAAAGGGCTCCTTTACTAGGCTACCTGAGCATGTTCATCCACTCGCAACATATTTCCAGCCTCCAAACAGGGGTTACACAAACGTTTACGCCATTTGGAAAGAATTTATGCTTCCACTCCTGGCCGTGCGTGTCTCGGCCACTCATCGCCGCCTTGGCAAAATGTTGGTGTTCGTCTAACCACATCACATAATGGAGCGTAGGCTATATCACCTGTTTTCAAGACCACTCACTCAGTTTTCATTTGGTAATGATAAATAGTGGTGTAATAGCCTACCGGTTGACATTTTGTTTTAATTATTGTGCTAGGTCAGGTTTTACCAGTATGGCGTACTGCCACTGTATATTTTGCCGCCATACCAATTTACTTTCACCCCTGGAGATCACACACATAACATTGTCCGACCTCTCCTCCAAATCACCAGAGTTCCATAGACACGGGGAAGTTGTTTCTTACCCCAGGTAGACCCTCTTGTCGTGACGGAACTTCCTGTTGGTCATGTCACCGTGGTCCCTGATGATCTTACGGACGTGCTCAGGTGGCATGTCTTCCTTCTGGGCATCAACAAATCCAAACTTCCTCTTCTCAGAGTAGCGCTTTGCCTGCAACTGCTGCCATTTTCTGGCTGTTGTATTAGGAAAATAACAATAATGGTTTCATTAGCTTTTCATGCAAAGGAATTTTTATTTCATGAATTGCATAACAACCCCATGGAAATTATAGGCAAAGGGGGCAATGAAATTGTATGGTTTTTGGTAGATACATGAAGCCAGTCCAGTAACTGTACAGTAGATAAAAGCACATGGACAAAAAGTACTCCTTTGAGCTGAACCCACCTTTCTCTTGCAGTTTTTCTTCAGACATGTAATCTGGAACCTGGGCTGGGGGGTGGATACCTGGGGGCATTCCACCAGGTACCCCTCTATAAGGGAAGGCAGCTGCCATGGTGGCTCACAACTAGAAAGAAAATATTTTTGGGTCAAACATGAATCGTGTATTATTAGTTACCTAGTACTTCAGCAAGCATGTCAATAACAAGTAATTCATCAGCTTATTGTGCTCCAACCAAATTCGTCACGAAATGTTTCGATTTACCAACACAATGTCTGCTGCTTTCTTGTAAATATAAATGAATGAAATAACTCAGTTATTTTGTTAATATTTCCTAATGTTAGCCAACTAGGTGAAAAATGTATTTTTTTCCCCTCACAGCTGTTTGTTTAAACAAATGTACCTGTTGTTGAATGCACCAATTTGTAAGTCGCTATTGATAAGAGCGTCTGCTAATTGACTAAAATGTACATCTTTAGCAGTGCAATGCAAAATTTGGAAAGCTAGCTAGGTCGCTGGCTAACTATCTCGATGAGCTTATGTGCGAATGCTTTGGTGTGTAGCACGCGTACAAGTTCAAATGCGTCGGTAGCACACGCAATGGGAAAAGCACAAGCGGGCAAATTAGTTTACCAACAGATGAATAACCTCTAATACATGGTTTAATTTAGCTAGCTAAGTTAGTTCGCTAGTAGTTATTAGTTGGGCAACAACTTTTTTTTGTGAAGGCCCTGAAAGGAAGCGCTAGTTAGCTAACGTTCGTCTGCTAATGCTAACCAGATCAATTAAACAACCAGAGGATCTGGCAAACCATACCTCCTCCACGTCCTGGGCAACTGCTTTGTACTGGAAATAGCCTTGGTTTGCACACGATTATAACAACATCTCTATATAAAAATGCAATTAACTTTTCCCCGCTTGTCACGATTGTGTTAGCCTTCGTCTTGTCCAAAGCACGCAGTGTGAACGACACCGCACGTTGCGCGCACTTCACTTGAATTCACGAACGTACCGTAAGCTATTTGTTGGATTTCGAGCGACAGAAACAAAGGGGACTACGCAAGAAGATGCGCAAACGTAGAATACACGCGCACTAGTTCAAAGTCCCCGGATGAAAAAACGGAAGTTTCGTCACTTTGACAGGATGTTTGGGTTTCAAAGTTTAACGCTTCAAAGTTCATCCCGAGTCTTCCTCTATACAAATATGAATTTGTCAACACAAGTGCATGACAATGTCAAGGTAGGTTTGTTATCAGATTACAACCATGTAGCTACACTCATTATTAAAAGGTAGCTAAAGTAAGACGTTTTTTCCCCCTCTTTGAATACCTACCATACCTACCCTCAGCCCATGCATGCACAATAAGTGGCGCAGGCGACGAGATGGCGGAAGCGAACGATTAAGTGGATTCTGAATCCAAGGACGGTAGAATCAAGGATAATTGGAGTATTGTCCCAAATAATGGAAAATAGAGCAAAGTAGTGTGTAGTGATGATAATGTCCCTTCGACTCTAGTTGGAGTAGGGTTTGCTAATGAAGAGCAGTTGAGCAGATTTCCAATCTTGAAGAAACCATTTGAGATATCCAAACTGGTGGAGACCTTGCTGGGTAAAGTGAAGGCTGTGAGGATTAAGAGAGGCGGGTTTGTTTAGATTTTTTGTGCTTCTGCGAATCAGAAGGAACGTGCGTTGCGTCTCAACCGATTTTATCAATTGGAAGTGTCGTGTGTGTACAGTATAACTGAAGTTATATTGCAGTATAACTGCACTTATTCTGCAATATACCACAGTGTACTGCAGTTTCTAAACTGCAATATTATTTGAAAAGTTATCATCAGATTTGCTATCAGAATAATGTAGGTTAGGGCAGGCAACCCTGTTCCTGACACCACACCTGCCTAACTGAGCCACACCTAGTCTTCCAGGTTGGTTAAATCAAAAACATTAATTGCCTGCTGCACTCCAGGACCAGATTAAGCCGAGTCCTGAACTAAAAACCAAACTCAATGGGGAATCTCCATTGAAAGGGATTTTTAGTCCAGGACTAGGTTTAATCTGTGTCTGGAGACTGACCCTATTTTCAAAATCATATGTACCAACGTGTCAAGTCCTATTGACAATCACATTCCTCATTAACATGTGAGTTAACCAAACTTTTAAACTCCTCCAAGGAAACAAGATCCTTGGGTTTGAAGCTGGTCTGGAAAGAATTCCAAGACCACAGAGCTGTAGCTAAAACATTTTTTGCCATGATCGTTCTTATTTTAGGAACTGTTAAAAGTAAGTAGGTATTTATTTTCTGACCATATTAAAGAAGAACAGAGATAATGTGTCAGTTTCCCCAAAATGGCCTTATAGATCATAGTATAACAATGTTTAAGCCTACGTAGAGTCACCTGCGAAGCGGTTCTGGCAGAAACAGCTATGCCCTCACTAAATCGGTTGGCGAGACCGGCCATGTCACAGGCATTGATATAACGGAGGAGCTGGTATGTATAACACCTAGACCTACATATTCACTCACCCTACATCTTCAGTAATCTAACGATCATTCTATTACATTGGTGTATGATACTCTGCTTTGTGCTGTGGTCCTGTGTGGCTCAGTTGGTAGAGCATGGCCCTTGCAATGCCAGGATCATGGATTAAATTCACACTGGGGTCATCAATACAAAAATGTATGCGTGTCTACTAAATGCATTTTTTGTGCTCAGATTCTAGCCTCCCGTAATTACATCCAGTACCACCAGGAGAAGTTTGGCTTTGAGAAACCCAACACAAATATAACCAAGTCATATTTTAGCGCCTGGCCATGCAGATGCTCGCGAGCAGTGTGGGTGCAATGATTGAATAACATGTATGTGTAAATTTACATTAATGGTGTGGTCTGCATGTTAGCAATTTTGTTAGGCTACTAATGACCATCAGCAGCATCAGAGCTTGGAGAAGCCTAGTTACCGCCACTAAACGGTCACATGTAATTTGACTGCCATCATGACTCGTGAACGCCGGTGTGGTAATGCGGTCATCGTAACATCCTTAAGCCTAGTCAGTCACTTCCATCTCCAATGTGTTGCAGGTTATATGAGCTATGCATCTGGCACTTACCGGTTCTTCAAGTTGCCCAAAAAGCTTGAGATGTCAAGCGCAATAGTGAATAAACAAGGGGACTGTGCCTGACTACCTGTGTCAGCTGAAGTTCGACTCCTCCCACTGCTACAAGGTATGTTGGTGCAAACACTGCAGGGCTCTCCAAGCCTGTTGCTGGAGAGCTACCATCCTGTAGGTTTTTGCTCCAACCCCAATCTAGCTCACCTGATTCTAATAATTAGCTGGTTGATAAGCTGAATCAGGTTAGTTAAAACGGGTTGGAGTGAAAACCTACATGAGGGTAGCTGTCAGGGATCATAATAGGACTACCCTCACATCTAAGCATTTTTCATAAAGGTAGCATTGGTTTCTTCTGTTTATGTTGCAAGGTGATTTTGTTCCCTTACTTTATGAACAAGTGTTTACAAGGGTTTTACTTGTGTATGCATATTGATACAGTAGTTGATACGGACCACTGATACACACACATTTTATAAATACATTTTTAAAAATGGATTCCACACTACATTAGGTCAATGCACAAATTGTGTGGGTTGTCTGATATGCTAAGTGATTGTATAGTCCCTCTGATGTTTACTTTGTATTGTGCTGTGTAGAAAGACATGGCGCTGCAGGTCGATGGGGAGATGGCTGCTGTCCTCCAGTGCCCTCGCTTTTTCCCGGACTTCTGCATCCAGAAGGTAGTTACCACTTTACAAAGGTAACACCTTACTTTGTTGCTGTTATAGTAACAACATGGTACCCAAAAGCAATCAGGGACTGTTTATTTTCATAGAAAATAAAGCTACTCTGCAAATACCTCAACTGGTGTTTACTTGTGATCATTTGAATCCTGAACTGTGTCCTCTGCACTCCCTTTTCAGTACGGCCACCTCAGCCCATTCCTGCTGGCCGATAAACTGGGCTCTTCAGTGAAGCAGTGCTCCAAAACAGGCAAAGCCACAGGAGGCTGTGGGGAGACCTAACTAACTACACCTGGATGACATCATATCCATGAAGGAACCTCCTCAGAGTGCCAGGGTATATGGCCCAATAATCTTTCCTTCCTGCTGAAGTGTGCACTCATTCACTACTTCTACTAATATATTTTATATTAGTTTAATAGTCACATGTACAGGGTTGTAATTACAGAGTACAGTGAAAGGGGGAGAAGGTAGCTGACTAGTCAGCAGCCTGATGGTCTGGGGGTAGAAGCTATTGGCCAGTCCTACAGTTTTTGCCATGATGCTCCTATACTGCCCACGTCTGAGTGATGGAAACGGGGAGAACATCTTAAAAGCTGCAATATGTAACTTATTTGCGACCCACCAAATTCACATACAAATGTTATAGATCTGTTATTCTCATTAAAAACAAGTCTATGTGCACTGTTTCTATGCTTCTTGTTCTTAAGTTATTAGGGGAACTATTTGAATTTTAGTAACCAGGAAACGGCAGAGCGATTTCTGCATAGTGCATCTTTAAGTGTTTCCCTTCAAGGGTTACCTTAAGGAATAATTTGACCTTACCTAAGGGAATTGTGTTGCATAGAGTCCTTCAAACATTTCCTAAGGTAAGTGCATCATTTTAAGTGTTTAAGGTAGTTTGAAGTCATGTATTGCAGAAAGAATATCTGGTTAGAATGGAGACTACCTGATTCACTGGGTGTGTTTGAGTGGTAAGATGAAAGTAGCCGACTGTCGACCGAAGGGTACATATGCACCCGACATGGCATTCGCCGATGAAGTGAATGCAATCGAAAAACCACTTCTACAGAAGCTAAACATTATCTTCATGGTCCAAGGAATTAATATCCTGTTGATAAGGACATTAGATACCAGCCCAAGCTCAAACAGTCACAATACTTTTGTACCATGTAGTGAATGCATAGGCTACTTGAATGAGAACATACAGGTGTTTTTGCAGAATATGGGATATGCTCTGTTTGCTATTACTTCATGCCCTTCTAACTTCCTAATACATTTTTGTGATTGTGCAACATGGAATTGTAACGGATGTGATTAATTGGAGTCCACAAAGATTCTTACTGTATGGTAATTGATTGCATGTCAGCATCACTACAGCCTGCGTATTTCAACCTTGGTTGCTTTTTTCAGTAAGAATGTAAAGAACAGAATCTGATTCCATCACAAAGGACAAAACACTCACTGTGTCAGTTCACATAAGTTACTGGGTAAACAATATGGCAAGCAGTCAAATGCACTTGGTATTGACCCCCACGATTGGTGTCTGGGGTACTTGCTCATTAAAGGGCCGGTTTCCAGGACCCAGATTAAGCCTTAAATTGCCAGTGTAGAAATAACCTATGTGTTATGTATTACATTTTATTCACACTTAATAGACAATCAAATTTTAATTTGTTGATAATATTACAGATGAGTCACATTGTAGACTATAATGTCCTCCTCAGTCTACACACCATACCCCATAATAATGCAAACTTATTAAAAAATAAACTGAAATATCACATTTACAAATATATTCAGACCCTTTACTCAATACTTTGTTGAAGCACCTTTGGCAGTGATTACAGCCTTGAGTCTTCTTGGGTATGACGCTACAAGCTTGCACACCTGTATTTGGGGAGTTTCTTCCATTCTTCTCTGCAGATCCTCTCAAGCTCTGTCAGGTTGGATGGGGAGCGTCGCTGCACTGCCATTGTCAGGTCTCCAGAGATGTTTGTTCGGGTTCAAGTCCAGGCTCTGGCTGGGACACTCGAGGACATTCAGAGACTTGTCCCGAAGCCACTCCTGCGTTGTCCTGTTGGAAGCTGAACCTTCGCCCCAGTCTGAGGTCCTGAGCACTCTGGAGCAGGGTTTCATCAAGGATCCCTCTGTACTTTCATATTTTCCTCGACCCTGACTAGTCTCCCAGTCACGGTCACTGAAAAACATCCCCACAGTATGATGGTGCCACCACCATGCTTCACCGTAGGGATGCTGCAACATTTCCTCCAGACGTGACGCTTGGCATTCAGGCCGAAGAGTTCCTTGGTTTCATCAGACCAGAGAATCTTGTTTCTCATGGTCTGAGAGTCTTTAGATGCCTTTTGGCAAACTCCAAGCGGGCTGTCATGTGCCTTTTACTGAGGAGTGGCTTCCGTCTGGCCACTACCATAAAGGCCTGATTGGTGGAGTGCTGCAGAGATGGTTGTCCTTCTGGAAGGTTCGCCCATCTCCACAGAGGAACTCTGTCAGAGTGACCATTGGGTTCTTGGTCACCTCCCTGACCAAGGCCCTCCTCGCACTATTGCTCAGTTCCCAGCAGCCAGTTCTAGGAAGTCTTGGTGGTTCTTCCATTTAGGAATGATGGAGGTCACTGTGTTCTTGGGAACCTTCAATGCTGCAGAAATGTTAAGGTACCCTTCCCCAGATCTGTGCCTTGACACAATCCTGTCTCAGACAATTTCTTTGACCTCATGGCTTGGTTTTTGCTCTCACATGCACTGTTAGCTGTGGGACCTTATATAGACAGGTGTGTGCCTTTCCAAATCATGTCCAATAAATTGAATTTACCACAGGTGGACTCCAATCAAGTTGTAGGAACATCTCAAGGATGATGAATGGAAACAGGATGCACCTGAGCTCAATTTAGAGTCTCATAGCAAAGGGTATAAATACTTATGTATATAAGGTATTTCTGTTTTTAATTTTTTATAAATTTGCAAACATTTCTAAAAACCGTGTGTAGATTGATGAGGATTTGTTTTTATTGAATTCATTTTAGAATAAGCCTGTAACTTAACAAAATGTGGGAAAATGCACTGTATTAAAACTCCTAGTAATTTATTGGGTAAAACACCAACGTTTTGGCATCACTGTGCCTTCAGGCTTATGTCATGAATGCTTGAAACAGGTTATGTTGACAAACAGTGCAATTAGTGCAACCAATGACAACAGTGAGGGGTGTGTCATAATTATTAGGTTGATTAGAATGAATTGAGTGAAACTGTTAAAAGACAATAGTTTACAGCACATATAATATATTAGGCTATTGTTAGAAAAAATTAGATATTGTACATAATATTAGTGTCAACATACATTATTGTTTAATTTAATTTCACATATATTTAATTGTTTCCAATTTCATAAGATTTTGGTTACATGTCATCCTTTGGTTCAACCAAAATGCATAATAAGTATAATCAACTGGGGGAACATATTGGGTGTACCCTGATAAGCTGTAGAAATAATATATTAATTTACAAGACTTGTTCATAAAAAAGAGAGAAAGAAAAAAATAAATCTTAAGGCCCAAAATCAAAGTTAATATTCAGACCACTATGTGTCAATGTTTTTAGATAGGATATCCAATAGATAGATAGATAGATAGATAGATACTTTATTGATCCCTGAGGGGACATTTCTTTGTTAAGCAGCTACAACAAAACATAGGGCAGGTGCAAAATGCAAGAACGAAAATACACAAAAGACAGATACACGATAAATGATACATAGAGCGGCAGTATGAAAACGTATAGAAATACAAGAAGTCTGGAGTGCAAAAAAGCTATAAAAAGACATTGTGCATAGTATGGGTGGTTGGCTGAATATGTACACTATACATTGGTGGATGGTTAACTATACTATACAGGTCGATGGCAGAGAAATACTTCAATAGCTAAAAATGCGTATGATATAAGTGAGGGTTACACCATGGGCCCACGCAGCCGTCATACCGCTCAGGAAGGTTCTGTCTCAAAGAGATGAACGTACTTTGGTGCGAAAAGTGCAAATCAATCCCAGAACAACAGCAAAGGACCTTGCGAAGATGCTGGAGGAAACAGGTACAAAAGTATCTATATCCACAGTATAACGAGTCCTATATCGACATAACCTGAAAGGCCGCTCAGCAAGGATGAAGCCACTGCTCCAAAGCCAGACTACGGTTTGAAACTGCACATGGGGACAAAGATCATACTTTTTTTAACAGTGTCCTCTTGTCTGATGAAACAAAAATAGAACTGTTTGGCCACAATAACCATCGGTACGTTTGGAGGAAAAAGGGGGAGGCTTGCAAGCCGAAGAACACTATCCCAACCATGAAGCACGGGGGTGGCAGCATTATGTTGTGGGGGTGCTTTGCTGCAGGAGGGGCTGGTGCACTTCACAAAATAGATGGCATCATGAGGAAGGAAAATTATGTGTGGATATATTGAAGCAACATCTCAAGACATCAGTCAGAAAGTTAAAGCTTGGTCGCAAATGGGTCTTCCAAATGGACAATGACCCCAAGCATACTTCCAAAGTTGTGGCAAAATGGCTTAAGGACAACAAAGTCAAGGTATTGGAGTGGCCATCACAAAGCCCTGACCTCAATACTATAGAAAATATGTGGGCAGAACTGAAAAAGTATGTGTGAGCAATAGGCCTACAAACCTGACTCAGTTACACCAGTTCTGTAAGGAGGAATGGGCCAAAATTCACCCAACTTATTGTGGGAACTTTGTGGAAGGCTACCCGAAACGTTTGACCCAAGTTAAACAATTTAAAGGCAATGGTACCAAATACTAATTGACTGTATGTAAACTTCTGACCCACTGGGAATGTGATGAAAGAAATAAAAGCTGAAATAAGTCACTCTCTACTATTATTCTGATATTTCACATTCTTAAAATAAAGTGGTGATCCTAACTGACCTAAGACAGGGAATTTTTACTAGGATTAAGTGTCAGGAGTTTAAATGTATTTGGCTAAGGTGTATGTAAACGTCCGACTTCAACTGTAGCTATATACTGTATATAAACTCACCACGGGCAAGTCAAGCACAGACCCAGGCCACTACGCTTCCACGTTGCTGATGATGTGGGCTGCATCACATATGACCTTCACAGGTGCAGTAGCTGTATTTCATTTGGAATGCTAAATGCTACTATTTAGGCCTACCTGCACATTAATGCTGTAGAAAGACTTCCTATTCCCATAATCTCCTTAATTTACTGAAGGAGCCGTGATAGGAATATGAGTGCCATCTATGCAGCCAATCACACCTGGAAACCCTAAAATATATAAAATGAACTGATTAGTGCTTCAAGTCTCAAAGCTTCATACTAAATTAATTAATTATTGCTTTGACTGAAACCTGCAATTCTGTGGAATTCTTCTTTGAGTCTTCTGGGTCTGTGACTTGGGTACAGTAAACGTTTCAGTGCAAGAGTCACATTTCTGACAGCCCGACAGACGGAAATGTGCTCAGCGTCACCGATGTTATATATAAATTATTTTTGTTGCACTTCGTTTTTTTGCCAACGGGAGTTTTATATCTATATATAAAACTCCCGTCTATATATAAAACTCCCGTTGGCAAAAAAACGAAGTGCAACAAAAATAATTTGTTCCGAACTGAGAGCATGTCCACGATGTGTCATATGAACGATATGAGGGCTGAGAATATTGTTCAGATGAATGATCAATTGTGCAGAAAATCGGAAACACTCAAACAGACAATCATCAGGGAATGATAAAACATCAAAACGGGGTCTGATCACCCTCTCCCGACGGAGATTTCTGCGGAGTATTTGTGCTTCAATATCAACTGGCTCTTCAAGAAAATGACACGTCGTGTCTGACACCTCCTTCAGTCTGCAGGCTTCAGCTAAAGAGGAGGAGAAACTCGGGGTTAGTTGAAGAAAACCTGCCAGGGAACAGGTTAGCTTCACCGAGTATGTTGCCATAGTAACCGACTGAAGCTTTCTGAAACAGGACTCCCAGCCCGTTTCATTACAACATGTTGTATGTAACCGGGCCCAGAGCTGCTGAAACTGCGTCAGCAACACATGCGAAGCAGCATCACGCGAGAACTCGATGTAAACAAACAGGTCTGTGGAGCGAAATCGGGCCTTGTGTCATAATATTATTGTCTGGCAAGAAGTATTGTTAAACTATGGCTAATAAAATGTAGCTGTTGATAAAATATAACCATTTCATAATCATACCCAACAATCATCTACGAGATTCTTCAAAACTAGACTGGGACGAAACGGTATTATTGTCCACTCTGATTGGTCGAGGACCTACAACATCCGCCTCTGTCCGTACCCTGATTGGCTTGATGAACGCACAGGAATGTTGCCATTGGTCTCTTCAACACTTCAACTGCTTTCCCACTGTTTTGTGGCATTTGCTAAGAGCCTCGTTGAACTAAACAAGCTAGCTAGAAAACAACACACTAGGTACGTTTTGAATACCATATCAATTAATTGGTTAAACTTCGCGAATTATTTTCAATAAATAGGTGTAGCTTCTGGTGTTTGACAAAGGATGTTGTCTGGTGTTGGTTAGCTGGCCAACTAGTGTACTAGCTAGTTAGGTACCTGCTGTCACAGACACAGGACTGACTCAGTCTTGTTCTTGAGACATCTGACGTTAGCTATATTTATCAAACAGCGTTGGCAGTTTATTTTTCTGAAACTATTCATATTAGCAGGTATTTAGCTTGCTTGTTAGCCAAGTTGTCTTCAGTTGGTGATTTGAGGCTGGCCATATAGCTGGAGGAATCAACTTTAGCTAGATAGTTAGCTAGCCAGTTGGCTGTCAGTGTTCGCAAATGTTGCAATTCTTGGCAAGTAGCAAGGCTAACAGTAGTTCGTGTAAGTGTACCTGCTCTTTGTGCTTTCGTTACTTTAACCCACGTTTCTAGAACCATTTGTAGGTTAACTTATTACAAACACAAAACCAAACCGGAAGAGGGCTCTAACACGAGAGTGGCGAAAATTGAGCCTTAAGGGGTAAGTTGAGACACCCTTCTAGGAAACCGTACACAAAATGTGTAATTTGACCAAATATTTAGGAAGAGGTCATCATTTCATGGAGTCTGTGAAGGAAAAAAAACACATGGAAAAGGTGGTAAGCATGTTAAGAAAAAAAAAAGAAGATTTCCACTAAGTCAAATTCATTTATTGTTAGAGGTTTCATAATACTTGTATCTAAACCAAAGTAGATGAATGATCGATTGTGCAGAAACACTCAAACATATCATCATCATTGATAAAACATCCAAGCGGGGTCTGATCACCCTCTCCCGACGGAGATTTCTGCGGAGTATTTGTGCTTCAATATCAACTGGCTCTTCAAGAAAAGGACACGCGCTGTCTGACACCTCCAAAGTAGATCATTTTAAGATTGTTCTATAGGCTTCAATATGAGGTCCTAAACCTAGCATGAAAGTGCATCCTTTTAGCTGTGTGGGGCTAATATATATATTTTTGGGCTTGGGATAAGTTTTGCCACTGGCAGGTTGAACAAATTGAAGTGTTTCTTCCCAGGCGTAATGCAAGGAATTGTCGCTGGGATATGAGGTAATAGCTGGGCCTGGCTTATGTTGAAAGTGTTTTAAAAAATGACAGTGTTAGGTGTTAAGCCTGCGTTAAAAGATGCTTAAAATTCAGACAAAAAGCGATTGTGTTTAATTGTGTTTGGGAAATAAAGATGGACATGGTTTTAAAAAGGTAATGGTCATATATATATGTAGACGAGATATCTTTGTTGGAAAGAATACTATATTTCCCTTGATGGAGTGATGCTGAATGTAAAAAATATCCAACTCTCCCCTACTGGGTAACTTTAGTGTAAGTGCTTTCAGACTGACAGCTGGCTAACAACACTACACAAGGAAATAAATCAAGTTAGCCACTACATTTACACATAACAGTACATTGAAATACAAACACATTACCTGGAAGACAGTCACCTTTGGATGGCAGTTTCAAATTAGACACAAAAAAAAAAGATAATTGTAGTCTCATAACAAAGTTCCAGACTTGGTGCATTAGTACTGCTCACCGTGCGGTAGCAGAGAGAACAGTATGACTTTGGTGTCTGGAGTTTTTGACCATTTTTAGGGCCTTCCTCTGACACTGCGTGGTATAGAGGTCCTGGGAGTACAGGAGCGGACTAAGCACGCACCCCTGAGGGACCCCAGTATTGACGGTCAGCGTGGCGGATGTGTTGTTGTCTACCTTCACCACCTGGGGGCGGCCCATTCAGGATTCAGTTGCAGAGGGAGATGTTCAGTTGAGCTTGGAGTTGGCACTATGGTGTTGAACGCTGAGCTGTAGTCAATTAACATCATTCTCACTCTATGATGCTTTAATGACAACCTTTAGATCATTTTATGTAGCAAAGGTAATCAAGCTCATTGATATGTGATACAGGAAACGTATTGAAAATAAAAACATACCTACATCCTTGTCATTGAATGTAATGTGTTGTATGATTTGTCCCTAATCTTAGTTATATTAGGCAGATTTGTTGGGGTGGGGCATGGTTTAATGTGTTGGCTATCAGTGGTACCGGTTCTATTAGTACAACCAAAAGTGGTAGGAATCTATTTTAGACCTTTCATGACCATTCTACACCCTATATGGAAGTATATCAGTCTCTGCCTTTATGGAGATGGAGACAAATTAAACCCAGCAATTAAATAAAATAAAATATTATTGGTCACATACACGTGGTTAGCAGATGTTATTGCGGGTGTAGCATAATGCTTGTGCTTCTAGCTCCGACCGTGCAGTAGTATCTAACAAGTAATATCTAACAGTTTCACAACATATACCCAAACACACATTAATCTAAGTAAGAAAGGATTAAGAATATACACATATATGTCAGGGTGGCATTGGACTAAGATCCAGTGGCATAGTAAGCTTTATAGTATACAGTATACACATAAGAGATTGGTGATGCAGTATGTAAACACGATAAGGTGACTAAGATAACAAATAATAGTATTGGGTACAGTTTAGACATATGAGATGAGTAGCGCATTATTAGAGGGTCTAGTGTTTAATTCCCTAAGTGGCCGGTGATTTCTAATCTATGTCTATAGGCAGCAGTCTCTGATGTGCTAGAGATTGCTGTTTAGCAGTCAATGGCGAAGTATAGAGTACAATACAGTATATGCATATGAGATGGGTGATGCCAGATGTGCACACAGTTTGAGTAACTACGATAGCGGAGTGTAACGGTCATGTTCTTTCTTCTGTAGGATAAAGACTTGGAGACAGAATGGCATCAGACTCCCCGCGCAGACCAAGCCGCTGTGCTGGAGGGGTTGTGGTGCGAGCGCAAGCTGCCACGTAAGGACAAACGCACAAAATAAACACACACACACACACAAAGACATGACATTACCTAACAGCTAATCACGTGATGGTTGTTATTGACCATCTGTTTAAGACATGCTTCAGTGCTATCGATCAATATATTTCCTTGGCCACTTTTTGAGGTAGAGATTGCGTAACAGAAAGTTTATCTACAACCAATTTATCTCAATTAAGTGCAAAGACAATACTTATACCTTTGCATACACGACCTTCATGGCAATCATTTTAAACATTATACTCATATGTATGTATACACATTCAGCAAGGTAATGCTCTTGTGCTCTTACAGTGAACAGTCGTATATGGAGAGTGTTGTGACCTTCCTCCAAGATGTGGTCCCTCAGGTAAGACTGTTTCCATTGGTTGTTGTCTTTTCTACAGTAACATACATTTGTATTACATTTACAATTGAAGTCGGAAGTTTACATGCATCTTGGCCAAATACATTTAAACTCCTGACACTTAATCCTAGTAAAAATTCCCTGTCTTAGGTCAGTTAGGATCACCACTTTATTTTAAGAATGTGAAATATCAGAATAATAGCAGAGAGTGACTTATTTCAGCTTTTATTTCTTTCATCACATTCCCAGTGGGTCAGAAGTTTACATACAGTCAATTAGTATTTGGTACCATTGCCTTTAAATTGTTTAACTTGGGTCAAACGTTTCGGGTAGCCTTCCACAAAGTTCCCACAATAAGTTGGGTGAATTTTGGCCCATTCCTCCTTACAGAACTGGTGTAACTGAGTCAGGTTTGTAGGCCTATTGCTCACACATGCTTTTTCAGTTCTGCCCACATATTTTCTATAGTATTGAGGTCAGGGCTTTGTGATGGCCACTCCAATACCTTGACTTTGTTGTCCTTAAGCCATTTTGCCACAACTTTGGAAGTATGCTTGGGGTCATTGTCCATTTGGAAGACCCATTTGCGACCAAGCTTTAACTTCCTGACTGATGTCTTGAGATGTTGCTTCAACATATCCACATAATTTTCCTTCCTCATGATGCCATCTATTTTGTGAAGTGCACCAGTCCCTCCTGCAGCAAAGCACCCCCACAACATGATGCTGCCACCCCCATGCTTCACGGTTGGGATGGTGTTCTTCGGCTTGCAAGCCTCCCCTTTTTCCTCCAAACATAACAATGGTCATTATGGCCAAACAGTTCTATTTTTGTTTCATCAGACCAGAGGACATTTCTCCATTTGTCCCCATGTGCAGCTGCAAACCGTAGTCTGGCTTTTTGTATGGCGGTTTTGGAGCAGTGGCTTCTTCCTTGCCGAGCGGCCTTTCAGGTTATGTCGATATAGGACTCGTTATACTGTGGATATAGATACTTTTGTACCTGTTTCCTCCAGCATCTTCACAAGGTCCTTTGCTGTTGTTCTGGGATTGATTTGCACCAAAGTACGTTCATCTCTAGGAGACAACGCGTCTCCTTCCTGAGTGGTATGACGGCTGTGTGGGCCCATGGTGTTTATATTTGCGTACTATTGTTTGTACTTTCAAGCATTGGGAAATTGCTCCCAAGGATGAACCAGACTTGTGGAGGTCTACAATTCTTTTTCTGAGGTCTTGGCTGATTTCTTTTGATTTTCCCATGATGTCAAGCAATGAGGCACAGAGTTTGAAGGTAGACCTTGAAATACATCCACAGGTACACCTCCAATTGACTCAAATGATGTCAATTATCCTATCAGAAGCTTCTAAAGACATCATTTTCTGGAATTTTCCAAGCTGTTTAAAGGCACAGTCAACTTAGTGTATGTAAACTTCTGACTTGTAACTTGTGTTATGCACAAAGTAGATGTCCTAACTGACTTGCCAAAACTATAGTTTGTTAACATGAAATCTCTGGAGTGGTTGAAAAATGAGTTTTAATGACTTCAACCTAAGTGTATGTAAACTTCCGACTTCAACTGTACATGTTACCCTTAATCAGATTAACTAGTTTACTCAGGCTGTCAATGGTGTTTTTACAGAGCGGAGAGAGTTGAAGTATAGTATTAACTGAATCAGAAATTATTAAAGTTCTAATATGTAATTCTATGACATGAACAGAATGCAGTAATAATTTAATCTGATTTAATTTTGTCTTGTCTTTTTTTCCAAATTCAAGGCATATACTGGTGCACCCCCAACTGATGAAAAAGAGAAAATAGTTTGGGTCAGATTTGAGAAAGCTGACCTCAATGGTAAGTCTAAGAACAGTTTCCAAGCTTCCCACCTCGACTGTGTTTTGTTTACCCTTGGACACACACACACACACACACACACACACACACACACACACACACCTACCTACCTACCTAACAATTGACAACATGCCTCATATTCTCTGGTATTTTAAATCCACAGATTAGATTAAACCATATATGAACAGGTTCTAGAATATTTGGAATGTACTGAAATATGCTGGCCTCTTCTTAGAATGCCTGGGAAGAAAACATTTTAAATGTGACACATAAAAAGTTACTTTGGCAGGGGCTGTTTGTGAACCATTTGATGGTTAATTTCTTGTAAGGACTTTGAGTAACAGGTCTGATGTGTCTCAACGGCACAAGTGTGTGTGTGCGCATATACGCCAGATCTCTTCCTCAATCTGACAGCAGCTGTGTTATTTAAACATGGCATCATTGGCTGTGTTTATAAAACATTCTACCACTTTAATGTTATTTACGCTAAGATTTGAAGATGACTCAATTTAGAACGTCACTGTTCCAGCCTTGCGTCTTTGCATGCTCAATGTAAAGCAAATGGTTCCATACGGAAGGAATAGTTCAAATACCTTAAAAGCGGCTAGAGTTGACACACATTCAAAGTAGCTAGAGTTGAATATTTATTCAAAAGAATGCACTGGAACACTTAAACCGCAACCATTCTTCTACAAAGTGAAACAGTTTATTCCGCCACAGAAATGCTCAGGTTCTGATTAGTACCCCCCCTCCCCCTTGTCTTCACTGATTTTAACATAATATGGTAAATATCAATGTCAAGCAGTTCTATTTGGACTGAATATAAATGTATAACTTCCCTGTGTGTTTTCCTGTGTGTCAACTCCCCAGAGTTCCTGGAGATGCACAGTGGCAGCAGTGACCCTCCTCTCTGCCTCATGATTGGTTACGCCGACGGGATGCAGATCTGGAGCATATCCGTGAGTAAAGACCACATGTAACACAACCAGTTTTTTTTTCTGTTGTTGTTGTTGCTTTGCTGTTGTTGGTGTTGAAGTCAATAGAAAGATGTTCGAACAACAACAAGACACCACAGAGACGTTGTTGTATCTCAGTTACAGTACTCCATGCCCCCACTAGATGTCAGGATACACCAGGGTGTTACAGCTATTCTCTTCTTAAAAACGCTCCAGTCAATTCCAAGTCCTGACAACTTCTGCACCAACAGTCCCTCTAGGGTCTGTGTTGTGGGTGTTGAAATATGAAATGCAGATCTTTGCGTCGAAATATTTAATTTGAAATGTAAAGCTGTTTACATTTGATAAGCATGATTCTATATGTATTGCGATTCGATACTGTGATTTTATTGCTCACCATATGCCTGCTGCAAAGAGAGAGCCATGAGAAAACAAGTTTCGATCAGTCATGGAAATAAAGGTATTGAAAACCAAGTTGCTCCCTATTTAAAAAAACAAGCTATGAAACAAAATACTTGAGTTTTGGTACAGGAACAGCCAACTAGCACAAAAATGTGCACCCCCATGGAGTAGACTTACGCTATAGAGACATGCAGAGGCCTCCACAATGTGTGGAGAATCATGGAGGTGAGAGACTGGCCACTAATTTCCTCCTCTCCTCCTCGGCTGTCACTGAGGGGGTAGACTTAGCTAACAAGATGGAGGACATTTGATATTCTTCTAAGGTGGTTTGTGTTGATGTGACCTGTATCATCCCAGGGTCAGATATGTATGAGGATGAATATGGATTGTATATGAAGTAAAGTAAGAAGCCACTTATGGAGAAACGAAATAGTGGAAATGGCATTCAACTTTTTCCTGCTTTTTTCTTTTCACCTAGATTACTATTCTTTAGTGTTAATATCAAAGCCCTACAAGGAGGAAATGTATAAGCTATTTGACACAACCATTTTCTCAACCACAGTAAAGTTGTTTCCGGGAATATTGAGAAAAATCTCTTGGAAAATCATTAGATGATTGTGTCAGCTCTTTAACTTAACATATAACCCGCAACTCTGCAAAGGCCTCTATTTAAGATTATTGGGTTTCACGTGCAAGCTGTCACAGAAACATGCAAACTTAACATACATCCTATGAGCTCTAAACAGACTAAATCCTTAATCAGTCCTTTCTAAACAGCCACAGGCCACCAGGGAAACGACACACTCTTTCCCTCCACACACTTACACGGGAGGCTGTCTGACCCACACACACACACACACACACACACACACACACACACACACACACCGGTGTGATGTGGTTATGAACAACGTGTCTGTTGTTTGCGCACCTCTTCTGAGAATTGGGTATGGTTTCATAAATCCATAATAAATGAGGAGAGGAAAACAGCCATAGCCAGCCAGCTACAGATGTGCTGCTGCACACATATAGTCATGTGAAAAAACAAGAACACCCAAAGTCAGCCCAAGAGTCAGTTGTCTTGATATAATGTTTTGAGAGCAAAGGCTTCTTCCTTCCTGACCTCCCATGTAGGCCAAGTGTGTGCAGTCTCCCATGCAATTCAACATTGATTATGGCAAGAGAGGCCTGTAGATCCCTTGATGTTACCCTGGGGTTCTTAGAGACTTCTATGAGCATCTTTAGGTCAGCTCTTGGGCTGACTTTGGTGGGACGACCTGTCCTAGGTAGTTTGCCAGTGGTCTGGAATTTTCGTCGGACAGTGGAATGAGGTACTTCGAATTGCATGGAAATGGATTTGTAGCCCCTCCCACACTCATGGGCATCAATAAACTTTCTTCTGAGGGCCTTGGTAGGTCTTTTGATCTTTGAATGATGTATTACCACACACCCATATGGTTAAGACCAAACACCAAACCAATTTTCTTATCTTTATGGAAGGCTGGACCCTCCTAAGTTTTGCATTTGATTTAGCACACTTAGTTCTAATTTTAGCAATTTTATGTGATGGTAAAAATAGGGGTGTACTAACTTTTTCCCCATAAGGGAAAGCCGTTTTTGTTTATTTTAATTGCATAACATTGTCAAGGTTTGTTAAATTGGGTAACCTTTATCTGTCAATAGCGTTGAAGTGAAGATTACATATCCATCTGTCCAAATATGTAAAAAAAAAAAAAAAAAAGATAACTTTCCAGAGGGTGTACTTACTTTTTCACATGACTGTATGTTCTAATACCATCCTGAGTTGGATACAGTATAGTTCCATTTCAAAACCAGTTGACCGAGGAGTGGAATTGGAATTGACCCCAACTGGGCAATACACTGTTAAGGTGTGGCTCCTGTTTATATTTCTGCTGTTTCCAGGACATGTTTTTTCACTGAGTTCATAGTAAGTGATGAAAGCGCCTCTGTCTCGAACCCTGAGTGGCTGTGAAGTGTTTGTGACAGTCGCTAAGCCGCCACCCTCTGTAATGGCACTGACTGCATGGAGAGACACACACACACACTCTGACAGAGGGAGTGTGTATGTGCATATCATCCGTCCCTGCTTGTGTGTGTGTGTGTGTGTGTGTGTGTGCATTACTGTCCCATCAGACAGCGAGGGATCTTTGACTGTAGAGGTATCGCCCGCCTAGCCCTAGACAGATAAGGCCCAGACTAGCGTGGGCAAACTGTTGGACTGAAGAGGTGTTAGAGGAAATGATTAGCTTTGAAGAGAGGTGTCTGTGTGGGCGCTGTTATTATTAAAACAAGCCTGAGTACAGTCCCAGATAGGGACAATATCAGCCTGTCTCCTCTGGCTGCCTGGCTATGAGCTTCATCTGCTTCCAACAGGGGGAAAAGTTATCACCGCTGGTCCGCCGTCTGCTTTGTAGCTCAACAGTGAAAACGGCCCCCGCTTGTGTCCTTAGTACCAAACGTTGCTCTCTGTGCGTGTCCCATTTTGCTTGTGCTCTGTGACCCTCATGATAGAAACTAACATTTGTAAATCATTTGCAGCAGCTGTTATTTTAGGATCTCCAAAACCACTTTTTGTTTGAAAGTGTTCATCATAATTCACTGATCATATTCATCCACCACCAATATGCCCTGCAGTGTGTTCTGTCTGTCTGTGTTCACTTGTGAATATTACAGATAGATATTAGAATACAGTGTACAACACACTAGTTTCCACATAAAAACATCCCACCCAGACCCATGAATAAAATATAATATAATATAAATATTTAAAAAAACTTTTTAAAAAACAAGAAGCTTTGGCATATTGCTGTGTAGGCAGGCGGCTAATGTAATGGAGAGATGGATGTTGTTGATGCCTGGCTGGCTGTCATGCCACACAGAGCCGTGTAAGGCAAAGATGAGCTGTTGGGTAATGCACAATGATGAGCTGTTGGGTAATGCACAATGCCCGCCGCATTATCATCATCCCAACCCCTCTCCACCACACACAATCCATCCAGCAAATTCCATTGTTCTCCATTTGCCATAGGAATCCCACCCATCCTCCATCCTCCCACCATAGTCCCAGTTATTCCCCCTCTATGTGCTCCTTTAACCTGCTAGTTGTTCATGATGCTCTAGTTTAATCTGTCCACTGCCACTGGGCCGAGCTGCACTTTGAATAAAAACAATGTCCCAATTCGCCATTTTGAAAAGAGGCAACTAATTGCGCAAAAGAGCGTTCATCCTCGGATGTGCTTATCTGCTTAAAACACTCGGATTAGGGCGACAGTAATGTGATAATGCACGTTTCACTGTAATTTAACACAAAAAAAATCACAAAAGTGGGGCTTAGTGCTTAGCTCTTAAAACAATGTGCCATTACCTGAGTCAGAGCCACCACAGACCAGGTTCTGATCTGACTATTCAAGCCCCATATCCAAGCCTCTCTCTGGGGCCTAATGCAGGGGATGACCTTGCATCTCCGGAGCCTAGAGCAGGGACACAGCTACCATCTTTATTTCCATGAACAGTTCTCATTGCATCTGACACATCAGTAAAGATAGGAAGCAAAGTACAATAACCTCCGATATATTGGAGACCTCCAGCTATAGATATTTGTATTTATTTAACATTTTATTTAGCTAGGCAAGTCAGTACTACGCAGCCCGCTCTGTCCTGTTGGCTCAGTCACAGAAAGAGTAGGCTGCTCGTTTGCATCGCAATGCTTTGGGGACCTTTCTTGGTAGCTTTTACTGTGCGGTTTGGCTGGCACTTCAACCAACAGCCCCCCCCCCCCCCTCATCTCCCTCTAGGGCCGCCTCCCTCCTCGACAAGCCCCTTTCCACGCAGTTGGAATCAATTATTTTTCTTACAGTGTGAACAAATCTCTCTTTGTTCCGGCCAGGGGCCCCCGCATTGTCTTTTGACTTTTCCCTGCTGCCGACTTCTTAGCCTACCATCCAAACCCGAGCTGTAACTTTGTGGTTGTGTAGCGTTGATAATTCTATCAGTACTGTAGTTATGTGGAGCTGACTTGGCTCCTCAGGACACTGAGGCTTAATTGGAAGTATGGCCGTATTGATTATCGGAGTGACTTCTTAATAAAGACACTGACTCTCTAAACTAGTGGTCACCCCACCGAGCGCATGGAGATTATTATCATCGGAAAGAACAACTACAGCCCTGCTGACTATGGCAAACTGTTAACCGTTTCTTATCAAGTGTTTCCCCTAGCATTGTATAGGCGGGCTTTCCCCCCTGCCTAGCTCTATTCCCTCTGTTTAGCTGGTGTTTGCTTGTCCAAGTGTCTTTGACGAAACTACACCGCAATCACAGTAAAACAACAATGTCCTCTTTTACGCACCAACAAAATAATGAATACATATTGTTAAATTTCCTTTCCTTTATTTAAAAGCAATCCGAGTAAATGAGAGTGGTTTTACACTGAGCGTTCATTGTATGCATTTGTGTCAGAAGGACAGAGAGAAAAAGCTGACTAGCCGCTTTAAACTAGGCTCAAAGCTTTTGACTTGTTACGTTTACTTGTTGTTAAATATTTGCTCTACTTTCTTTTTTTTCTCTGTTGTAGCTGGGTGGGGAGGCCCAAGAGCTTTTCTCTGTGCGCCACGGACCTGTGAGAGCTGCCCACATCCTGCCAGCGCCCCATATCAGTGAGTATCTATCTACCTGCCTACCTTTGCCATCTTTCAGGTGTACCCTATGGGTTCACGTCCTACTGTCTTTGAATGTGATGCACATCGTAAGCCACGTCGTTCCCAGAGACTCAGGTCCCCAAGATGCTGTTCTAGAAATCAGTCGAAAAAGCTCTGCTGTTTTCAGCTTGTCATGCCACATGAACCTTCTGTCTATCCAGTCAATACTTGAGTGGAAGAAAAACGCTCTGCAGTTGTTTCAACACAGCCGTGAATTTCTCCTCCTCCCCCAAAAATGTAATCACTTAAACTCAAATCTGTTCTCGCCAGCGCTCAAGGACCGCTCTTGAAACTAAGTTAAGTAGATCACAATTCATGCTGTTTGTGGGGTGTGTGTGTTTGCTGTGATAAACCATGGATTCATTAAAGACTACCCTGTTTGTTAATAGTCAGGAGCCCCATGCCAGAGCCCTCTCTCTTCCTGTTCCTATCCTAATATTAAAGGCTATCCTGGAAGGATGATTACTGTTGGCCTTGCCTCAGCTGGCTCAGAATTAAGTGCCAGAGCTCTGGTGACCCCCCCCCCCCCCTTTCATTTCTCTTTCTCTCTCAAGTCACTCATAGGCCCCATTGTATTACAGGGGTAATAGCATTTATAAAGGTTAGGTATGGTAGAGCAGCAGGCCAATGAAACATGATCTAATCATGTTCAATCAGAGACTTCAAAAGGTAAAAAGAGGTGAAATATCACCTCTACGTTGCCTATGGACCACACGCACGCACGCACGCACGCACGCACGCACGCACGCACGCACGCACGCACGCACACACACACACACACAGTTGTATCTAATATAAGAGCGTAAGCATTCACATCCTCTAAAGCCGATACACAATTGGATTTCCCTCGTTCCGCCAGTTAGTTATTCTCTAGGCATGAAGTTAGAATTTTCTGTCACTGCAGGTATAATTCAGAAATGAAGTGAAAAGCGCAAAACGCTAGCATGTGGCGTTCTGGTGAGAAAATCAGCTTTTTGTTCTCGCTCTGTGTTCCGGTCCTTTGGCAGATTTCAACAATGCACAATGACAGCATTGAAAGGGCTCTGGACGGGGATGAAAGCCACCGACAGTAATAAGAAGCAGCAGATACCCAACACATGAGGGGAGTGATTATCTGAATGCTAGAATAAAAATGAATTGTACTAGCAGAGTAGCGGGGGAGAGAGAGCGAGAGAGACACTGATTGCAATCTGTTATACCCAGCCGGCGCAAACAGTGTTGCTCTGTGGCGAGCTGTTAAAAGACCAATTGTTTTAGTCGGGATCCTGGGTGGGCGGGTTTGGAAAGTCCTGAAAATAGGTGTCGGTTCGAATAAGGCAAAAGGACCCCTTCCCAGAATAGAGGCGGAAGTTGCGGTTTTCCAAAGAGAGTGATCCGTTTATCAGTCCAGCATCCCAGAGTTTGTATCCGATGCTATTTTCTTCCGTCCTCTCAGTATAGGCCATACATACGCCTACCAAAGTGATTCAGAATACAATATATGAGCATTGATGACAAGTGATCCTAATATGTATGAGACCCCTGTTGATCTCTTGAACAGTAGAATGGATGTCAGGAATATTATTGTGTGTATTTTTGGTCCAAAGTGCTGGACCTGAACTCCGATGACCCAGAGGCCCAGCCTCCATGTAAAGGCCCCAATTACTGAAACAGCTCTGGAAATTATATAATTTATAACAGCAAACATGTTGGCTTCAATACATCCTTGTCTTCCTCTATAAATGAGATGAACACGCACTCAACACTCAAACATACAAATGTTGAATGGGGAAATATAGTCGCACAGAGTCAACGCTCAAACATTCAAATGTCAAATTTGAAGTGGAGCTATATTATATTTCTGAAATTATAGTCCACTCGTAATCAAAGCATAGTCAATACTAGTCATAAAATCTTAGATCTTTTTTCCCCTGACTGTATTTACAGAAACTGTTTATTTTCCTAAATGCGTTGTTCAAATGAAACGCTTTGGTCTTTCGGGGAAATCATATTTGCCTATAGCTCAATATGGTGAGCCGTTGTGATGTTTGATGACAGAAATATGAGTGCAGAAGAAAGGCTGTGTTAGGGGTTTGAGGGGTTTGAGGACGGCGTGTTGGCTCTCCCACACGGCATGGTCACACCGCAGGAACTCACACTGATTACTGTCAGGTCTAAATTACACCCCTCCACAGGCCTAACATCTTATTCAATCTGGACCCCCACTACACACATGCACACACACACACACACACACACACACACACACACACACACACACACACACACACACACACACACTGCATCCCTGCTCTCCCTCCCTCCCACGCCATCTTTAAGAATGTGACAATTAGGGGAAATATGGGATCTGTAGACTTAATGCAACATGTTTTCTCCTCCCTAAGTATATGTCCCAAATGGCACCCTATTCCCTACATAGTGCACTACTTTGGCCAACTACTTTGGCCAACTACTTTGGCCAGAGTCCTATGGGACCTGGTCAAAAGTAGTGCTGTATGTAAAGAATAGGGTGCCATTTGGGACTGAAACTAAATATGCCCACTGGGCTTTTACCATAGTGTAATGTCCCCCCAAAACCAAAAGAATGAAACACAGAGGGAGACAAAACCCTCCTCAGCTTTGAAGGCGTTCTCTCTCTTTTTCCTTCTCTTGCTCGTTCCTCTCCTCCATACCGAGGGGAAAGAAGTTCCTCCTCTCCTCTCCTTTCTTCTTAATGTCTTGCATGCTGGTATGTTAATCTATTTGATCCCCGTAAGTGTTCATGTGAACCTGGGCATTATTCTGTGGTCGGCGGGGATGTGTCCTCCAGGTTGACAGGAAGGAGAGGGTCCAACTTCTCTCTTTCTTTTCCTGTTATTTTGTTGTGTCCATTTTCTCTTCAGAATTTATTTGTGGGGTATAATTTGATTACATAGCTGCTGTTGTAATGTAATCAACACGCATCCTTTCTGCAGTAGCGCTAGTTAAGTGGAGTGGGTGGCTCTGGCTCTGGCAGGCTGGGCCCGGCACACTACACAACAGGCCTGTCTCACATGCATTGGGCCCCTCAATGATGAATGTTCCACTTTGTGTTGGTCAGTTGTTGTTTCACTGCTCTCCGTCAGTCCCTCTTCTTCTTCTGCTTCTTCTTCTTCTTCTAGGTCCGCTGATGATTGATGGTTTTGCGGACAAGAGGCCTCTCCTGGGGGTGTGCAAGAGCACCGGGTCCTCGGGGTGAGTACAGTACACATCCCTTATGACATCGCTGCCTGTGTCAACAGGAACCTGGGAGATGCACTTGGGAAAGTGGTGTCTGACATCACAGTGACTGACTTCACTGAATCTACAAACAATAAATAAATACCCACTTTTTCTCCCCAATTTCGATCTTGTCTCATCGCTGCAAGTCCACAACGGTGCTCGGTAGGCAAAGGTTGAGTCATGCGTCCTCCGAAACATGACCCGCCAAACCATGCTTCTTAACACCCGCCCGCTTAACCCGGAAACCAGCCGCACCAATGTGTCGGAGAAAACACTGTTCAACTGACGATCGAAGTAAGCCTGCAGGTGCCCGGCCCGCCACAAGGAGTTGCTAGAGCGCAATGAGGGCCAATTGATGCAATGAGGGCCAACAACGCGGGGCCAATTGTGTGCCGCCCTATGGTACTCTCAATCACGGCCGGTTGTGATCCAGCCTGGGATCAATCCCGGGTTTGTAGTGACGCCTCTAGCACTGCGATGCAGTGCCTTAGGCCTCTGCACCACTCGGGAGGCCCCAAACGGTGCTTTTTACACTACAAGCTCATACAGATCCGATGATGTAATTATACAGTTGAAGACGGAAGTTTACATACACCTTAGCCAAATACATTTAAACTAAGTTCTTCACAATTTCTGACATTTAATCCTAGTAAAAATTCCCTGTCTTAGGTCAGTTAGGATCACAACTGTATTTTAAGAATGTGAAATGTCAATAATAGTAGAGAGAATTATTTATTTCAGCTTTTATTTCTTTCATCACATTCCCAGTGGGTCAGAAGTTTACATACAGTCAATTAGTATTTGGTACCATTGCCTTTAAATTGTTTAACTTGGGTCAAACGTTTCGGGTAGCCTTCCACAATCTTCCCACAATAAGTTGGGTGAATTTTGGCCCATTCCTCCTTGCTTGCACACGCTTTTTCAGTTCTTCCCACAAATTCTCTATAGGATTGAGGTCAGGGCTTTGTGATGGCCACTCCAATACCTTGACTTTGTTGTCCTTAAGCCATTTTTCCACAACTTTGGAAATATGCTTGGGGTCATTGTCCATTTGGAAGACCCATTTGTGACCAAGCTTTAACTTCCTGACTGATGTCTTGAGATGTTGCTTCAATATATCCACATAATTTTCCTTCCTCATGATGCCATCTATTTTGTGAAGTGCACCAGTCCCTCCTGCAGCAAAGCACCCCCACAACATGATGCTGCCACCCCCTGTCAGGCTCTGGCCATAGAGAAGCAAATAGGCTTCTCTATGTAGCTATGGTCAGAGTCTGACAGTGTCGTTCTTTTCTGTTTCTGTGTGGGGTTTGGGTTGGATCCCTAATTAGAGGCAGCTGCACCGCATTGTCTCTAATTAGGGATCCTATATATGTTGAGTCTGTCCTTCACTCTGGTGTGGGTCGTTGTCGTATATTTCTCATGTCACGGTGGAAAGTAAGTGTTTTTGATTTTTACGTCTGTTCGTTCGTGTTGTGTTTAGGCGAACGTGCCGTTAGTCTATTCGTGTTTATTTTTGTTCTGTAGTTCGTCATTTGAGTTTTGTTATACGTAGTAGAGAAAATAAAATGTCGAACTACTATCCCTGCGCCTCGCCTTGGTCATTCCCACACCCACATCGTGACACCCCCATGCTTCACAGTTGGGATGGTGTTCTTTGGCTTACAAGCCTCCCCTTTTTCCTCCAAACATAACAATGGTCATTATGCCCAAACAGTTCTATTTTTGTTTCATCAGACCAGAGGACATTTCTCCAAAAAGTACGATCTTTGTCCCCATGTGCAGTTGCAAACCGTAGTCTGACTTTTTTTATGGCAGTATTGGAGCAGTGGCTTCTTCCTTGCTGAGCGGCCTTTCAGGTTATGCCGATATAGGACTCGTTTTACTCTGGATATAGATACTTTTGTACCTGTTTACTTCTGACCCACTGTAATTATGATTTAGTGAATTATAAGTGAAATAATCTGTCTTTAAACAATTGTTAGAATAATTACTTGTGTCATGCAACAAAGTAGATGTCCTAACCGAATTGTCAACATGAAATCTGTGGAGGGGTTGAAAAATTAGTGTATGTAGTGTATGTAAACTTTCGACTTCAACTGTATATGTAAATTATATTTACAAGCCCAGGGCTTTCCAATATTGAAAGAGAGTTGATGTTCCTGATGACGTCATTAAATAGAGTTACAGACTATTAGCTCTAAAGCCAAATAAATAGCCTTTTCTCTGGATGGGTCAAAGTTGAACTACGCCACACACACTTGTAATCCAGTTTCCACATGTGCTAACCATGGCTGCCGGTAACCATGACCACTGTTGGAGTGATGTGCGTCAGTTGGCGACAAGGCATATTTTTATTTTAATTGGGTGCGCCCGTTTTTGATGCTTCTCAGAAGTTAGTATATGTATGATGATATACTCATGTCTGGTCTAGTTGTTATATTTCTCTGGCCTCCCTCTCACTGATTGGTCACTCAGACAGACCCACAGTGGCAACAGATTTCACAACATGCCAATGTGAATTGCATACTCGGACTATGCAATGGCACCCTAGTTAGTAGTGCCCTATATAGGGATTAGACTGTGTCATTTCAGACGTAGCCTTAACATGAGATCCCTTTCCCCGTCCATCCTTCCTCACATGCCTGATTTAACAAGGGAGCAACAGGTCAAGTAGTTGTTTTGATCTTTTACTAATCAGGTCTGCCAGAGCTGACACAAGGTAGCGCATTAGTGACTCTCATTTTAGATGATTATAGGTTGACTATCCTTGCTGATTTAACAGAGGGGAGGAGAGGAGAGGAGCAGGGAGGAGAGGTGATGAGCAGGTGGAAGAAAAGAGGAGATGAGCAAGGAGGAGAGGAGATGAGCAGGAAGGAGAGGAGATGAGCAGGTAGAAGAAAAGAGGAGATGAGGAAGGAGGGGAGGAGAGGAGATGAGCAGGGAGGAGAGGTGATGAGCAGGTGGAAGAAAAGAGGAGATGAGCAAGGAGGGGAGGAGAGGAGATGAGCAGGGAGGGGAGGAGAAGAGACGTGAAACTTCCATGTGCTAATGGAATGTCCTGTCGCTGGAGTCAATCTTTATGGCATTTTCCCTTTTAAAATGTGTAGAAAGGAAGAGGAAGACAGGCTGGGGCCCTTGGTTGTACTGCGTGACATTCAGACGTTACGAGGTATAAATCTTAAGTACATTTGAAAGCCTATAATTTGTTATACTTAATAGGAGCCCCCCCCCCCCCCCCCCCCCCCCTTAGCCAGGGACTGAAGCAAGGAGAGTGGTCGGCTGGGACAGGGCCAGAGTCTTGGACTCACTAACTGACCGGCTCAGCTGGGCCTGTTGTCCAGAAGGTAGAAGTCCGGGGATTGGGGGAGAGGGGTAGTAACAGCACCACAAGCCCCCCCCCCACATACACAGAGAGATGGAGGGAGGTAAGGAGAGAGGAGATTAAGCAGACATGTAGCCCCTTGGGAAGCCGGAGGAGGGGGGAATGGGCACACCATGACCTGGCTGGTGAAGAGGGAGCAAAGGTAAGAGAGAGAGAACCCCCAGCTCGGCTCTACTCTGCTCTACTCTGCTCTCTTCTCTCCATACCCTGCCAAGGCTGCCATGACCTCCCTTTTTCCCCCCTCCTCCCCTCGTCCCTGCACCTCTTCCAGCGAAAACATGTAACTTGATATTTCCTCCCCAGGAAATGAAATAAGGAAGTATGTCTTCGGCTGGGCTTTGATGGAGACCACCTTCCCCATGTTTTTAAAGGAACGCTGCCTCTCTCTCTCTCCATCTGCCTCTGCCACCGATTCTGTCTCTACCTGGCCCTTCCTCTGGCTCTGTACTGCCTCTCTTGGCTGACACGGAGCGAGATACAAACATGAAGGGTTTGGCTGCATGGCCCGGTGACTGACGCTCAGCACTTATTCTGAAAATATGGTTGCTGCTGAAAAGCCCAAACCCTGACATCTGGCTGAATGGCACATCCGGACTGGGGCCATCCTGACCCCTGACCGACAGAAGTGTTTGGTAAATAACACTACATTAAAAGAAGAGAGAAACTCCCCTATGGCCGCAGCACAGTATTTCCATTCAGGTTGTTCGTCAACTTACTAAGGTCCTCACACAATTCTTAGCATATAATCATTTTTAAATAACAGCTTTTGTCAACCAGCAAAAAAGGATGCAGGCTTGACACTTAAATGGAAAACAGATTGGAGTCTTGGCCGCGAGAGCAGCGCTGTTTTAGAAGTTGGTTCAGTCAGCTCTAGGCTTAGATTACAAGATTTTCAAATGAAAGGAAAACTAGAAAGGCAAAAACCATCTGTGCCTATCCTTGTATTAGTGGACTTCTAGCCAGGTGCACTCAACATCCTTTTACCAATGAAAAGGATTATGCGTTAAGCCAAAACAATCTATAGATCTAGTGATTTTCCTCACTGCAAAGTACATATGTGTCCCTTCACGCTCTGCGCCAGTGGGGTTGGTAGGGGAATTACTAAAGAATGCCTGTGTGCCATCCTGTAGCAGCCCCTGGGCTCTGGTCTGCCTCCACTCCTCACATAGTATCTGGAAAGGATTTGTGTTTCCAGCCCCTGCTGCTGCTGCTGGCCGTTGTTATTATTTTCTTCCATTTTAATTAGGTCCGCAGGTATTAACATTCAGAACATTTTAAGACTGCTCTTTGTCAATGAATGCAAATGGCAGAAGCAGGGGGTGGAGGGCGGAGGCTTCTTAACTGTTTGTGGGTGTTTTTCGGAGTGGGAGAGTACACACGCTCCCAGGGTAAAAGTTCAGCAGTGAAGAAGAAGACTGCTTTTGTTATCACTTTTTGCATCCGAAATGGCACCCTATTCCCTGTATAGTGGACTACTTTTGTCAAAAGTATTTCACTACATAGGGAATGTGGTGCCATTTGGGACGCACCTCTGAGTTTGGAAACTGTAAGAATGAAGTCTGGGCAGGCAGAAAGCTCTTGACAGTAGAGCCCCTGACATTTACAACCCCCCCAATCTTCCTACCCGGTATGCCCACCCCCAAATCTCCAGATGCACAGAGGATGTGGTCATGACTTAAAAAAAAAATGTTTTATCGTAATTTATTTTTGACAAATAAAGTCTTCTGTCACCATGGAGATTACAGATGGATTCGTATTTTTGGAGGGTTCCACCCGGCCGGGACACATTGAGACTCCCCGAGGGTGACGGAAATGCTCACCATGGCTACCTACCACAGACGGTAGCCATTAGCGACCTGGAAACAGTAAGCACCAGTGAAGGAGGATGCTTGCTTGTTTTTCTTGCTTAATTTATAAAATATTTAGCTTTACCAGCGTTTTGGCTGCTGGGCTGTTCAAGAGATGATGGTTTCAGCACCAGGCCACGGCTCTCCATCTGGCCCCTGTGAACCTCCCACGGACCTGTCCCTTAAAACTCACGGCTCTAAGTCGAGGCTTTTCACAACTCAACAGCAAGGCCGATGTCGTCTCCTTGATATCTAAATATTCATTACAGACACATTTAGCAAACTGTGTAATTTGAAACTCAACAAAGTGAGATTGATCCTAAAAGAGAGAGGTAATGTCATGTCCCTTATTTTGTCTTTATGCCAAAGCTTTATCCACTAAGTCCTGTTGCCACCTAATGCCTTTATATTAATTACAGTATTGCAGAGTAAACCCTACTCATTCCACCAAACATTTTCAAAGAGACTCAAGGGAAAACCTGTTGTTGTACTAAGCTGTGATTTTCATTGCTATTTTCATGACAGGTTTAGCCGTGGTAAATGCGAGGTATCTCTCTCTAAAGTGTATTAAAGGGTAAATCTCATAGCGTTTTGTATTAAGAGGCACCAGATTATGGGGAATTGGAGAGGTGACGCTTTTGAAACCAGCATGAGGCGCCATGATACACACACACACACACACACACACACACACACACACACACACACACACACACACACACACACACACACACACACTCCCTAGCGGGGACACAGCTATGATGTGTGTGTACAGTCACAGTGCTTTCATTTGCGGTCCAGCTAACCACAGAATTTACTAAGATTAAGATAAAGCTCAAACAGGGACATTTGATTTATTTCCTACTTTTGTTTGTTTTCAATTTGTGGGCGGGAATGTCATGTTCTTGTATTTAAGAGTTCTGATGAAATCATTCCAGAACCTTTGTTAATGGCTGTCTGTGGAAACGGGAGTGCCTGTAATCGCATTTAAACCTCCTTTTAATTTTAGCCCACACACACTTACCTTTACAGCTAGACCCACACACTCGCTCAGCGCTTACGGAGGGCAGTCTCGGGCTTCATTTCAAAGCATTTATTTTGACTTCCACGTCTGTTTTCTGTCGGCTGAAAATACGTTATGCCTCGCCATTTTTCCCCTTCAAATAGGAAGTGAGTTTAAATGCAGTGATACATAGTGGAAGTGGCAGACATATACTTTTTTATTCACAGGGTCATAATGAGGCATAATTACTTTTCTGTCCACAGTTCATTCAGTTTTTTTTGCAGTACATTTTACAGTCCCTTAATGACCAATTTAATGTAAAACATCTAATCAGGGAATTTCAGTTTTGTGATACTGAAGGTGTTGTTAATCAACATAGAATTTTAGCCCCTATGTATTAATATGCCCCCTATTTCTAGTAAGGGAAGTAGCATATTATTTTCCCCAAATATAACATACCAGTAATTTCCAACAGCAATTACTTTGGTGTGTGTGTGAGGATGACAAGCAGCGAATGGATGGAAACAAGATTAAGTACCTCATCTCGTAAAGAAAACATCAGTATACTGTACTTCACTTGGGATTTGAACTAGGCACCCTCTAGTTACCGATGCATTCTCTCCACCAGGAAGCTGTGGATGTGAGTAAGAAATGGACCACCGGGATGCTATGCTATTCAGCACAGTCTCCTCTCTCCTGTCATGGAGTGCGTCCCAAATGGTACCCTATTACTTATACAGTATAGTACACTACTTTTGACCTGAGCCCTGTGGACCCTTGTCAAAAGTAGTGCACTATATAGGGAATATGGTGCCATTTGGGATTCATCCATCTCGTGTCATGGATTCCTCTCTTCCTTCCCCTCCCCAGGTGCAGCTAACTGCTGCTTAGATATGTGCTCTGTCTGTCCTTTGTATGTTCCGTGTAGACTGGGACACTCGTATAACTCAAGGTCTCCAAGGATAGGAAGACCCTAGCCTTTGAAGTGAAGCCTTTTGAAGAGTTTTAAAGCAGTTTTCCTTATATATTTTATTTTTTAAGATGCTGCAGGACAGGTAGCCTAACTTTATCTGTATTTGATGACATTTGTTGACATATTCATGTAACTTTTTGTGTTGATAATGCATTGATACTTTATAGTAATATAATTTAATAATATTTCATTCTCATCTGACACTTTACGGTAAAGCACAACTCCATGTGTTATCACGTTGTGTATTAGACAACAAAGCATGTCGGTATAGAGCATACAGGTTGGATTACTTGGTTTTAAAGCCCTGTCATATTTTGAAGTATCTTCTGTTAGTTCATGATTCCCTTTCTGGCTGACCTTTCGTGTTGTTGTTCAATGTTCTTTGTAGGTTTTTAAAAACAATTTGTATTATTATTTTTGAACCTTTATTTAACTAGGCAAGTCAGGTAGGTAGTCTGCTGTGAGTACATTGTTTGAACTTGAACATATGCTACTATATTTAGAGTATGTCAAAGCTGAAGTATAGAAGTGAATGCACACTTGACCAGATGCTGTTTTTTTTATTAAATGTTTCCACTTAACAGAAAATTGGCATATAAACAGTGAACTGACAAGAAGTGCATTAAATACAAGTAATGTGTTTTAGATGTCCACTCCATTGCTGTCAAAGTCATAGTGAGGATGTTGAACTATTCTGATACCACACAGATAGTTTTGTTTTGATGGGCCAGAGTAAAGCCGGGTCTTAACAATACTGTGTTAGTTAAGACTTTCTTTAGAATTTTATATAGTGTTTGTTTCTAAGATGGCATATGGATAATTTAGCTATTTGAATTTTAGAACCCTTTTAGCTATCAAAAATATTGAATTTGGCCTTTACTACTATAGCCCATAGAAATGCGTTGAATAACACATTCATAAATGGCAAAAAAAACTGTAAGAAATAAATCATAAGGAATAAGGCTTTGAAGTGTCTGTCCTATATCTAGGAGATAATCTGCGTTCGATGGAGTTGAGGTCAGGGTACTGTGCAGGCCAGTCAAGTTCTTCCACATCGATCTTGACAAACCATTTCTGTATGGACCTCGCTTTGTGCACAGGGGCATTGTCATGCTGAAACAGGAAAGGGCCTTCCCCAAAAAGGTTGCCACAGTTTGGGGAAGTTTCCCTTCACTGGAACTAAGGGGCCTAGCCCAAACCATGAAAAACAGCCCCAGGCCATTATTCCTCCTCCACCAAACTTTACACTTGGCACGATGCATTTGGGCAGGCAGCGTACCTCCTGGCATCCGCCAAACCCAGATTTGTCCGTTGGACAATGATGATGAAGAGTGATTCATCTGTCCAGACAATGCTTGGCATTGCGCATGGTGATCTTAGGCTTGCGTGCGGCTGCTCGGCCATAGAAACCCATTGCAAAGAAAAATAAATATCTTCCTCTGTCCAGTGTCTGTGTTCTTTTGCCCATCTTAATCTTTACTTTTTGTTGGCCTGTCTGAGATATGTCTTTTTCTTTGCAACCCTGCCTAGAAGGCCAGCATCCCGGAGTCGCCTCTTCACTGTTGACGTTGAGACTGGTGTTTTGCCGGTACTATTTAATGAAGCTGCCAGTTGAGGACTTGTGAGGCGTTTGTTTCTCAAACTAGATACTCTTATGTACTTGTCCTCTTGCTCAGTTGTGCACCGGGGCCTCCCACTCCTCTTTCTATTCTGGTTTGGGCCAGTTTGCGCTGTTTTGTGAAAGGAGTAGTACACAGTGTTGTACGAGATCTTCAGTCTTCTGTATTTCTGACCAATGTGATGTTATTTTAATGGACAAAAATGTGCTTTTCTTTCAAAAACGAAGACATTTCTAAGTGACCCCAAACTTTTGAACGGTAGTGTACGTATATAAGCCCTTATCTTTGTTGGCACAAAACAACCTCCATACTTCCATTAATTTGTATGGGTTACCTTTAGACAAGTCCCGCGACACTTGTGGGGGTCGTAGAGCAAAACGGAGAACACCATCCTGTTCGCGAGAGTCTCCCCTTTGGTCATATTAGTTTGTAGGCCAAACCGTTTTGATACTACAGACATCTTTGTGAGAAGACCAATTTTCGGGATTTTTCCTGGTCTGACAAACTGCTGGAGCTCTGCCACTTTCCACCGCAGATGCAGAAGGGCGACATAGGTGGATGCGGTGGATTGAGACGCAGCCCATGCAGAAAACGATATCACTAGCTTAAAATTTTGATGGGTTTAAAAACATTCTTACTTAGGTTGACGCACCGGTTCGCCAATAGACTCTAGGGGTTAACCAAGGGATTTTTGCAAGCGCAGACACGCACACTGGCGGGGCAATGTGTTTCCAATATGCTTGTTGGTGGTGAAGGTACGGTACTGAATGAGGAGGAAGTTTATTTCTGGCAGTGCTGCAGACATGGAGCTGTGGTTGAACTTTTTACCCTAATTACTTTCCCGCTAATGCCCGCGGCGTGCCGGAATCACAGGCCCCCTCCCCGCCCCCCCAAACTGCCTCTGATGTGGCCAGCGTTTGTTGTGTGTTGAGGGTTGGGTTCGACAGAGGAGGAGGGGAGAGGAGGAGTGAGAAAGGGAGAGGGAGAAAGAGTGGGAGGGGTGGTCGGAGAGAGAGAATGAAACTTAGTGAACATTGTGACAGAATTTGTCCCTTTTCTTCCAGTACCACCCACCTCACTTGATGCCTATGAAAATAGAGTAATTGTTTTCATGTGCGTGTGTGTAGAAATAACTGTAATAAATCTATGACTCACCAGTCTGATCTCAGTCCAAAGATTAGTTCTACCAATTTGTCCAGGCTTTATTTGTAACATGTTTCTTAAAACACCACTATGTGAGATCAATTCTAATACAAGGCACTTCTGTTAAGGAAAGAGAAAAATATATAACATTGCTGCTGCTTCTTTGTATGTTTTTTTTCTTTCCCATAAAAAAAGTTTGCTGACAGGTGTCTGTTTTTGGTCAGCATTTAACCCATCAGTTCCAGGTATTTTTACCTATATGGTTCACCTGTAGTGTATGCACATCAATTTCCCAGATGTAGGAAATAGATATGAAAGAAATATAAGTACTCTAATCTTGGTCGCTGTTGTATAATATGCACCCGTTGGCCTATAGGTTATTGCGCTGAAAGCCATTGGTTGATATCTAGGCGTAATGTGGCCCAGGTGGCATCCGTAGTCTCTGGGCACTCTCTCCCTGTCCCCTCAAACTCTCAGCCCTGCCAGCTGAGACTCCAGGGACCAGGCCCAGGCTGTATTTGTTTTGCGTTTCCACGGCTTGTAATTGTCTGTTCGTATTCAGGGAGCTCGTAAAGGGCTCAGCTCTGAGCTGCAGTCGGAAACGTGGTGACGTCCCCTCCTTGTAAAGGCATTTATTTGCTTGCTTTTTAATTCCCCTTTTAAGGCTTCCCCAGTTCCCCTGCTCTCTAGCCCACTCCGCCACATGAAGTGTGCGGTTTTTATCCATCGGTTCCGCTCAGGTTCATAAAATAATAACCTTGCCGGTTCCGTCGACCATAAGCCAGGCGTTCCCACCCGGAGAAGAAATGCAAGCCCAGCTCACAGCGCCGTCGTGTTGGAGTTAAAATAACAGATGTTAAAGACGTCTTTCATAAAGAAAAAAAAACCCTCTACGGATTTAAATGGCATGCGTCTGACATAATGTACATAATAACCATTGTAAACTGGCGTGTTGCTAAAATTAAGAATCTGCCCCGGTTGTAAAAGTCACATAACCGTTCTGTTGTGAATACATTTTCCAAAATGGTACAGTAGCTAGTCTATAGCAGGCCAGGCAAAACAGAGCTGTGCTGTGCTGGAAGGTCAAGAGGCCCAGAAACATGGTGTCATCCCAAATGGCACCCTATTCTCTATATAGTGCACTACTTTTGACCAGGGCCAATGGGTCTGTTCAAAATTAGGGCACTATAAAGGTAATAGGGTGCCATTTAGGACATACACGTCTGTTTTACTGGCTTGGCCAGTGGCCGTTTGAGGGGGAGATAGATGGATGTAGCAGGTGTGGCTCTCTGTCTGGCTGCTTTACAGCCTACTACCCAGTAATTAGCAGAGTCATTTAGGATTACGGTTATATGAGGGAAACCCTTCATGTTGTAGAAGCATTGTGAAGTCGACATGGGCCAAGACCAACCGTTTCCACTCCAGCAGGCTTAGACTCTCCTCCAGAGGTCATGGCCGTTGCCTCAGCAGTGTGTGTGTATCTCTATTTCAATGTTTGTGTATGCATGTTTGTACATGCATGTGCTTAAAGACAATCTCTCCCCCCCCCCCCCCCCCCCCAACTCACTCTTTCTTCCTCTCTCTCCCTCGCTCTCTCTCCCAACCGCTTCAGTCTCCTGTCCTCTCTCTGCATCAATTCAGACCCAAAAGGCCAATGCCAGTAAATAGTAATTGACACATTGATCTCATAGGCCATAATAACAGTCCTATTACTGAGGCGGAGGATGGCGCTCAGTGTCACCTTAACATGTTACCGGACTGACATCTAGTCCTGATCAATGATAATGATGATTTAGCCTGGCTTTCAACCCACGCCTCCGCGGCCCAAGCACCAGGAAATCACATTACAGCTGACCCTGCCCTGGATCCATTAGAACGCCGCCATTTGTTAAAATACTGCCCAGGCCAAAACAATTCAACCGGGGGCCGTTTTGATTGTGTAATAGAGGGACGTGCGGGCCATCATCATTGTCCCCATGAGTGAATCAATCCGGGCGCCTGTTATTTCGTAAAAAGCATTTGGATTAGATTGATCTGACCCCGGTGATAATGCTGAAATCGATGGAGGAGCCGCCAGAAAACAAGTTAGGAGAAGTTATATTTTTCTATTAATCTCAATTCTTGTACTCAGATTGGTAATGCTATCCTTGCTGTGCCAGAGAGTATCATAATATGCCTTGATCTCCTAGTGTAAGGTCTGCAGCAGATCAGTATTAGTTCCGGCTGCTATGGACAACTGAATGGAAGTCACACAAAACTCCATGTGTCACCTCCTTTGTCTTCCCCATTGCCTCTTACAGAAAATGACAGGGGAATGTACACTCTTACTTTGACATGCACACAGATGGTCAGACACTCTCGCTGGCACACACACCAGACACTCACACACAGACAGATGTGCGTGCGCACACAAACATGCAGTGTCAGGCACACACACACACACACACACGGACACTATGTCTCTGGCTGGGCTGAGAGATCTGAGGGCTCTCATGGCGCCGGAGCTGCGGCTGAATGTACAGCCACTGGCTTGGGAAACTTTCCTCAACATCCAGAGAGTGAAAGAGTGAATGTGTGTTTGGTATTGCCGCTGGCTGTGTCAGTGGGTGTCTGTGGCGTCTGCCCCGGCTCTGTGGAGTGGTGCTGCTTACACGCACACACTAATCCCCTTGATCAAGGGGGAGAGCGTCCTTTTAGGGAGTGGACAGGGGCAGCGTCCAAAGTAGTGCGCTACATGGGGAATAGGGTGTCATTTGAGACGCAGATGCTTTTCCCCCTAGGTTACTCTAGGCATGATGCACATAGTCTTTTGAAATCTTATTGATGATGTTATTAAATATTTTGAGACTGGGTAGAAGTGTGTTAGAAGATCATGAAGTCACTATGGAATAGGGACTAGGTGTTGTTTCTGGACAAGGTAACTGACAAAATAAAGGAAACACCAACATAGTGTCTTAATAGGGCGTTGGGCCTCCACGAGGCAGCACAACTTCAATGTGCTTTTGTCTGGAACTATTGGAGGGATGCGACACCATTCTTTCAACGTCTAATTTGGTGTTTTGTTGAGGGTGGTTGAAAACACTGTCTCAGGCACCGCTCCAGAATCTCCCATGAGTGTTCAACTGGTTTGAGATCTGGTGACTGAGACACATGCACACACCCTTTAAACTCCCTATGCTCCTTTTGTTGCTAGGCGAGGTATCTCTACCTGAAAATACATGATCTAAGTGATTGATTGTTGGTATTCAGCAGTCATAAAAGTATGCCTTATTTACATTGAAGAACTACTAAATAGTGATTTTGTGATACACCATAGGCAGCAGCTCTATAGAGATGGAATGATGACTTGGAATGAAATAATAAAGTCATCAAATAAAACATATAATATACACAACTGAAATATTTGATTAAAGTAATGATTTATGAATAATAATGAATTTATAATGGTTAATAAATGATAAGCAGTAATGCAGTCACTACCATCATGGGACTTTTATTTATTGTTTTATTCTGTGTTACAGCATTCAACCCACATAATGCATATAACATTTAATGTAAAATCAATAATAATCTAAACCGAAATAAATAAATAAAAATATTTTTGAATAAATGAACCAAAACCGAACCGACCTCAAACAGCACGACTAGGCATGATAGCCAAAATAATGGCATTTTTATACATGACCCTAAGCATGATGGGATGTTAATTGCTTAATTAACTCAGGAACCACACCTGTATGGAAGCACCTGCTTTAATTCCGGACGAATTGAAAAGACGACGCCGTGGATGCAGGGCGGGATTGAAATGTAAGGCAAAGCGGAGGAGGTTCAAGTACAAGCCGGCTATACCATCTATTATTATGGGCAATGTGAGGTGTCTACATAACAAGATGGATGAGTTGGCGGGACTTGTTCGTGGACAAAGGATTTATCGGGAAGCTAGCCTAATGTGTTTTACTGAGACTTGGCTGAACGATAACATCCCCATACAGAACGTCACTATCGACGGTTTCCAGACCATCACAGCGGACAGGGATCGCGTCTCTTCCGGTAAGAGTAAGGGTGGTGGGCTGGCTTTATTAGTTAACAACAGATGGTGTCATCCGAACCATATTACTCTTAAGGAAAAGTTTTGTAGCCCGGACATTGAACTGCTAGCCGTTAGCCTGAGACCCTACTATCTACCTAGGGAATTCACGGCGGCCATTGCTGTTATTGTTTACATCCCGCCCTCTGCTGACGCAAACACAGCGTGTGACGTCATCCACTCTGTTATCGCGAGGTTACAGACAGCGCATCCCAGTGCTTTCTTTGCAATTTCGGGGGATTTTAACCATGCATCTCTCTCTTCCACGCTGCCCACGTTCAAACAGTTCGTGAAGTGCCCAACCAGGAATAATAAAACTCTGGACTTGTTATATGCTAATGTGAAGGATGCATACAACTCCACTGCACTCCCTCCCCTCGGTAGATCGGATCACAACCTTGTCCACCTCACCCCACTCTACAGGCCTATGGTCCAACAGCAGCCTGCAACCACCAGGACTATTAGGAGATGGTCCCCGGAGGCGAATGAGGCCCTAAAGGACTGCTTTGAAACAACAGACTGGGATGTGTTCTGTGAGGCTCATGGGGAGGACATCGATGGACTCACTGACTGCATAACAGACTATATTAATTTTTGTGTAGACAACACTGTACCCACCAGGAAGGTACGCTGTTTCCCAAACAATAAACCCTGGGTCACCAGCGACCTGAAGGCCCTGCTGAATGAGAAGAAGAGGGCCTTCAAGGAGAAGGACAAGGACAAATTGAAATGCGTCCAGAGGGAGCTGAAGTTGCGGATTGCTGAGGGGAAGAGAGTGTATAAGGAGAAGATGGAGGACAAGCTGAGGCAGAGCCAGGTGAGAGAGGTGTGGAAGGGTATGAGAAATATCACTGGCTTCAAAAAGTCAAACAGTGGGCAGACGGAGGGGACCCAGGACAGAGCCAATGAGCTGAACCAATTTTTTAACAGGTTCGATACTGGCCCTGTCCACCTCCCCTCCAGCTCCCCAGACCACACACCCTCACGGCTATCCCACCCCCACTTTGCTCACAGCACCTCTGCTGAGACAATCAGTGACTCCACCTCCGCCCCTGCCCCCCCTGGACTGATCCTCAACACCCCCCTTCCCCCCACCTCCCTACCTGGGCTGGCTTTCACCACCAACCAAGTGAAGAGAGAGCTGGAGAGACTACACCAGTGGAAAGCGGCGGGCCCCGATGGCATCAGCCCAAGGGTGCTGAGGGTCTGTGCTGACCAACTGTGTGGAATACTCCAGCGTCTTTTCAACCTTAGCCTGAGCCTAGAAAGGGTCCCTGTGCTGTGGAAAACATCCTGCCTCGTCCCAGTGCCCAAGAAGGCACACCCCACTGTCCTGAATGACTTCAGACCTGTAGCGCTAACATCCCACATCATGAAGACCCTGGAAAGGTTAGTCCTCGCTCACCTCAGACCCCTGGTGTGTTCATCAATGGACCCCCTGCAGTTTGCATACCAGCGCAACATCGGGGTGGATGATGCAATCATCTACCTTCTGCAGAGGGCCTACTCTCACCTGGACAACGCAGGTTGCACTGTGAGGGTCATGTTTTTTGACTTCTCCAGTGCCTTCAATACCATTCAGCCCCTGCTACTGGGTGAGAAGATGAGGAGGATGAAAGTGGAAGCACCCTTAGTCTCCTGGGTCACGGACTACCTGACCGGTAGGCCACAATTTGTGCGACTACAGAGCTGTGTGTCAGAACGGGCAGTTAGCAACACAGGGGCCCCCCAGGGTACGGTCCTGTCCCCCTTCCTGTTCACCCTCTACACCTCAGACTTCAGATATAACTCTGAAACATGCCACCTACAGAAGTTCTCGGATGACTCTGCTATTGTAGGGTGCATCAGGGGTGGGCAGGAGGAGGAGTACAGGAGCACAATCAGTGACTTTGTGTTGTGGTGTGAGCAGAACCACCTTCAGCTCAACATCAGCAAAACTAAGGAGATGGTGGTGGACTTCAGGAGAACCAAGGCACAACTGACTGCAGTCCCTATAAAGGGGATGGATGTGGAAATGGTTGAGTCATACAAGTTCTTGGGGGTCCATATGGACAACAGACTGGAATGGGCTGGTAACACCGGGGCCCTGTACAAAAAGGGCCAGAGCCGACTCTACTTTCTGAGGAGGCTCAGGTCCTTCAACGTGTGCAGTAAACTACTGCGTACCTTCTACCAGTCTGTGGTGGCCAGTGCCATCTTTTTTGCAGTGGTGTGCTGGGGAGCAAACATCAAAGCCGGTGATGCTTCTCGGGTAAATAAGCTGATCAGGAAGGCTAGCTCTGTCCTGGGGATGAGCCTTGACACTCTAGAGGAGGTGGCGGAGAGACGGATCCTGGCCAAACTGCTGGCCATCATGGACAACGTCACCCACCCTCTGCACGCTATGGTTATGACGCAGAGGAGCTCTTTCAGTCACAGACTGATCCCACCACGGTGTGCCAGAGAGCGCCACAGGAGGTCCTTCCTGCCGGCGGCTATGAGACTATATAATGCCTCACCGGGGTGCCGTGCCGTCGGCAACATAGATCTGGAACTGTTGGGGTGCTAGGACCTAGTTTAACAATTATGCATCCATCCGTGAGTAACTCTGTTCCGTCAGCACTCATCCACTCAGGACCTACTTATTCATACAGGTCTGTATATACATACCCATGTACAGTTGTTATATTATATCACATGCAATATTGTAAGTAATTATTGGACCTAGGCATTCACTCAGGAATGCATATTATTAGTATCCTGCCAGTTGCACCTTTTCTCATTGCTTTTAGTATATCAAATGTGCAATAAGTGCAGTTGTCTGTAATTAAACCCTGCGCACTAAGGACTGTATTTTAAGGGAATTACTATTATTACCCCAATTATATCATACACACATTTAGCTATTAAAGTATCTCTTCCTGTCATTTACCTGTACAGTTTGTGTAAACATGCAAGTATTCACTTATCTGTAAATATAACTGTATACCTAACTGTACAGCTAATTTAACCATGCAAAATTTTCACTTACCTGTTCATTTACCCATTCTGTCTATTAAGTAAACTATTATTACCCTCGCTCATATCATACGCATTAGCTACTGAAGTATTTCTCTGCCATCAACCTGTATAGTATAGTTAACCATCCAACATCCACCAATGTATAGTGTACATATTCAGCCAACCACTCATACTACGCAATGTCCTTTTATAGCTTTTTTATGCACTCCAGATATCCTGTATTTCTATACTTTTTCATACTGCCGCTCTATGTATCATGTACCATGTATCTGTCTTTTGTGTACTTTCGTTGTGGCATTCTGCACCTGCCCTGTGTTTTTGTTGTAGCTGCTTGATAATGAAATTTCCCCCCCGGGGGATCAATAAAGTACCTATCTATCTATCTATCTATCTTTCAATATACTTGGTATCCCTCATTTACTCAAGTGTTTCCTTTATTTTGGCAGTTACCTGCATGTCTCCCTTTGTCTGCAACCAAACTAAATTAGTATTTTTGTACTACCCAGTCCCCAGGCAGACATGGAGCCAGAACATCACAAACACTAATACTGTTTGTCATTTGCTGTAGCGACAAGACTCAATATAGCCAGTCTACACACGGCTAACACGAACCAACAGCAGTTAAACAAGGGCCATGTCTACTGACCAAGAGAGAGGACAAGGAAAAGAGAGCAGCAGAGAGAAAAACCTTGAGAAAGAGGGAGAGCACGAGAGAGAGAGGGGAAGGGAACAAGAGAATGAGAGACCGACTGAATTAGAGAGAGAAAGAGAGAACAAGATCTAGAAGAAGTGAGAGAGAAAAAGAAAGCGGTGCAGGCAGACTGGAATCTCTATCATCGGCTCCATTCTAAGATTCCCTCATTGGAAAAATTAGGACAAATTAAACCCTCTCCGGTTCTCCATGGCTGCGACTCAGGGCTATCAAGTAGCACATGGACAGTCCCTGCAGCTTTTTACCATTCAACCCTCCCTTAAGTGTTTCCATGTTCCCGGCGCTTTGTGGCCAGTTTTAAGATGTCTTGGCTGCTTTGTGATGGCCTGATGTGTGCATATTTTGAAACGGTAATTTTCTCAACGGTTCGGCCACAGTATTTTATCCACTGTTTGCATCTGTCAGAGAGAGGCCTGAATGGAAGGAGCAGATATTTTCCGCCATAAAGAAGAGAAAGTAGCGGCCTGTTGGTTGGTCTGTCGGTTGATTTGAGTGATTGGGAACGCAGACGGCCATTACAACCTTATTGACGCGTGGAGCCCAGTGCTGGTCAGTGGAGTAGAGCTGCAGGAGATGGGATCGGACTTTCGTATTCATTACTTTATGTGTCAGTAGGCTAGGCTGACACAAAACAATCTCTTAGATTTATGGTGTAGGTAAATCCCCAGTGGCATGGGCTCTCTGGTGTTTGATCTTCACTTACAGCTGTTGAACACTGTCTCTGATTACCGTGGTGTGTGTGATGATTCAAATATTTTACTCATGACTCACAAGTCCAAGCGTCTGTATGATGTTGAACATATCTGTTTTGTACTGAATGTTTCAAATAAAGGAGGTGTTTCTGTGCCTAGGACCAGCCCTGCGTACTGCTGTGTGGACCTGTACTCTCTAAGGACAGGGGAGATGGTCAAGTCCATCCAGTTCAAGACACCCATCTATGACCTGAACTGCAACAAAGAGTACGTGCAGAATCATCACTTTTTACATTCATATAAATATACTGCAGTATTATGTTAAATGAAAATCACATACTATTTGTAATTTTCTTGAAGGATTCTAGTTGTCGCCCTGCAGGAGAAGATTGCTGCGTTCGACAGCTGCACCTTCACCAAAAAGTTCTTTGTTACAAGTAAGGAGCTGGGACTGTGTACATCTGAAATGGCACCCTGTGCACTACTTTTGAACAGAGCCCTATGGGGCCTGGTCAAAGTTAGTGCACTCTATAGGGGATATGGTGCCATTTACGACACACCTGTGGATTTGGACGCTTTAGATGATAAGGCTTTGATGTATGTGTTCATGTGGAAGCAGATGATGACACACTCATGAATGTTTGCTTTCCTTGTGGCTTTGATCAATAGCTCTCTAAAAGCAGGAATTCCCCTCTGATTATACTTCACACATTGTTCTTATCACCGCGCACGCACACACCTGCATGCATGCACGCTCACTCGCAACACATATACACATACACACACAAACACACACACACACACACACACATATCATATTGGAAGAGATGCTCTCTCTCTCCTCTGTCTCTCTCTGTGAGAACACCGAAGCGATATAGCCTCCCATTAACAGTTATATAGCCAGTAGCACAAATACACAGAGCCAGCCCAGTCACGTAATACATCAGCATTTTCCACACAAGCCACCAAAAGACAAGCAAGTCTGTCACGCTAGCATCACCCAGCCCAAATAACCAACAGAAGACAGATACTGGCAGCGTTTACCCCACGTTACACAAAACACCATGCCTCCTCAAGGAGCACAACGTTTAGAACAAGTCTTTGAAACAGCTCTAAACTGTTTTCACTGAAACTTAATGCTAGAGCAGGCAGGAGCCCCTCTAGTAGCTTAATACATATCAATATCTCTGAGTGTGTTTATAGCATGTCTACAACTCCTGGTTGTAACGTCAACATCGTACAGTTACACTATCTACCTAGGTTGTGTTTAGAAGGCACTGAAGGGGAGAAAACGTTTAGAAACAGTGAAACAGGGAGGTACCATATTGCTATCTGAACTTGTACAATAAGCATTGTTTTGCTAATTTGTGCTCAACTGAACATGACCCCTGGACAGTGCAGGATGACGTGAAACATTATATGTAACAAGGCCATTGCTGTCTGCAGACAAACTCCTGTTAGGAGAATAGGGTCTTAATGCGTTGTCTGCCTGCCTGCCTGCCTTTCCTTTCCATGTCTGGCTGGTTGGGCCACAGGACAATGAGTATAGTCAATCACTGTTAATCACTCTTAATGACGCTTTCTCCTCGTAAAATGGAGACGTCTTTGGGGAGGAAGAGGAGCAACAGTTGTGGAGTGTTGATGTGGTTAGTTAGGTCTGTCTGTGTGGGGATGAAGTTAGTTAGGTCTGTCTGTGTGGGGATGAAGTTTGTTAGGTCTGTCTGTGTGGGGATGAAGTTAGTTAGGTCTGTCTGTGTGGGGATGAAGTTAGTTAGGTCTGTCTGTGTGGGGATGAAGTTAGTTAGGTCTGTCTGTGTGGGGATGAAGTTTGTTAGGTCTGTCTGTGTGGGGATGAAGTTAGTTAGGTCTGTCTGTGTGGGGATGAAGTTAGTTAGGTCTGTCTGTGTGGGGATGAAGTTAGTTAGGTCTGTCTGTGTGGGGATGTGAGGTTGGGTTTGGGTTGGTGTTTCCCCTTTTTCTCCATCAAAGTTTTTCATCTTTCCTTCTTTGGCCCTCTGCTTTTTCTCTTTCCTCTGTTCTCCTCAGTCTTTTCCCCTCTCCCTTGCTCTCTCTCTTCTCTCTATATATATTTTCTCTTTTCCAATCTCTTGTCTCGTCCTCCTCTTCTCTTCTCTTTTCCCTCTCCTCTGTTCCTTTTTCCTCTCTTTTCCTCTCAAACTGTCCTCCCCCTCTCTCCACACAGGATGTGTCAGACACATTGTCTCACTGCCTGGGCTCAGTGGGTCGTTCTCCCCCCAGCCTTGGAGAGCCAACAAAAGGCTGTAGCATTGTGGCTTACCTCAAGTCCTATTCACCCTGCGCCTCCCAGCCTCGACTCTTCTGAACACTAAATTACTGTCTGACTCCATTTCATCTGCACTCTGAGCACTACATTATGTCAGCCAAACCACGCTCCCCTCGCCTCCATGCACTCAGATGACCTCATATTGGTGTGTGCTTGTGTTTGTACGTGTCTGCATATGAGATGTGTATTTGTGTATTTGTACTGGTATGTCCATTTGTGGGGGTGTGTGTATGTATGTGTTTGTATATCTGTTTGTGTGTGTGCAGACAAGCGTATTCGTCCCAGTTGCTCTCTGCATGCATTTATGGCAGTACCCATCATGATTCCCTCTCTGTTTACAGACATGTTTGTGTGTAGTGGTGAATCCTGTGTGATGTTGGATGTGATGTGCAGAACTGGGTTTAAAAAAATACTATTTAAAAATCTTTCAAATACCTTGAGTGTTTGCTTTAGCCTAGCTGGAGTGCCAGACGGGCAGGATAGGACATTTTGGAACTAATATATTGGTCTATCAAGCCAGACAAGCTTAATCAAGCACAGATAACGTTTTTGAAATCATTTCAAATAGTATTTGAACCCAGGTCTGATGCTGTGTGGTCATTGACTCCAATGTGTGTGTGTGTGTGTGTGTGTGTGTACGTGCGTGCTTGTATT